>VZRI01004657.1:205503-228408 GCA_013397515.1 Upupa epops
AGTGCAGAGTAGAGGGGGAGAAGAACCTCCCTTGATCTGCCAACCACCCCCCTTCTGCTCCCCCCCAGGATGCTGTTGGCCCTCTTGGCCACAAGAGCACATTGCTGGCTGTTAAAGGATTCCACCCCAGTATCTAAAAATTCCCTCAAACAACTTTATTTGGTGGAATCTGGCAAATAAGCTCTCTGTGTTTCAGGTCCAAGCATTGTATACTCTCGCCATCAGAGGACTTGCATTGCAATAGAATCTATTTTGGTGAGATATGAACAGTTACTTATACGTTCCGCCTTCTCCTGAAACACGCAGCACCACCCCAGAGCACACGGGAGCAGAGTAAGGAATACTTGCTGTGTCCCTTGGGGTGGCCGCAGTGATGCTGCACGTGTCTTCGTTTTGCATCGTTTCATTTCATCACGTAACAAAAGCTTGTGCCAGTCCTCTCGTGGAGTCTTTTCAGCTTTGCTCATGCTGGGCGCTTCAGCAAAGTGGTTGGCATTTCAGGAAAGCCAGCTGGACCGTGTTATGGTCACTGCTTACGTAATCCTTGGTGCCATCACTCACTCTGCTGGCTGCTTTGAAACTCGGGCTGTATTAAAACCTTCAGTGGATGTTAAAACCGTTAGGTCTGGTGCTGCAGATCTCTAGCTGTTTATTGCTCTTGTAGGACGGAGCCGATGCTGCTTGTTGGTTTCTTTCCTTAACGTCGCCCCCTTAGATATTTTTCTTCATGAAGACCTCACAGTAAAAATAGGTGATTTTGGTCTGGCTACAGTGAAATCACGGTGGAGCGGATCGCATCAGTTTGAACAGCTGTCTGGATCTATTCTATGGATGGTAAGCCAGCGGGAAGGGTTGTGTTTATTTCATCCACTTTAATTACACAACTGTTGAGGCTGGAAAAGACCTCGGAGATGATCAAGTCCCCACAACCGTCCCCACATCAGCCAGACCAGGGCACTAGGGGTCACACGCAGTCTGTCCTTAAACACTTGCAGGGATGGGGACTCCAGCACTGCCCTGGGCTGTCCAGTCCGGTGTCTGATCATCTGTTGTGTGAGGGGGCATTTCCTGATACCCTGTCTAAACCTCCCCTGCCTTTGGCTGGAGGTTCAGAGTTTATCCCTGCAGCACACTGACGCACAGGCTGTCCTAAGATGGAAGAGACAAGCAGTAGCACCAAGTACTAGATGTGAATGCTTTTAAGGTCTTTAAGCTTTCCAGTAGTCAGCAAAAAAAACCCCTTCCATGTTTTCCTGACTTATTCAGAGGTTTTAACCAAAAGGAAAATGATGAGTAAGGAAAAAGGGTCTGAATACTCCAGGGTTGAGGAGGAGGTGAGAAAAGGCATGGAAAACATCCTACAAAGGAGCCAAACAACCAGCTCAGCCAAAAGCAAGGATGCTCTTAAGTTTTAAGGGTTGAGGCATGGTTATTCTCAAGAGATCATACAACTCTCTTAAGTCTTAGTTAGTAGTAGAGGTACAACCTCCTGTGCAACTGCACTGTCTTTTCTCCTTGAAGAAAACCTTGGAGGCTCTGATCGTTGATGAGTGATGGGTTGGCCCTAGCTGGGGGCCACTTGCCCACCAAAGCTCTGTCACTCCCCGCCTTGTGGGATGGCCAGAGAAAAGCATAGTGCTTGGCTAGTGGGTGAAGTTAACGGTAGTTTGAGACAGCAGAAGTGAAAGCCACATGTGCAAGCCAAGGCAAATCATAGTGATCCTTCCCTGCTTCTCATCAGAGACGATGTTAGCTGCTGGAAGCAGGGCCCCGATACACATAGTGCTTGCTCCAAAGAGCAAACCCTGTCATCAGATGTCCACCCCCTTCCTCCTTTCCCCTTGCTTTATCAGCCATCGCTGCTGATGTTGTGTGCTATGGAATATCCCTCTGGGTGGGTTGGGGTTAGCTGACCCAGCCCACCCTCCTCAGCCTTGGTGCTGTGTGAGCCCTGCTCAGCAGTGGCCAGAACACTGGGGGTGTTAGTAACGCCCCTCCATCTGCCACCCCAAACAACGCCGGGAGAGATGTCATGAGGAGGAGGATGAGCTTCATCCCAGCTAAACCAAATCCATGCTGTTAGTTTGTGTTAGAATTCTAGTTTCTAAATAGCTTCTCAGCCCAGACAAGGCTGTTCTGGTCTGTCGTAGAGGTACAGAGGGATCGCCGAGCTGCAATAACTGATGAGATTGATTTATTCCATGTTATATTAGGATCTGATAGGCATCAGACAGCAGGAGCATGGGCCTTACGCCTCTACTGTGGACAAGGGCATGTTCTGTTGCTGGTGTGTGAGGTGCAGCCCCCCACGGGGAAATCAAAGCTAATTCTTTCCTTTTTTTTGGGACAGGCACCAGAAGTTATTAGGATGCAAGATAAAAACCCGTACAGCTTTCAGTCAGATGTGTATGCGTTCGGGATTGTTCTTTACGAGCTGATGACGGGACAGTTACCATACTTGAACATCAACAACAGGGACCAGGTAAGGGAAGGCCATCGGCTGCGGTCGGCTGTGTCCTGAAGCAGAATGAGATTCGGGGTTGTGCAGTGCACGCTGTGATCTATTCTTTGTGTATTTCCTGGGGGGTCCTGATGTCAGGAGGTGACGTTTCTACACTCTCTCGTTCCACCTCCGCCGCGTATCACCACTTTGCCTACTTCTCTCGAGGGTTGTTTTGTTCTTTTTTTACTTCGCTGATAGATTTTCAGTTCCTGAGCTGGTTGCCAGGATACGTACAAGGGGGAGAGAGCAGGTTACTTAATAGTAATGTAGTTGAAAATAGTTCTGCGAAGGCAAAATGATCCTCCATATGCTGAGTTACTCCTCTTCCTCCCCCCCTCCCTCGACTTTGCCTTGAATAACAAACTGGAGCAGCAGTCATCTGGCTGAATGTTGTGTGTTCATCCCAGTCCTGAGAATTTCAGGAGCCTAATTGAATTTCAGGATATCAGCAACTCTCAGATCCTCCGTGATCAAGTACAGGAGTTTGCAGAGAGTGTGAGTCCTGTGAGAAGATGACTTCATCCTGAACAAATATTCCTTAAGCCTAGCGATACCGGTGCTGCAGCTCCACAGGATAGGCACATGTGTGAAGGCATCTTCGATCCGTTACTCCTCTCTCTGATTCGGATCGAGGTCTTTGGTGTGAACTCCTCCATGGCTGGGTGCGGATCTATTTGTGTTGTTTCTGCATCCCTTCTTTTCTCTCTGCCAGCGCCTGAGGATTGCAGCCATGGCAACGTTCCTCGGTGAATGCCGTTTCATAAAGCTGCTTCCGTCTCTGTCAGAACGCCCCATCCCTATCCACCACGTCCAGACTTCACTTGTTTTGTTTCATAGTTTTGGCCTTCTGAAGGAAGGAAAACATCCAGGGTCCTGGCCAGATAGGGGTAGCCTTCTGAGATCACATTCAGGAGTCACTTTGATTTTCCCTCTGGAGATTTACAAGATTAACCCAGGGATGGGGGTGCTCACAGTCAGTGCTGAAACGATCTACATGGCCAGTGAAGGCAACGTATGAAATGGGCTCTAGTGTCCTGAGTGAGTTCTGTCACTAAATGGCCAGTGAAGCCAACTTATAAAATGGATTTAGTGTCCTGAGTGAGTTCTGTCACTCCCAGCTTATTGTTTGACGAGACAGCAGTAATCTCTGTCCCTCTCTGCACATCCCCATCATCTACTACAACACGACAGTCTTTCTGGAAAGCATCCTTCTCGTCAGTGATTTCTCACCTTAACAGATCTTCACAGAGATGCTAGGGCTGTTCGTGTTGTGATGCTCTCTTTTCCCTAGTAAAACCTTGAAGCCCTGCATTCCCTGCACAGAAGATACCAGAAACAAATAACAATGAATATTGAATCATTCCAACTCGGAGTAGCTGTTTAGAAGAGGAACTGCTAAAGTCTCACTGCAGCAGAGGGAAGGGGTGGGTAGACGAATCGTTACTACAGAGTGTGGCTCTGGCACGTGGCGATTTCTGAGGAAGCCATACAGGAGTTTTCTACTCCTCCTTGGTGCCAACACAGAGGCAACCAAACGGGAAAGCTCAAGAGGACCAGGATGGTTTGAGTGTCACTCACGCGTGAAGCAGGCTGTATGCCTTGGGCGTCAGTTTTGGGGTCTGGAGGATGCTTTTGCCAGCATCAAGAGATGAAATAGTTTTACAGCATTAAATGGAAGGTGAGCCAACACCTGCTGGCTCTGGCTGAGCGTTCAGGAAAGGAGCGATTCTGTGCAGCAGCACGAATGGGATTAGTGAGGTTGGAAGGGCTTTTCAGTGCCAGTGTAGCTGCAGTGCTCAAACCACACTGCGTTTGACCTTGGCCTGCTGTGATGCTGGGGGGTTTGCTTCATTTTTCATAGCATCCAAGGAAACATCACCTGCACCGATGGCTTTGCTTCTCCTACTTTATGTGTTCACTTTCATCCTTAGGTGAGAAGTGAACCTTTCATGTTAAAGGAATTAACTGTAAAAACACAAAGCCTGTCTGGCTCGTGTGGAGGAGAGGCGCTTTTCCTTCTGCGGTCCACTTTCTTCTTGCTGGGGTGGGGAAGGTGGGCTGATGTCAAGGTGTGGAAGGAAAGTGCACGGAGTTTATTCTCAAATAGGAAAGGTTTTCAGTATCTGAAGGCCACGTGCTTTAAGACTTCCCTCGGTGTGAATTGCTGTTGACTTCTAAGGAAGAGTACTTATTTGTAGGCAATGCCTAACAGATTTGATGCTGAAGAACCAACCACTCCTTAGATGGCCATTGCTATCAATAGTAAAGTCCAGGTTTAACACAAATCTCTCTGAGGATGAGGAGGAGGAGTTAAAACCTACTCTTCTTTCTCTGCACTGCAAGCGGTACTCTGAGAAACTCGGTACCAGCTGATGTTTCCCCAGAGCAGAAAACTTGCTTCTGGGACTAAAACAACCTAGCAGAACGTTGATCTTGTGTTACTGTTTGGTGTCGAGATTCACCTTCTTCCCCTCTCATCTTTTTTTCCCCTAAATAAAGATCATTTTCATGGTGGGACGGGGGTACCTATCTCCAGACCTCAGCAAAGTACGGAGCAACTGTCCGAAAGCTATGAAGAGACTAATGGCAGAGTGCTTAAAAAAGAAAAGAGATGAGAGACCCCTTTTTCCACAGGTGAGAATGGTTCCTCTCTCGAGTTCTCGGGACGCTTTACATTTCAAATATTGAAAATTCAGTTCCATTATGAGCTGGGTGGTCACTTCCAACTGGTTTGGGTCAGTGCTGTTGTGTGTCTTCCCAGCAGTGCTGGTTCAGTACCTTGTTAAACATGCTGTTTAATTAGAAATGCTTAGTTTCAATTAAAAAAAACCCTGAATTCAGAGGACCTGTGCAGATGGAAAAACATTTTACACTGCAGAAAATTTCAGCTGCCAGACTGTGAAACCACAGAATCCTTGGGGATGGGAAGGGACCTCAAAAAGTCATCCAGTCCAATCCTCCTGCCACAGCAGGATCACCCAGACCAAGTCGCACAGGAACACAGCCAGGTGGGTCTGGAGACTCCACAACCCCCCTGGGCAGCCTGTTCCAGTGCTCCGGTACCCTTCCTGGGAAGAAGTTCCTGCTGATATTGATAGGGAACCTCCTCTGTTCCAGCTGGCACCCAGTGCCCCTATTCCTATTACCAGCTGACCTTGAGAAGAGTCTGGCTCCATCCTCCTGACACCCACCCCTCACATTTAGAGACATGAATGCAGTCACCCCTCAGCCTCCTCACAGCCTCAGAGACCCAGCTCCCTCAGCCTTTCCTCACAAAGTAGCTACTCTACTTCCTTCATTGTCTGCATCACTCTACACTGGACACCCTCCAGCAGCTCTGTGTCCTTCTGGAACTGAGGGGCCCAGAACTGGACACAAGACTGCAGATGTGGTCTCACGAGCACAGAGTAGAGGGGGAGAAGAACCTCCCTCGATCTGCTAAACACCCCTTCTGATCTCCCCCAGGATGCTGTTGGCCCTCTTTGCCACAAGAGCACATTGCTGGCCACTAGGACCCCCAGGTCCCTTTCTCCTACACGAATCATTTCAGTTAGATGTGCCGACTGGCACGTGGTGTATGGTCTCAGAAGTTTTCATGCTCCCCCTCCTTTGTCTCCTTCCAGCTCTATGAAGGGAAACTTGGGTTTATCACCAATTTTTATCTATCATGAGTGCTGGATTTGAAAAGCTTGGCAGCTGTTACCTTCTTGTTCTGAATGTAACTGAAGCTGAAGGATTGCTGCTGCATTGGCAGACAGGGTATAGTGATGCTGACAGGATAGGAAAAGGTTGGACTCGATGATCTCGAAGGTCTCTTCACTGAAACTGTTCTCTGAGTCTGATCTTCAGAAAATAAGGAGCTTCCCCTGCTGACTTCATGGCCAGTGGCATCAAGGAGACTGCTGTCAAAGCTGTTCCTTTGCAGTACTGATAGGTACAGGTACTAGTGCATCACAACACAGGGGGCAGAGAAAGCTCCATTCACTGTGCCCCTGTAACAAAGACAGCGAGAGAGTTTCCTCACAAAAGGTGGTCCTCAGCTTTTCGAGGGTGTAGGCAGCACAGAGCATTGCAGTAGTGTGATTCTGTAAAGGGAGTTTGCCTCGGCATGTCTTTCTCTAGTTCACTGATGGTTTTAAGAGTGTTACAGCTTTGGAACAACAGATTTGATCTCTTATTTTCTCTTTGTTTTAGATTCTTGCCTCCATTGAGCTTCTGGCCCGGTCATTGCCAAAAATTCACCGCAGTGCATCTGAGCCCTCGTTAAACCGGGCTGGCTTCCAGACGGAGGATTTTAGTCTCTATGCTTGTGCTTCTCCAAAAACGCCCATCCAAGCAGGGGGATACGGTGGGTTTCCAGTGCACTGAAAAGAGCCGTGAAAGCATGTGCCTGTGTGTCTGTGTGCTGGTATGTTCCTGTAGTGCAACACGTGTATGTTCTCAGTCCCTACCAGCTGTGGTTTTCAGGTTTACAGAGGGAATGAAGACTCGCTTCCTGACAGTGGGCATTGAATGTCCCAAGCACTGTCTTGTGTTGGTAAGGAATGCCCTGGGAACAGCTGGCACAAGAAGAATTATAAGGTGACCTAAGAGAAATGGGAAAAGTCACTTCAGAACGAGCAGAAATCCTCTGCAGGACATTGGGTGTCGTTTTTGCCTGCCTGGGTCATCTTCGTCTGGTTTATTGATGGGAATCAGTTCCTCAGGAGTGTGTTTTGGTTTAGTCTCCTCGAGCTGTGGTGGTTGGTCTTTTCCCGAGGTGGTTACACTTGAGCAATAGGCTTTAGACCCCTCAGTGATGTCACTCGTTATGTGGGCAGCAGCTGGAACCACCTTCCCATCAAGGCTGAACACACTCCAAACTTGTTGTGCTCAGCAGAAGCTAGCAGATCCAACACACAACCCAAAGAAGGACCCTGGTGACGTGTGACTCTTCTTTTGAAAGCTCAAGTTTAAAGTAGTGCTGTCTGTTCCCGCAGAGGAGCGTTGGACTGGGCTTGGGGTTTGTTGGGGGGGTTATTTTATGTTTCCTTTTCGCCTTGATACTGTGACTGCTGTCGTTCAGACCATCTCTACACCTTCTGTTACAACGCAACACACAAGTCATTCTGAATCTGCTTGTGCTCAGCTGCCGGAGCGTTCCTGGTCACGGGGCCTGTGTCCTTCAGGTAGCTCCTCTCTTGCCAAAGTAAAGCAGCCTTCTCGATCTGGAGCGTAACCAAATACTCTAAGAGGAAAAAGAGGCTACTAACACCCATCCTAGGAAACGAGGGTTTGAAAAGGCAGATGGAAGGCAGCGTGATGTCACGAATTCTGGGTAGGATGACGGGGTTTGAGTGCTTCAGTTGTTGTGAAGAGTCCCACTGTCTTCAGCTTCTCTTCAGCAACACAGTGGTGTTTTCACTTCCACGCAAAGGCTGCTAGTTTGACGGGAAGCAGATCAGTTAGAGCAGATATCACCTGGGAAAGCTGGATCCCCCCCTCCTCCAGTACCAAGATCCCATCGGCTGAGCTTTACAGATGGTCTTTTCCTCTGGAACAGGTGCATGAGAGCAGTGGTTCAGGTTGTGTCAGCCTTTGATGTCAGATATGAGAACAACACTTGACTCTGTTCTTGCACAGCTGGGAGTTGTGTGGGCTTGTGTTTTAAAGTGTTAAGCGATCCTTTTTCACGGGTTCTTCTGCCTCGGAAGGGAGCTGTTACTGCTTCTGTGAGAACCTCGAGGGCCAGGGGTGTTCTTAACGGCTTTAGGTACTTGCAGAGAAGTTGGCATGTCGGCAGCAGGAGGTTTTTTGAAAGAGATCAGGAGTTCAAAGATGGTTTTGTTTTCCACTGCCTGGCAGTGAAGTCTTTTAAAGCAGAAGACAAAGTGAGAGCTGGAAGAGACGTAGGCAGTTCCTGCAGCTTCTGTCTAGATTCTGATGGCCTTTGTGCCTTCTGCTCTTGGAACAGTTTAGGAGCTAACTTCTCTCGTGTTGTTACTCAAGACAATTTAGCTGGTAAAATCTGTCTCTGTGGAAGTAGTTATGGAGGGTGAAAGTGGTTAATGCTTTAGAAAGTCTGTTTCACGTCTTCCTGCTAACTTCACCTCGTTCTGGCAGGCTTATCTTCAAATGAAGACAGGATTTCAGCGGGGTTTCTCCTCCCCCTCTTCCTGCTTTGTTAATGTACTACACAGTGAGGAGGAATGTTTCTCGGGCTTTGGGGTATGGTGTTCAGTGCAGACTGCAGTGCCCACTTCAGTAAGAGCAGGAGGATGGTGCTGCAACTCCTGCAGAGCCTGCAAATAGAGCATCCTGTGCACAAAAGGCTTCTGCACACGGGGAGATACGGAGAGCACAGAACCTTGGCCACTGCCCTGCCCAGGCTCACTCTTCTTTGCACTGGTTCAAACTAGTTGTTCCTTGCATTGTTAAGACTGTTCTTCAGTGCTGTAGGACCCGCAGTTACGGGTGGGGGTGAGACGTTGCCATCCTCAGGCACATTTGATCCCACCTCCCGCTGTACGGTCAGTGTGTTGGGCTTCTTCCTTTGTCCCCCTGTTGTTACACATCGAGCACAAGTTGAGCCTGATGCCATAGCGTGATTGGAGTTTCTCTTCAAACGTTTTATGGGTTCAAAAAGGAGGCTGGGTTTTGTAAGTCCTTAACTTTATCTGCCCCTCGAGGCATTTAGAGGTTTAACTCATGTAGTTCACAGTTGCTGCTTCAGTGGGACTCGGTAACACGTGCAGGATGAAGATGCCTAGATAGACCTGTGAATTGAGATCGCTGTTCTCATAGGTGCAACTCAGTAGTTCTGTTTGATGGATACAAGTACTCGTTGGTCCTGAAAACGGGTCTGTAGGAGCGTATGTTTTTCTGGAGGGTTAGACTGTGTCACATCCCTTCTTTCTTTACTTAGCTGCATCACAGTACAGAAACAAATCTGTCTTGGTACCTTCTAGAAGGACCCAATCATCACAAACACTTCTGTACGCTCTTCTAAGGCTACTGGTTGCGTCGTGGTATGTCCCAGCCAGCGTGCAACCTCTGTCATTCTGTTTGCAGTGGCTGTGAGCGTAACCCGGGCAAGGTTTTGGCACGTGGTGCTTCCCTCAAGTACGTTGGTTCCTCTTGCTCTCAGTAGATAATGCTGGCATGGATCTGGAGGAGAAAATTCTCCTTACAGTCCTTCTGAGAAACATATGGCCCAGGGCAAGGAGTACAGTTAAGAAGATCTGTGTGTGCCTTTGCATCTGAGGTCAGGCATGATGGGGCTCTGAGCAGGCTGGTCTAGTCCCTGCTTGTTGCCAGGGGTTTGGACTAGATGGTCTTGACAGGTCCCTTCCAATCCTGTGATGCTATAACTGAGGAAATTATGAGAACAGGTACTGGGAGCTGCATCTTCAGTCCTTCTGGGAACCAGGGCAGCAGGACAATGTAGATCTTCTTTTGACTACAGATTTTTGAAAGTGCTTTTAAAATAGCAGTGCCCTCTCGCTTTGCACGTAACAAGCATGAAAATCCTGTAGAAACTAACTTGGAAGGGCTCTCTAAGAGCTGCAGGTTTCCCTTTGGCTTTCACCCTTTGGAAAGGGATCTCTTCTGTTACCAGTCCAAGCAAGGACCTGAAATTCCACTGGGTATAGAGCACAGCAGAGTTCTGGCTTGCCATGAACAACGCCCATGGCTGCTTTCACATCCCAGATGGCTACTGTAGCTTCATGAGCAGCTGATCTCATGTGGAGCAGCTACTCACCCTTGCCCTGACACATGCTCTCCCATCCCACATGGTTGAGTGGGTTTCTCCCACCATCAGCAGAGCAGCTCTCCAAATCTTCTTGCCCACCTGCTAGCCTGAGCTTGGGTTTGCTAGATCCTTGAGCCCTTGTGCCTCAGGGACAGAGAGTGCTGCTGTGGCACTGTGAACATCTCAGTGCTCTAGAGCTCCAGACGGGAGAGAGAGCAGGACCACAGTTGTCCCAGTTTAGATCAGCACAGGCCGTTACAGAACTGTGTCCACAGACGTAGCAGGGCAGGAGGAGAAAGATCTCGTGAGCAGGGCACGTTGGGGCACGTTCCTAAAGCTGTCTTCGTTTTGTCCATTCAGGTCAAGCAAGACTGTCCTGTCCTGCTAGAAAAGGGCGAGTTGACAGGGTAGGTTACTGTCTTTATCCGTATGCATCTAAGGCTCAGGAAGAGGAGGATGCCTGCGTTCTCTCTCCCTCTTCTACAGATGAAGTTTATTTCAGAAGAGAGAAGAACCAGCTACAAATAACTTTGCATCTTGAGAACAGAAAGGGTGACAGAGTGCTTTAGCCTTTTCTCAGAAATCCCATTGATGCCCAGCGGGCTGGAAGAGTCTGTATGTGGGTCAGTGTAGCCATCTACATCGCTCATCTAAGGAGAGCTGCTGTGGGTAACCATTTTCTATGCCTGTTCAATCAGTATCATCCCTGGTTTGGTCTCCTGTTGATTTGAAATGGGACCTGAACTGGGAAAGGGGAGGTTCACCCAGAGCTCGTCAAAGAAAACGTCTTGCAAAGGTCTCCTCAAACAGCAGAGGACTCTGAAAATCACCGCTTCCTAGCTGACGGCTCTGTCTGGAACGTCTCCAGAGAAAGAGACTCCACAACCCCCCTGGGCAACCTGTTCCAGTGTTCTGGTACCCTCCCTGGGAAGAAGTTTCTGCTGATATTTAGATGGAACCTCCTCTGTTCCAGCTGGCACCCACTGCCCCTTGTCCTGTCACCAGATGACCTTGAGAAGAGCCTGGCTCCATCCTCCTGACACCCACCCCTCACAGATTTAGAGACATGAATGAGGTCCCCCCTCAGCCTCCTCTTCTCCCAGCTCAAGAGACCCAGCTCCCTCAGCCTTTCCTCATCAGGTAGTTGTTTTCCTTCCTTCATCATCTTTGTTGCTCTATGCTGGACACCCTCCAGCAGCTCTGAGTCCTTGACCTGAGGGGCCCAGAACTGGACACAGTACTCCAGATGCGGTCTCACCAGTGCAGATGGAGGAGCAGTGGTTTGGGTGTAATGGCACTGAACACACTTCTCCTGAACAGAGCAAAGGGGCTACAGGTCTGCTTGTGTCTTGCTCATTATTAGGAGAGCTCTGAGGAGCACTGTCAAGAAAGGGACATAAATTCACCCCAGATCCATGGGAAACCCAACGGAGGGGTGTTACATGTACCAGTCATTCCTCCTCTTGCTCTTTGAGTCCTTTTGGCTGAGCGTAGCTGGACCCCCCTCCCTCCAAACCCTGTCGATTACAGTTTCTTTGTGTGTGGTAGGGAAACGTTAGGGCTGAAGTGTGAGACTAGAGGACGAGTACCTGAGATTGAGCTTCTGTCCAGTGTTCTGACCAACTCATCGAGACTTTGGGCAGCTCTTTGACTGTGCTGCAGTTTCTCATCTCTGAAGTGGCACTGCCAGTCTGTCTGACAGCTAACTAAACCATGCAGAGTTTCAGATCATCACGTGGGAGAGCACGACGCAGGACTACTGTTCATTCAGCGAGTGCGGAGGGATCACAGGGCTCCTTTGTTTGTTGTTGTGCTCCGTGTTCATGAGACCTGTGTTCAGATCTGGGAGTGAGTAGGCAATCTCACCAGCCTTCCTTTTCTCGTAGTAGGTTGCTGTGTTGCTCTCTGGACTACACCCTAGCATTCTTTACTGCAGGTTTACGGTTCCATTAATATTTTAATTAAGTATTTAATGTTAATATTTAATGTTAATTTAACAGGTGCATCCAACACGTCTCTGTTACCAAACCGCTTTCACCTCAGCATAGAAATCACTTCACAGTCCGATGCCTTTGTTGTGGCTGTTGCTTCTCAGGAGGATGTGTGTGCAATAAGGGGTCGAAAGTTAAATGAAAGTGATGTTTTTCCTTCCCAGTCGCTCGCTGAATTAGGCTCTGCTTCGCCTTCCAGACCTCTGCCTCGGGAAGAGTGGGTGCAGCTTGCTTTCGTGGAATTCTTTTGTGGGTGAAACGCGCTGGCTCTGCATTGAGTGTGCTCTCGCTGTGTGTCCTTTTGTGCTTGAATTTTAACAGGTTGCCTTTGTTTTTTACCATCGCTTTTGATTCAACCTAATGTTGGGCTGGGCTGGAGAGAGAGAAAAATCTCTGACCCCCTAGTCTCTGAAATCACCTTCTGAAACCAAGCTCTTGTCCTCCCTCTACAGGAGAATTTGCAGCGTTCAAGTAGCCACAGCACCATGGCAGCACCCAGTCTGTTCTTTAAGTCTTGTGTTCCTACAGTTTCTTAACATCAGATCTCTATTCTGCTCCACAAAACCTTAAAGTCATTTAGAAAAGATACCCGTAAGCTCAAAAGTGGAGCAGAATGGAACTGCCGGTCCAACACAATGGGAAAAAAGTACCTTTTTGGGAACCAGAATCCTCTGCTGCCACTACTCTCCTTCAACACAAACCACCACGTGCGTTTGGAGACCCGCAGTGGCTGCCTGTGCTGTTGGCATCACTCCCCGGAGAGAGGAGAGGGCGCTCGTGGTTTGACTGCGGTGCTCGGGCATGAGGGGATGGAGCTGCTGCTGCAACTTTAGGAGACTTGCTTTGGATGGTCTGCTGGTCGGCTCTCTCCCTCTAACAACGTGCGCCGTCAGAGGCTGAAAATCTGATGAGTGCTCATTTAAAAGAGTCACCCTCCGTTCTTCTCTCCTTCGGGTTTTGTACGGCTGTGCTCACTGATTCATGGACAAGGCAGCATCCCCTTTTCACCGCATCGCACTGTCAGGCAGGGACATCTGACCACGTTACTGGATGTTACTCCAGTACAGTGAGGAAGGGGGGGTGGAGGGGTGATGGGAGCCGAGGAAGACGTTACTCTGAAGGCGAAGTGGTTCAGTCTGAAGGAGAAGGGGATGCTGCTGCACCTTTTCACACATTTACTTCATCACTCCTTCAAAAACCGAACACCCACCGTCTCCCTTAACCCTTTTCCAATGTGTTCTCGGAATGCGCATCTACTGCATCTTCTAGGAGGATTAGGTAGATCCTTCCTTTGCTGGTCCAGCACCAAAGTCAAGTTTAAAGAGAACAGAAGGCAGCGGGATTGTCCTCTCTCTCTCCTATCTCGTGGTATTTCTGTTGTATGGCCTGATACCATCTATTAGAGATGCTACCACGGCGTCTGAGCTCTGTAGAGTTCCTGACGCAGGCTGTGCGTGGCGTACGGACCTCCTTTAAAAGCTGTCTTGGGAATGAGGGTGCAGGGTGATGCCAGGTACCTCACCAGGAGCTGACATTGTTGTAGCGGGGAGATACATTCTCAGGTTGGATGGACTACAACCACCCCTCACCCCCTAGAATTAGACATTCCACGAGTGGTGGTGTGGCACTTGGAAGAGCTTTTGTTAAAGGATCTGTATCCTGTTAACCAAACGTCCCCCGATAAGTGTGCGTGTAACTGTGCAGCAGCTCGTCCTAGAGGCGAGTTGTTAGAGCAAAGCGAAACGGTACTTGCTGGATCCGCGCCGACTACTCTTCCTCTCGTTGCTTTCTCCCCTCTCATCTCTTCCCTTCCGTTTGCGGTTCCTTTCTGCACACTGTGCTAACCCGAGGGAAGGTGGCGGTGTCTCCTGGCAGAGCGCTTCGTTGTCCTGCCCTCCTGCCCTGCTTTTTGAACGGGTGGTGGTAGCTTGTTGACGAGTTACCCAGTCAGGGAACCAAAACCAGACCCCAGCAACTTGTCCACTTCTGCACCTCGTTTACCTCTAGTAGAGTATCTTGTGATGTGATCTGTTTGCAGAGTTCTCTGGTATGTGGTATTCCGTGTAAATTACTTGTACAGAGACCAGTCAGACCACGTTAGAAACAAACTCAAACTCAGACCTAGGATTTGAGAACGCGATGGGTATCTGTCCTCTCCCGCTCCAGGTGAGGCAGGAGAACTGGGATGCTTCTTGCTGGGGGTCTTAACCAGAATCACAACAGATAAACAGAGCTTACGTGTGTGTGAATGTGGTGTCCGTGCTAAACGTGGGGGTGTTAGGTGAGGACACCGACCCTCCCTCCCGAGGAGAGCTGGACTGTTCCTGTCTGTGAAAGGTCACTCCCAGGCAAAGGGAGAACTGCACATGAGTAGTGGCACCTGCTTGTAGAGCCCCGGCGCTCTGCGGTGTTGCTGGTAGTCTGTTACGTTTGACAGTAGTTCCCGGGGTGAGAGGGACCAGACTGATGCTGAGTGGGAATTCTCTGAAACACTGTGTATTCTCTTAGTTCCACAGCCGTTAGCTATACAGCCAGCACTGGCGAATGACTCGACAGTCACTGCAGGAGCGATGCGATGCGTGTTGGCACCTGAACCGAATGGATTTTGCATGCAGGGTGCATTTTAAAAACAAAACGAAAAGCACAAATGTTTTCTTGGCTGCTGTGGGGCTGCAGGTGCTGCAAGGTTTTTGCTGTCCTCAGGGGGACCGGCAGGAGTTTCAGCAGTAGCAATAGCCACTTTCCAGCGCGGAGAAGCTGGTGGTGGTAGACAGACCTGTGAGGTTAGAGTGCTCCGTGGTGATAAATTGAGGCCGACACCTCACAGGTGGAAGGAAGGAGCTTGGGGCCACAGGGGGTGATGAGAATATTTAGAGGGTGAAGTAGTCTAAGTCTGCTTTTTCTTCTCCTATCCCCCCATGCGTTGCTCCCACCCCTGTGTGGACTGTGGCCTAATGTGGAGGTGTTGGGCACACTGGAAATGAATGTTCTCATGAAAGAAGCTGTTACCAGAGCTAGCAGGGACAGGCGGTTGGTTCCACTGAGCTAGTTAAAAGCCTCACTTTCCTTCCACGAGGTCACGCTGGCAGGAGATTGTCTGCTACAACAAAACCATTAGTAACTTCATTCTGGCTCTGCCTCAGCTGAACTGAGCTGGTGTGGAGGTTCGTTGCCCGTTAGCCTACAGATGCTTCTTGAGCCCGTAGGAAAAGCACAAGGAAAACTGCTCTCCTTGTCCATGCAAAGCACTTTATTAGGTGACACATGCTCTCTGGGTTGGGTAGGGTTGTGGTTATGTGTAGGTTTCCTTTGTTATCCCTGAGGAACGTGCAGGTTGGTTGGCTGCTGTTCAGAGAAGTCCTTTCAGGATGCATTTCTAGCGGGGTTCACGTTTGCTTTTCCCTGCAGGGCGCTGCAGCGCCGCGTGCTTGTCCTCCAGAGGTCCTGTCCAATACTCGGGCAAAACTTTGGAAGAAGTGGGGTTTGTAAATAACTGGGGAGGGGGGGTATTTTGCTTTTCAATCTTCAGGAGTTTCTCCGGATGGCTTCCACGCCATCACAACCGGTCTTCAAGGTGCACTGTAGGTGTGTAGTGAAGAGAGAGTCTCCTTCACTGGAGATGTTCAAGCCTGGCTGTGTTCCTGCGCAACTTGGTCTGGGTGCTCCTGCTGTGGCAGAGAGATTGGACTGGACGATCTCTCGAGGCCCCTTCTGATCCCTAAGGATTCTGTGATTCTATGACTTGGTCTGGGTGATCCTGCTGTGGCAGGGGGATTGGACCGGATGATCTCTTGAGGTCCCTTCTGATCCCTAAGGATTCTGTAAGAGAGTAGCAGAACCCAGTGCCCCGGTGCAGCAGCAGGGCGAATGGCCAGTATGTCTGTGGCTGTCACACCACATTTCTGAAGCTCCTCTGTGCTGTCCCAGCCGCAAGCCCCTGCCACAGCGTGGGAAGGTTAGCGCCTGTTTTGTGTGCACTCATTGTTGGGACAGACACCTAGCCAGTCACAGCGCTTGTAGCTCTAGTGTCTACTGTCTAATTACTGTTTGCAGACCAGTATCCAGTTGTAGCTCTTCGTGTCCTCATGACCCTCACCCACGCCTTCCCCCCTGCCTTTCCTTTAACTGCTGGAAGCAACCTGTTTCATCCTCCCTGGCACTGTGTTTGCTGCACTTGGAGCCTAAACCAAATGTTCAGAGCATAGAGGTCTGGACACCTTGCAGGTCATTCCTGTGTGAATGAAGTCCTGGAGGGCCCTGGGTACAATTAGCCCAGCTGGGTGGTTTTTTTGCTAAACTCCATGTAAGTCAGTAAATGAATCCACTCTGCTCTCCACGTTAACCTAGAGCCACCTTCTCTTTTACTTCCACGCTCCGGCAGCTGACGATGCCTTGGATTGTCTGAGGCCAGATAACTGCCATCGTACTGTGGCCTCTGCACGTCCCTTGGATTAGTATGTGCTCCCTGGAGGCAGGACTTGGCCTTGGGGACCGAAGGAGTGAGAAGCTGGTGTTGCTAAGTGCCACGGCTCTCCTCAAAGGCCCGAGTCAGGAGGAAGAAATCCAGCCAGGACCACGCAGCGGTCACTTCGCTTCTGTCCTTGCCTGGTGATGTCAGCGCACCCAGTGTTCTGCAGACCGCTGGGGGAGCCAAGTGCCCTGAAACCTCACAAAGGAGTTGATGTTCTGATAGCTGGAGGGGCTAAAGTTAGTGGAGGAGCTGTCGACATCTCACGCCTTTGCAGCCCCTAGATGTCGTTCCCTTTGTCTGTGAGTGCAGCGTGAGTAGCACAAACTATTCCTAGTACTGTAGGCAGGGTGTCTTCTGCCTGTTGAAAGAAGCATCACCAGTAGCACAGCGTGACAGGCAAGAGTTGTAGGTACAGTCGTGTTCAGTTCAGACATGCTGTTGCATGGGTGGACTGCTGCAGCATCGCTCCGAAGGGGCTGCTGTTCTGGCTTTCTGTTACTCCTTGTGCACAGAGGTCTGTGGAACAAACTCTGGGTTCTCTGCAACCCCGCTAAGGTTTAAAAACCTTCCTTCGCTGCTTCGCGACTCCTTACCTCCTAAGGAAAATGGCCAGAAGAGCAGAGTAAAGCTGTTACAACTTCCCTTCGCATCTCAGTGTCAAGGATGCTACCGCAGACGCTACCGAGTCAGCGCAACGAGAGAAGGCGCTGTGGAAGGAGGAAGCTTTAAAACCTGCAGGGTATCGAGTCCCCCAAGAGCCACTGCAGTTGAAAGCTGCTGTCTCCCCACTCTGTAGAGTCACCCAGCCCCCTGTGCTGAATGGTTTACGCAGGGATCCCCCCAAAACTGTCCTTGCAGTTTGCCAATCGATCACGTGCCTTGGCGACCCGCAGAGGTACAACAGAACGTAAACCAGGTGCTTCGTAACTAGAGCAGTGGCTTCGGTTTACTTCTGCTGCCGGACTTGTGTACATATCTGTTACTACAGGTAGGTAGGTTGGAGTTGGAGGACTTGTGTGAAGGCAGCAAGGAGGGCAGGGATCCACCCCCAGAATGGCCACTTCAGAGCTAGGAAACGAAGGATCCTAATTCAGTTACAGTTAACCTGCTGCTGGAAATCTGCTCTGGCGAGTTCAGTGAGGTTCATTTAGTCTAAAAATAAACAAGGCCTCCTCCCCCTCCCAAGATCTCGTTAAAGCGAGGGGATAGAAAGCTCCTGAGAGGCTCAGAGTTCCCCTGTGAGAGCGCCTTGGGTTGAGATGGCAGGTGAAGAATGAGGAGAAACTGATGGCTACTACTGATGAACTGGATGGCTGCTGCCACCTAATGAAAGGCCTCGTATTCCAGACCCTACAGTTAGTGCCCTGGCCCCGAAAGTGCAGACATTCTGGAATATTCCATGAGATTTCTGGAGTATCAGCAGGTTTCCTTACTTTTCCTCAGCGATCACACACCGTTCCCGCACGGTAACTGCGGGTCTCTCGTCAGCTGAGGGACAGCCAGTGGGTTTGAGTTGGACGCGTTCCGATTTCAGCCTGGAGGCAGTCCGCACACATGCCAGCGTCACCCTCACCTCAGCTCTCTGCAGAGGACACTGGTGGAGTTTGGTGCCTGTGCTTTTCCAGATCTTTGCCTCTTTGGGGGGAGACTCTGGCTCACAGAGTGCTGTCTAGCTGCGCAGTTCATACAAGCGTCAGGACAGTTTCCGTTGGGGATTGTCCTTCTAGAAAGCAAGGGGTAAGCAGGTTGGGCTCTCATACCCCAGGGACTCTGCAATCCCTGGACCTACTCCAGATTCTGCTCTGCAGGTACACCTGTCGGGACTCAGTCTTCTTTTTTGTAAACAAAATCACAAAGCAGCTCTTCCCTAAGAGAGGGGAACTGGTGGGAGGGTTTAGCAACTTCTAAACTACCTAGGCGTTTGCTTCATAGCCTCACAGCAGCGGCGTGTTCAGCTCATCCAGCCTCCGTAAGAGCCAGCGGTGGCCCGGTGGGTCACTTTATCTGGGGTGTCACCCCTGCAGCAGCTGTACTTTGGAGCAGCCTTGTCCAGCAGTTACTGCAGTGCAGGCAGACCGTGGGAAAACAGCCTTTGGGGTTGGGAAACGCTTGGGTTCCCTTCTGTTCGACGTCCTTGTGTGTTGCGGTTGCCCTAGCTGAAAAGAAACCCGTGTGAGTGGAACGGTAGGAGAAAGAAAACGTGAAGGCTGTGGGCACAGACGCTGGGTCTAGGCGACAAAATGGACCAAACTTGGGTGTTGGGGGTCTTTTGGGATTGGGGAGGGAGGGGATGGCCGAGGGCAGAATTTCAATTAACTCTGTCTAAAAGCAAATGTAAGTGCAATAAATGTGCTTTTTTTATTCAAAGCTGTGAACCTTTAGGGGGGAAAAAAAAGAGAGAGAAAAAAACCCATAAAAAACTCAACAAGAAAAATGCACATCGCTCCTTCTTCGTGTCCCAGCCGCCTCCCCTTCCCCAGCCCCCTCCACACTCCTCCTCAACCGACACAAACCCAGCAGTGGCCAACTCGCATGTGTCGGCGACTCCAGTTAACGTTGCTTTTCTTCCGGTCTCGTTTGGTGGGCTGGGGGGAGAGTTCTGCCCCCGCTTCTTGCCGCCCTTGCAATCAATCCCTTTGGGATCCAGCGCTGACCTGTGCTGCGCGAGCAGGGTCTGACATCGTTTGCCAGCCTGCCTGCGCTGTCTCATCCTGCCGGCAAGCGCAAGGCTCCACCTGGTCCTGGCCCCTGGTCCTCCCCACCTCGCTTCGGGTGTCACGATGGTCTTCCCAGGGCTGGCTGGGCAGGTGACTTCCTTTTCTTAAGCGGCTGCAGCAAGAACTCGATCCTCAGCCGCCTAACAGGATCCTGTTTGCCCTTTGTCAGACCGCAGGCGCAGGCTGGCCGCTGTTGCCCTCTGGGACTCTGCCTTGTTTGGAAGGAGCAGACGTGCGCGTCTGTAAGGTGTTGTGATGACACGCGTGGTCTCTCTTTCTTACTTGAGCACAGGCTGCCTTTTCCAGGTTAGGAAAGGGGCGCCGGTGGCCTCTCTTGTGGGGGTTCCACGAGAGGCACCAACACATGTTTCATTACCGCCTGGCAGGAGGTGTAGCACCCAGTGGCTGGACCCTCGGGGAAGCAAGAGAGGAGCAGCTTGTTTGAAGTTTATAGATGCACAGATCTGTATCCTTTAAACTTGATTGTTTTTATACAGAGTCGAGGCAATGGCATTACCTCATGATACAGAGGCTTTGTTTACGAGAGGCAGAGTATCTAGTGAGGAGAGGAAAAGGACATTCCTCTAGAGATCTGACTTTTGTTTGTTCCTTAGAGTGCGGTCCCAGCAGGTTAAACTGTACTAACACGACATTCCTTGCAGCGGCGTTCGTTTCCTTCGCCCACCAGAGGTTTGCAAGGGGCTCGTGACTGCGAAGTAGAAGGGTCCAGTCTGGTTACTTAAAAACCACCCCGGATGTTGTTAGTAGGTTTCATAGCTGCTTTTTAAAATCTACAACCGAGTAATTGTTTGGAAACTCGTATTTATTTTTCGAATTCATAACAAAAACCTTTCCTTTCGGTTTGCTGTTACATAGGTCATGGCAACTCCCCTTCTGTCCTCCTCAAGCTTCCCCTGTAATTGCCAATACAACTTCTTTTTCTCGTTCCCCCCTCCCCTCCTTTTACTTTCGTCGTCACTTCATTTATACTTTCGAGTTTTTCCTCATGTAAATTTGTACAATGGGAAATATTGTCCAGTTTGGGTAGAGAGCATGGAGACTTCAAACCTATTAAAATTTGATAGCTGAATTCAGATTGAAGAAAACTATTTCTGTGTAAAGTTATTTAAAGAACTCTGTATTATATGAAAGGCAAAAAGTTCTATGTACTTGATGTGAATATGAGAATACTGCTATAATAAAGATCGACTGCATGGAAGAGGCCGAAGGAGACTGTCAAGTCATTCACTCTCCGTGAACTCCCGCAGGTGCCCGGTGTAAAATCGGCTTTGTTACTGCGTTAGAATTTAACTCAGAAGGCAAAAACCCAACCAGCTAAGGGCTGCCTGGTGAGTAAAGAACCAGAAACACCCCGTGTCCCTTCCTCTTCCTTACGCTGGGCTCCTCTGACCAACTAAGGGCTGCCTGGTGAGTAAAGAAAGAACCAGAAACACTCCGTGTCCATTCCTCTTCCCTACGCTGGGCTACTGCTCCTCTGACCACAGCACTCGGCCCAAAGGGATTTCCACCTTTGCAGAGGGTTTGCATGCACAAGGATTATTCTGGATTTGGATACTGCCCCAAGGACACCCCTCACCTCACGCTGGCACCCGGTGCTCTGCGTTCTCCCTTCAGCTCTCTCCCCTGCTGCTGTGACAGCTGTTAGCTAAAAGGCCTAGTGAGTTAGTTCCTCTGAGACACGTTTTATTCATCACCACCCTTTCAGAGGTGGTTTCTGAGAGCCTTAATAAGGGGATTCTTGCCTGCCAGGCAAACTCCCACCGTGGGAGGAGGTATCACTTCACTTACTGGGGCAGCAGCATTGAAGATGTAGAGTACTCACTACAGCAGCTCCTGTGGCCTCAAGCACTGCAATGTTCATTCTCCCCAACCCCCCAGCACTCAAAAACACATGATTTAGCTTAGAGTCTGCTTTTATTGAAGTGAGGACCAAGGAGCTTTGCTTCCAGGGGTCTCTTTAGTTCCAGGGGCCTGCAAGTAATAAGAGAGAATCCTGAGAACCTTTTCACTGGCCCCTCGCCCACCAGTGAGAGCAAGGGAAGGATCTCCTGGGTGATGCCCTCACTGCCTTCAGCAGCACTGGAGCTGCTCGTTTGGGAGAGGCCTACGAGCCAGGGCAACTAAACCACCAGAACCGAGCCAACGCCTCAGACCTTTACGAGAACAACGGCGCAGTTCTCCCCCTAGAACCTGCGAGGGAGAGCGTCCTCGAGGTGAGGAGCAGCACCAAGAAACGGGTCGGAACCGGGAGCTACATCCCTTCACAGGCTCAGTCCCGCTGGAGTGGGCCGCTGCCTGAACCAGAAGGCAGGGACGTACCGGGGCGCCGCCGCTGCTACTCTGCGTCGTCCGGCGGGATCCCCAGCTCCTCGTCCGTCCAGGCCGCGGGGTCGGGGTACGGGAAGTGGCCCTGGGCGAGGAGCGCGGTCAGAGCCCGGCGTAGGCCCCGCTCCCTCCTGCCGCGGTTCCCCGCACCCCCCCGCGCCACCTCACCAACACCATGTCCGAGTTGTGCCAGAAGTGCCAGAGGATCCAGAACCACATGAAGCCGCTCAGGATCTCGCTGCGGATCACCTGCGAGCGCGTCAGCTCCGGGAACTGCCGGTACCGGGGCTGGATGTGGACGCCGTCGCTCCCACTGTAACAAACGCACCGCCTCAGCGCCGCCGCCGCCGCCCGCACCGGGCCCTCTCTCCCCACCCCGTTCACTCACTGCCGCAGCCCGGTCGCGCCGCTCCTTGCCCGCAGCAGCCGCCCCGCCGACCGGCCCAGCGACCCCAGCATGATGGCCGCTCAGCGTCCCCCCCCCGCCCCCCCAATGTCACCCCGACACCTCCCAACAACAGCCGCGGCGATTGGGCTGCTCCGCGCCGGCGCCTACCAACCGCCGAGGGGCCTCCGCCAGCACCCCTGTCCCCCTCCCCACCTCTCCGGCCCTTGGGAGCGGCGGCACCGCACCAGCGCACCGGTAGGAATGCTTCGGAGACGGCGGCATCGGGCGCTGCGCCTTAAGGAAGGGGCTGAAGAAACCACCCNTCAGCACCGCACTCCCTCCCTCCCCGCCGCGGTGGTGCAGCCCGCAGCCCCGGGTCGCGCAGCAACGGGAGACGCAGAGGCGCCGTCCGCGCGGTCCCAGCTCTGGCCGTGAGGCGGGGCGGGACGGCTCTGCCCTGCGGCCTCTCCTCTGTCCGGTGCGGGAGCCCCGCAGCACAGAGATGCCCCGTGAGGGGTCTCACGCCTGTCCCGTGAGTGGGCTCTTGTGACTGGTTATTTCTACTAGGTGGTAAAACGGCACCCAGAGCTCTCCCTGGGGCTGCTTGAGACCTTAGGGAGAAAACCCCCCCTCCCGCCCCGTGAGGGTGCTGAGGCCCTGGGACAGGTTGTCCAGAGAAGCTGTGGCTGCTCCATCCCTGGAAGTGTTCTAGGCCAGGTTGGATGGGGCTCTGGGCAACCTGGTCTGGTGAGAGGTG
>VZRI01004657.1:247532-263549 GCA_013397515.1 Upupa epops
CCGCAGGGGCAGAGCGCCCCTCGCCCTCAGCGCCCGCCCCAGGAGGGGCCGCGGTAGCAGCCGCACGGCAGCGCCGGCCGCCATCGCTTGCCCGCGGCTGACGCGGCCTCAAAGGCCGCCCCGGCAGCGGGGAGGGGAAGGGAGAGCAGAGGAGAGACGAGCGAGGCGGAGCCGATCAGCACCGGCCCCTTAAAGGAACAAGAAGGCTGAAGGAGGGAGGATGTTGGCTGTGGAGTCGAAGCGTCGCCTCAAGTTCAGAGGCCCCTTCCCTCTGGTCACTGTCGCCTCAAGTTCAGAGGCCTCTTCCCTCTGGTCGCTGGGTGCTTGCAGACCTGCGTCCATGTAGGCATCCAGTGACGAAAGAGAAGGGGCCCTGGTGTCCTCACCATTTATTTGGACAAAGTGGGCTCTCAGCATCTTGGTTTTGAGCCTCCCTCGTCTTGCTGGTAGCTGAGCAGAGCTACTGAGCTGTTTCTTCCTCCAGGCTTTCCCTGAGCCTTAGCTTTTCTGCCCAGAAGAAAGGCTGCTGGTGGCCAAGCTGGGTTGCCTGACCATGTCTTAAGCTACTCGTAATGACAGAGCTAGAGTTCTTTGCGAAGGACTCTAATAAATCAACTCACTGTGACTATTCAGAGAATCACAGAACGGTAGCAGCTGGAAGTGACCTTTTACAATCATCTGGTCCAGCCCCCCTGCTAAAGCAGATCACATGGGAACACCTCCAGGTGGGCTTTGAATGTCTTCAGAGAAGGAGGCTCCACAACTTCCTTGAGCAGCCTGTTCCAGTGGTCTGACACCCTCAAAGTCAAAAAGCTTTTCCATGTTTTGAGGTGGAACCTTCTGTGTTCCTGTTAAGACTCAGTCACAGCCCCTTGGGGGTCTGGTCCTGCCCTCCTGATGCCTCCTGCTCTCTAGGTATTTATAAGCATTAATCATAGACTTGTTCACGTTGAAAAAGACCTCTGAGACCATCAAATCCAACTATTAATCACACCACGTCGCTGAGCACCGTCTCTACGCGACTTCTAAACCCATCCAGGAACAGCAGTTCAGCCCCCTCCCTGGGCAGCCTGTCCCAAGGCCTGATGGCTTTTCCTGATGCCCAACCTAAACTCCCCCTGGGGCAGCTTCAGGCCATTTCCTCTCATCCTGTCACTTGCTCCTTGTGAGAAGAGATCACCACCTGCCTCTCTACAACCTCCTTTCAGGTAGCTGTAGACAGCAATAAGGTCTCCCCTCAACCTCCTTCAGACTAGACAGCCCCAGCTCTCCCAGCTGCTCCTGTAACACTTGTTCTCCAGACTCTTTGCTAACTCTCTTGCCCTTCTTTGCACCTACTCCAGTATCCTTCTCGTATCGATGCGATCTCCCCTCGGTCTCCTTTCCAGGCTACCAGCCCCAACCGTCTCAGTGCCTCCTCAAAAGGCAGGTGCTCCAGCCCCATGATCATTTCAGTGGCTCTGCACTGAGCTCTTCTTGTAGCTCCTCATCTTTGAACTGTGGAGCCCAGAACTGGACCCAGTAGTCCAGATGTGACCTCACAAGGCCAAGTAGAGTGGGTGGAAACCCTCTCTTGTAATCCTTGTCATGCTCTTAACGCACCCCAAGAGACCACTTGCCTTCTTGGCCACAAGAGCACATTCAGGTTCACGGTCAGCCTGGTGTCTACAGAGCTCCTGCCTTGTGCAGGGAGGCTCTGGGCTGGGAGTGGAGGTTTCTTCCTGGGGCTTCGCTTGCTTCCCAGCTTTGTCTGCTGTTACCAACTGCGGGCTCCTGCTCAGAGCGGGGGGAAGATCCCCTTTCTGTTTGCTTTAACGTACCCTGACAACCAAACTCCCCAAGGAAGAACAAATCCACTCGCTGATCCAGATGCCCCCTGGCTGTATCGGGTCGCTCATCACCACCAAGTCCAGCCCTGTGCCCGCAAGGCTGGCTGCCCCGCGCAGGTGCCGGGACTGCAGGCTGGAGGGTCCACTGTCCCTCTCCGGGTGTCGCCGGGAAGCGGCTGAGTGCCCGGTTCAGGCAGCAACGGGAACTTCGCGCTTCCCTCGGCCGCTTCAGCTCTGCTCTTTGAGTGCAGCCATCCGCAACCCTCTCGCCTCCGCACAGCGCCCTCCTCTCCCGGCCTCTCCCCGCAGCGGCCACACCGCGTTCCCGTGGGGGGGTAGGCGGGAGGGGGAGAGGGCGGTGCGGGGCGGTGCTGCCGCCGGAGGGAGTCGGAGCCGGGGCCGGCGGCGGNTAGGGGGGCGCGGAGGGGTGCGGAGGGATGCGGGACGGCCGCGATAGCAGGGTAGAGCCCGCCGCGTTATAACCCGCTCGTCTGCCGGGGCGGTGGTGAATCTCCGGTTCTTTTTTCTCCTCGCCTCCCCCAACCCCGTAGTTGGTTTTCCCTGCCTTCGGCTGCGGAGAGGAAACCCGAGGCAAGCGAGCAGAACCCCCTCTCCCAACCCTCCCGGTCGCGCCGGCAGTTGCGCTCGCCCGCAGCGGGACGGGGAGGGCTGGGGCGGTTGCCGGAGCGGCTCGAAAAAGGGCGAGAGGTCGTGGGGAGCGACTGGAAAAGCAGCCGATGGCTGGGGAGCGGTGGGGTGGAGGCGTAGAGGCAGCCCGGCCACCCAGCACGGGGCTCCTGGACGTGCGGGGCTCTGCCTCGGGCTCCGGCAACAAAAAGGAAGAGCACATTTTTCGGGGCGGGGGGGAAGGGAAAGCCGGACCCTGCTGGAGCAAACAGAGTCCTCGGTTCCAGCGAAGCCTTGAATCCAGTCCTCTGCGGTTGTCTGTCCTCTCACTTGGCTTTCTCTTAATTGCGGTGGTTTGGGCAGAAGGAGGTGTCTCCACTTGGGTGCAGCCTGGGGCTTAATAGAGTGGCATTTCTGACTCTGCAGGAGACCTGTCCTGGAGAGAGGTACTCTCGCTCGCCTTCTTGCTGTGGTACCCGGAGATGATGGGTCCTAGTAGGGTAGGCATGGAGTTGGTGCAGGGAAACGCTGGTTGGGAAGGGAACGGAAGAGTTTACAGATGTCTGATCTAGGGTGGGGTTCCCTGCTCATGGCAGGGGGGTTGGAACTGGATGATCCTGTGGTCCCTTCCAACCCTGACTGATTCTGTGATTCTACAACTTCTTCCCAGTGAGGGTGACGGGGCACTGGAGGGGGCTGCCTGGGGGTTTTGTGGAGTTTCCTTTTCTGGAAACGTTTGAAACCCGCCTGGACTTGGCCTGGGTGATCCTGCTGTGGCAGGGGGATTGGACCGGATGATCTTTCAAGGACCCTTCTGATCCCTTATAATTCTGTGTCTGCTACTCTGGTCCCAGGGTGTTAAAATGCAAATGGGGAGGGGTGGTGTTACTCTGTGAGAGGTGAATTTGGGATGCTTTCAGAATCATAGAATTATTAGGGATTGGAAGGAATCTTGAAAGATCATCCAGTCCAATCCCCCTGCCACAGCAGGATCACCCAGACCAAGTCACACAGGAACACAGCCAGGCGGGTCTGGAACGTCTCCAGAGAAGGAGACTCCACAACCCCCCTGGGCAGCCTGGTCCAGTGCTCCGGTACCCTCAAGAAGGTTTGATTTTGTGAGTCTCCAGGGAGCCTGGCTCTTGATGAAGGAAAAGGGATGGTCTAGGGGAGTCGAGGTTGTGTGGCTGCTTGGGGCTGCACTGGAGCCATATAGGAGCAGGTAGTAAGAGAGCTTAATCCTGCCCCTGACAAGAGCACAGTTTGTTTCTTGGATGGGTCAACAAACTCTGTGGTTCCTGACCTTAAGGTGTTCCTGGCCACCTTTAATCTTGCCATTGAAGCCGGGTTGTTGATTTTGGAGAGGAGTGACTGGCCTAGAGCTCAACTTGGGGGATAAAGAGAGGGACAGAGGAATTTTCATGGGGCTTTAATTTCCTACGGGGAGAGAAGCTGCTGGTGGATTAAAAGGCATTTTTCTGTGTTGGCTGCCACCTTACTGACCCCTCATTTTGGTGTGTGGTAGCAAAGTCTGTTGGCTCTGTTTCCGAGCCACTACAAAGGGAGCTGTGAGTGCATCCTGCCAGAAGAAAGGAACGCGTTTCCTCGACCTTCGTGTCCCGCTCTGCATTGTTGTCATGGGTGCAGTGTTAGTGGGGTTTAGTGGTTGTCGGGTCTGGGGTTGTTTTTAGCTGGTTGGGTTGTTTTAATATAACCCAAACAGTGGTTTCTCAATGAGAATGAGTATCTCCCGCGTTGGGACAGATGCAGAAACAACTGGAAATGCCAAGTATGGAATGGAGAGGGAAGCTCCAGGATTTCCCAGGGTACTGTAGTGCCTCTTTGCAGAACGGAAGAGAAAGCACTGAATGCAAAGGGCACTGGAGTGACCCGGGATGTGGAAAGCAGCCTGAAGATGGCTCAGCTGGGACCTTTTTTGACTGGGGGTGAGAAGGTTTTGTGCTGAAGCTTGTGTTGGCCTTTGGCATGTCCCTAGCCTGAGAGTCCAGGGAGGAGTCACTCTCTGTTCACCAGCTCAGATCCCCTAGCACCGTCCTCCTTGTAGAGCACCAGTGCATGTGGAGTGTCCCGAAGCATTGCTTTCGGGAGCGTTCCCAGTTTGCTGCCTTGGAAGACCTTTGAGTACATTTTGTCTGCAAAGAAACGCACGTGACGCTTTCTGTTCTTCAGATCAAGAAGGACATTTAGATCCTTAGTTAAGTGCTTACATGTGCTCCTCTTTCTCCCGTGCCTGGTGAATTTACATGTTTGAAATGTCCATGTTGACAAGGAGGTGATAAAGAACATAGAATCATTAGGGATCAGGAGGGACCTCAGATCATCATCCAGTCCAATCCCCCTGCCACAGCAGGATCACCTAGACAGAGTTGCACAGGAACACAGCCAGGCAGGTCTGGAACATCTCCAGAGAAGGAGACTCTACAACCCCCCTGGGCAGCCTGGTCCAGTGCTCCAGTACCCTCTCTCTTAAGTTCTTGTTGGGGCTGTTTCATTGTGATGATCAGTTCTCTCAGGCATCCCAAGCTGGAGTGGAAGCTCTTTAGGGAAGTGTTTTTTAGCGGAAGGATCTAAGTCCTAGTGGCTCATATGTCTGTTGGCAGGATCCCAAGAGCTGGCTGGAAGAGGCCCCTACTATGAAGGAAATGCTGAAATAGGACTTTTAATGAACTTACATAGCAGTTCCTTAAGGACCGAGAAGACTCTCCACAGGGAAGGAAGGAGTGGGATGTAGCTAGAAAGAAATTCCTTGTTGCATTCAAGCTGTGACAGTAAATGAGAAACCTGCTTTTGCCTGGATACAGCTCAAGAAACGGTGGACCTGAGGGTACTGATCTGTGGGCACCACCTGACTCAGGCAGGGCTGGAGAAGAGACAAGTGTCATGATTATAGCTCTGAAGTACAATGACAACAGAACCCTTATCTTGCTTAGAGGATCTTTCCCCCCCTATTTCCATCTTGTAGCTGGCTTCAGCAACTGCTGGAAATGAAAGCAAAGGCACACAGCTTGGTTGTGGGTTCAGCACAGGTTTTAGTGAAGACTACCTCCATTCTCGGTGTCGGTTCACTGTACGATTCAGCTCTAGGCTACTGGTTTCATGAAGACTGTGCTTTTCATAGAATCCTTAGGGATTGGAAGGGACCTCGAGAGATCATCCAGTCCAGTCCCCTTGCCACAGCAGGATCACCTAGACTGAGCTGCACAGGAACACAGCCAGGTGGGTCTGGAACATCTCCAGAGAAGGAGACTCCACAACCCCCCTGGGCAGCCAGTTCCAGTGCTCCGGGACCCTCCCTGGGAAGAAGTTCCTGCTGATATTGATAGGGAACCTCCTCTGTTCCAGCTGGCACCCAGTGCCCCTTGTCCTGTCACCAGATGAGCTTGAGAAGAGCCTGGCTTCATCCTCCTGATACCCACCCCTCACATATTTTTGAAATGTAGGCTTCTGCAGGGGCTTTGGGTGATCTTGATATTGGGTGCCTAAGAGAAGGTAGCTGGAGTCCCAGGAATCACCGACCCTCTACAACCTACACTTTTGGCCCAAGGCCATGGACTTGGGTAGAAACTCAACACAGAACAGGTTGAAGACCGAGGTCTCTGTCATCACCTTAGTACTAGAATGTGTAACCACTGTCTCACTGAAGGAAAGAGATAAAGTCCTATAGGCCAGTCCTGTTCAACATCTGTCACAACCTTTATGTAGTTCCCCACCTAACTGGGTCAAGGTACTCTGTGTCTGCAGACATAGGAGTAAGGAAGTGAAAGCTCTAAGTCCGCAGTGGTTCCTGATGAGAGGAAGGGATACTTGCCTGCTGCTCCTGTGAGACTTCACTAGTTCATGTCGTCTCGTGGGCCAGCTGCTTAGAGCATAGAGCCTGCAGTGAGACACCTGTGGAGCTCTGCTGTAACGATGCTCCTGTCCTTGATCAAGTATGGGCTGCCATGTGTGAGTGACTACGACCCCAGAAGGGGGCTTAGAAGCTTCCCTGCAAGAAGTTTGAGTCACTAACACTCCTTCAGCATAGGTAATGTTCTGCCTTTCCTGCAAGAGTGCAGGTGGGGGGTAGATGAGCCTAGCTAGAAGGATAAAAGCTTGGAAGAGTAATGTCCTGCTGGAGTGAGCACTGGGAGTGCGGCTGTGGTGGTCATCCTTGCTTTCAGTGCTGCTTCCCTGCAGGTTAGGGAAACCAGCTGCAGCCGGCATAGTTCATTCCAACAATTTAGCAGGGCAGATCCAATCTGCTGATTAAGGGCCAGTTCTTACTAATTAAACTTGTTAAGAGTTAGTGCCTCTCTGAGGTCTTCTTGTAGGTTTAAGGCAAGGTCATCACCCCGCTGCTGGGACAGTGCCAGCCCGGTTGGCTTTGGGTGCTTGGGTTTCGTTCCTCAGTTGCTCAGGTGAGTGAGATTTTGCCTTGAACAGCACCTGTAGGTACTGTTCCTCCTGTCCTCTGACGAACAGCTCACAGGTGGTTAGGGTGATGCCTCAGGTTGCTCCTCAGGAGGAGGGTGCCAGGAGAAGAGGTAGGTTGCCTCTCTTTTTAGCCCAGGCAGGATTGACTAGTCCTCAATCCTCCTTTACTGCCGCTCTCGTTCAGCCCTGTGCTGCGAGCTGTCAGTGTTTATGTGATGAAAGAGAGTAGAAGATGACTTTTTTCTGAGCACTGCCTTTGCCCATACGTGTGCTGGCCCGGAGCCAGGATGGAAACTCTGTCCTCATGAACAGAGGGAGGGAGATGGAGTGGCGAGAGACAGATTGGGGCCTTCCAGAAGCAGAGGGAGTTAAAATACAAACATCAACCCATGCAGGGAAAAGCCTCTAACAGACCGGCCTGGCTCCTGGGTCCTGTGTGCTGTTGGCTTCACGTACAACACCGACAAGGTCTCATCTTGGAGTGTGGGTATAGGGCACGGGTCACTTTGATATGCTTGATGGAAGATAAGAGTAGAAGGCGAAAGGCAAGAAGCTGCACCAGTAAGTTCTTTGTTGTTTGGCTCTCTCTGAGACACTGGAAATTGGTTTATGAGTTGCTGCTACTGTGATTCTGTGAGCTGTTGGAGGGACATGACTTTGTTTGCTGTTGTGGCATCCTTGAGCGATGGCAAGCCTCATCTCCTCCGTAAAACAGGGGATTGCTAATGCTCGTGGAGATCTGTTTTGCTGGACTTGTTCCTTTGCTGCTGAGCTGTTAATCTGGATTGAGAGTATTGCAGAAGTAGCTCCTGCAAGTAGATGCTGACAGCTGTATTTTCCTATGCCCAGCTCCGGGTTAGGCATCATCTCAGGTAGGATTTGCTGAACAGTTCAGCATACGGGGTGCCAGCCTGACTTGGAAGCATCTTGCCTTGGTTAGTTACCTGCGCCTGGCAGAAAATCTGGTCTCAAAGAAGGAGTCAGAAAAGCTTGGCTCTGAGCTTGTTTGAAAGTCTGGTCCAGGCACATAAGAGCTGATGATGGTTAGGGCGCAGCTTGAGTGGGGAAAGGTGCCACCTCGCTTGGAAGTGTTCAGGGTGAGTCCCTACCAGGCACTGAGACTCCTGGTCTTGCAGATCCCTGGGGGCAGATGGCTCCTGACTGAGTCCAGCCATCTAAGTCGTGTTTCCAGAACCATAGTGGGGACTCTGGCAGTCCACTAGGTGCTGTTTGAGGGGGTAAGGACTGACTGCTGTTTGTAACCAGAGTAATGTCAAATGGCCAAAGTCTCTGCTTTCTGATGAAACCTCCTTGGGGGGAATAAAAGCGATGAAGTGTTTCTGTGATCCTGCTCGACTCTACAGACTCTGTGTGATGCCCCCAGTTTGGCAGATTGCTTGAGCAGATGTACAGGTCTGTGTGCAAGTTTAAATCCACTCAGCAGAGCACTTTGCCTCCCAGACCAGCACATCCTTCCTGGCTCAGGAAAGTTTGGATTGGGCTTCTTGCAGTCTAATTGAAGACAATGGCCTTAAAATCAAACACCTGCTTAGGAGTTTTCCTCATCACAAGCGGTCTTTCACACACCCAGATGTATTCTGTACAGTCAGTTGGTATTAGTGATGTCCTTGAGCACTGTTATCCTCTTAATATCCTGCGAGACTTCTTGCCAAGTGCTTGCTGACAAGCCGTATTCCTGTGAGCCGTTCAGGTGAGATGCTCTCACAGCCCTGGTATTCCGCTTGCTCGCGTCGTGAATAGGTGTGCATATGTGAATGATTAAACCGACCCATCCGGGTGTCATGTGGAGAGCAGCAAATGCTGAGCTTGCTGTGCAGGCGGGGGGGAGGATGAGATTCCCCCTCTGTTTTTTTCCTTGCTGAAAACTTTTCCCATCTGCAGATGTGCAGCTGCTGGAGTTCATCGCCAAAAGCCGGCCGTGACTCTCAGAGCTGGAGAACGTGCACACATCTGTTTGCAGAGGAGAGCAGCGAAGGGGCTCAGGTCTCTGGTCCTAGGGGATTATGGTTCTCGTGATAGATAGAACTGACTGTCATCAAGAGAAATGGCAAATTTCAGAGGGCACTGTGAGGGTACAGAAAGACAGAGCTGCTGGAGGGTGTCCAGCGTAGAGAAATGAAGATGATGAAGGAAGGAGAGCAGCTCCCTGATGAGGGAAGGCTGAGGGAGCTGGGTCTCTTGAGCTTGGAGAAGAGGAAGCTGAGGGGGGACCTCATTCCTGTCTCTAAATCTGTGAGGGGTGGGTGTCAGGAGGATGGAGCCAGGCTCTTCTCAAGGTCATCTGGTGACAGGACAAGGGGCACTGGGTGCCAGCTGGAACAGAGGAGGTTCCCTATCAATATCAGCAGGAACTTCTTCCCAGGGAGGGTCCCAGAGCACTGGACCAGGCTGCCCAGGGGGGTTGTGGAGTCTCCTTCTCTGGAGATGTTCCAGACCCACCTGGCTGTGTTCCTGTGCAACTTGGTCTGGGTGATGCTGCTGGCAGGGGGATTGGACCAGATGATCTTTCGAGGTCCCTTCTGGTCCCTAAGGATTCCACGATTCTATGAAACATGAGTTGGCTTGCCAGTCAACTTGTTGAGTTAAAAAGGAAGAAGCTCCCAGAGGCTTTGGAGACTTCAGAAAGCTTTAAGCCTCATCCCAGAGGATGGGAGTGTTTGACACATGAAAAACCAAGCCAGTTTCAGCTGCGATGCATGCTGTGAGTATAGGCTTCCCATTTTACTTTCAGGCAAGATTCAAGTCTTGGTTTACCCAGAGCTCAGAGTGGTGTGGTAGCAGAAAGAAGGAAGTGCCTCAAATGAAATTGGGGAGGGGCTTTTTAGGATCTCAGGTAGTGACAGGACTAGGGGGAATGGAGCAAAGCTGGAGATGGGGAGATTTAGACTGGATGTGAAGAGGAGGGTCTTCACTGTGAGAGAATCGTTCTATGATTCTAAAGCAAGATGGATGTCTTCTTCAGCATCCGTAGTACTTCAGCAACTTCACCGTCTGGCCAAAACCAGACCTTGAGGTACCTTCCAGAGGCTGCTGAAGTCCATGGGAGCTTTTGGTGAATTCTGTGAGCTTGGGATCAGGCTGCAATGGAGAATCTGCTTTTCCCAGCCGGGATGGGCTAGGCTCCATGTGTGGCAATCTGGTCAAATTCCGCAAGAGGGTTTCTCGCTGAAGGGAGATCTGTAAGACATCCAGCTTTTTCCAGATGATGTAATAAGCCCTGATGTAGCTGGCTGCTGTTTTTCAGCTTTGTCAAACTCTTGAGAGAGGACCAAGAGTTTTCCTGCTGGGAAGCCAGCGTGTGCTAACTTGGGGGGGTTGGGTGGGGATTGATAGAATCCTTAGGGATCAGAAGGGACCTCAAAAGATCATCCAGTCCAATCCAATCCCCCTGCCACAGCAGGATCACCCAGACCAAGTCACACAGGAACACAGCCAGGCGGGTCTGGAATGTCTCCAGAGAAGGAGACTCCACAACCCCCCTGGGCAGCCTGTTCCAGTCTCTGTCCCCTGTGGTTATGAGTGTCCCCAAGCTGAAGTTCTGCCTTGGTGTCACCTCTCACGTAGACCAGCCCTGTGATTGTGTTGGCGATGGATATGATGGCTACTGCCTCTTCATCTGTGCTAAGGCTTGCCCTGTTGGTATCCTCATTTGCACACTAGGAACCTTTTCCTATCGAAGGATTGAATGTATGCAAATTCAGGGAGAAACCACGGGCTTACTGGTTCAATTCCTGAATTCCTCCCCTAGACTGAGAAGGACGCGTCCTGCTGTGTTTCAGGAGGAACAGCATTGCCTCTAAAAGGCACACGTGTCATAAAGTGGCATCAGAATGCAGTCATCTTCTGAAAACGAACTGGTTCTGCATGGCCTTGTGTCCTGTTGGCTTACTGTTTGCTCCCATGAGGTGACATTACTGTTCTGATCCAAAGCAATCTGGAAACGTCATAAACGCAGGACTTGCCCTGTCAGAGCAGTGAAGGACCTCAACTTTTACCAGCAATGACTGGGAGGGTCCTGGAGCACTGGACCAGGCTGCGCAGGGGGGTTGTGGAGTCTCCTTCTCTGGAGACGTTCCAGACCCACCTGGCTGTGTTCCTGTGCGACTTGGTCTGGGTGGTGCAGCTGTGACAGGGGGATTGGACCAGATGATCTTTCAAGGTCCCTTCCGATCCCTAAGGATTCTATGATTCTCCTGGGATTCCCAGGCAAAACTGCTGGCAAGATACCATGATACTTTGGTAGCATCATGGAGCAAATACAACTGGCACCCAGTGCCCCTTGTCCTAGCGCCAGATGACCTTGAGAAGAGCCTGGCTCCATCCTCCTGACACCCACCCCTCACAGATTTAGAGACATGAATGAGGTCCCCCCTCAGCCTCCTCTTCTCCAAGCTCAAGAGACCCAGCTCCCTCAGCCTTTCCTCATCAGGGATGTAACTGTTTGTTCTGCTTCCTGGTCCAGGGGTGCCAGTGTCAGCGCAGGGAGGGTACATTTGCCTTTCCCCAGGCTCTTACTCTCCTGACTTGCTTTTCTGTGGGGCCCCTTCGGTGGTTCCTCCACTCAGGATCACCCTACGTGGGAGAGAGCATCAAACCGCCCGTGGGAGAGAGAGGATGCAGGAGGAAGAGCAGCTTTTCCTGCTAGGATTTGGGGGGTTTGCTCAGGGGGGGTTTTCTTCCCCCTCTCTTATTGGTGTTGAGTGCAATGACCGCTTAACCACATGGACCGGGCTCCCTCCCCCGCGCTTCCTCTCCACGGCAGAGCATGGCCTCTCAGATTTCCTCCTAGCTCAGGCAGATGGCTCTCAGTCAGATTCCTCCTCCTACAAAAGAAGAGGAAAAAGTACTCTCTACACGGGGAGATGGCCTGCTGTTTCCTGGCTGCTCCACTCCAGCATCCTTTTTCCTCTTGTCCTGACACACACGCGTGCACGCTCACACATGTGTGCACGCTCACATACGTGTGCACACTCACACCTGCACAGAACAGCTTTGCTCCTGGATGAACAAATAAATGGCCTTTGTGCCGAGGATTTCTGTCTTTGGAGCTGTGCAGGTTTCCTCCTTGTGATGGGCAAATCTCATCTCTGTGCTGAGGAGGGTTTGAACAAGGGGGATGGTGTGTTGTACTGTGCTGAAAAGGTTTTGATAAGGAATAGGGTCTGCAGTAAGCAGGTTCTGCAGTTGTGATAACCAAGGTGTCTAGGAAGAATGAGGAGGTTGAGTAAAGTAGGGTCTTTGGAACCAAGAAGTAATCCACATGTGACTTTTCTTGAGTGCAGAAGGTGGTTGCAGAATGATTGAGGCTGGAAAAGCCCTCTGAGCACATCCAGCCCAACCTATGACCTGACAGCACCCCATCAGCCAGACCAGGACACTCAGAGCTACAGCCAGGCTGTCCTTCAACACCTCCAGACACGGGGACTCCCCCACTGCCCTGGGCAGTCCAGTCCAGGGTCTAAGCACCCTCTCCATGAGGAAGGGCTTCCTAACATCCAACCTAACCCTCCCCTGGCAGCTTCAGGCCCTGCCTTCTCATCCTGGTTGCCTGGAAGAACCCAACCCCCACCTGACTACAACCTCCTATCAGGGAGAGGTAGAGAGGGAGAAGCTTCCCCCTGAGTGTCCTCTCCTCCAGGCTAAAAGAGAGGCAGACTAGCAGCAGGTCATGGACTCGGAGCTGGTAAAGGAAGGTCACCAGGACCATGCTCTGCAGATAGTGCCCCAAGGTTGTGGTGATGGACACTTCAGGAAGCTGTGTGCTAAATCTACACCAGGAGGGGCAAGAGTCAGCATCCTGCAGGGTGAAGGCCACCAAAGGAGAGATTTGCTGAGGCTTCACTTGTCTTCCCTTCTTTAGGAAGAAGTTGAGGGTCTTTATTTTAATGCTCTCATTTCCTTTCTGAATGTGAGACAGTCTGTCTTCCTGCCCGGAAACTTTGCAGACTCTCAGCTTGAAGGGACCTCATGGAGTCCCGTTCCTGCTAGAGTAGCAGAGGTTATCTGACCATATCAAACAGGAATTCCATGGGGTTCATGAGCCGAATGCTCTGTTTCAGTGGCAGGTTGTTAGCTATGCTGTCAAATGTTTGGGTTTCTTAGAAGCTTAACAATAACCCTGAGTACTCTCTGATTTGAGTGTCTCCTTTCTGAGGAGAGGATGAGGGAGCTGGGTCTCTTGAGCCTGGAGAAGAGGAGGCTGAGGGGGGACCTCATGAATGTCTCTAAATATGTGAGGGGTGAGTGTCAGGAGGATGGAGCCAGGCTCTTCTCAAGGTCATCTGGTGAAAGGACAAGGGGCACTGGGTGCCAGCTGGAACAGAGGAGGCTCCATATCAGTATCAGCAGGAACTTCTTCCCAGGGAGGGTCCCGGAGCACTGGACCAGGCTGCACAGGGGGGTTGTGGAGTCTCCTTCTCTGGAGACGTTCCAGACCCACCTGGCTGTGTTCTCATGCGACTTGGTCTGGGTGATCCTGCTGTGGCAGGAGGATTGGACTGGATGATCTTTCGAGGGCCCTTCTGATCCCTAAGGATTCTATGACTTCATTGGTTTTCGTGAGCAGCAGAGTACAGAAGAGCATTAGAGCATCCCCTCGCTCACCCTGGAAATGCTGTTTCCCAGCGGAGGGTGTGGTTGCCTGAAGGAAGCTGGAGAGATGTCCAGTAAACCTTTGAGCTGTTGAGTTTCTTTCTGTTTGTTTTGTGTTTAAAGGGAGGAACAAAGGGAAAAGAAGACAATGGGAAACATGCTACGAGCTTAATAATAGCGGGTGCAACAAGCCCTACCTGGAACAGATGACAGCTCCCATTGTGAGACCCTGGGTTCTGTTTCCGTCTTCAGGTCCTTTTCTTTGTTGCTGTGTGCAGTTTTCCCATGCGGAGCACTGCCTCCAGCTGAGTTGCTTGTGAAAACCTTCAGCCAGTGTGTTCCAGCTCTTTCAAAGGGTGAGGCTAGGGGAGAAAAACACAGAACTGCTGGAGAGTGTCCAGCGTAGAGCAATAGAGATGACGAAGGAAGGAGAGCAGCTCCCTGATGAGGAAAGGCTGAGGGAGCTGGGTCTCTTGAGCTTGGAGAAGAGGAGGCTGAGGGGGGACTTCATTCTTGTCTCTAAATCTGTGAGGGGTGGGTGTCAGGAGGATGGAGCCAGGCTCCTCCCAAGGTCATCNCTGATCAGGCATGTCCTTCGCCAAGGACAGGGATGGGACTGTATTGCTGGCAGCTAAGGGAGGAGCAGAGGTCCGGAAAGAGGAAGAAGCAGTCCCTTTAACTGTAGTCACCCTTCCCTTTAACACTAGCAATCCTTTAAACCCGGTTGGTCACACAGAAGCAGGCAGAGTTTGTTCTGTGAGCTTAGAGAAGGTCACTAGACTGAGTTACACCCAAAATGTAGACATCTTCTAACACCCAGCACAGCTTTTCCACACGCAGGCTGAACACCAACCCTGTGATGTTCTGCCTTCCTTGCATGGCAGCCTTGTCCCCCTGCCACGGGGTGCAGGCACAGAGAGAGGGGTTGCAGTACATCGATTCCACTTGGGCTTTAGGAAATGCAGTTTGTTTTGACACGTGGAATCCTCTTGTCCCCTTCTTAAGTCCTGTGGTGTAGGAGATGGTAGATCAAAGGGAAGAGCTAGTTAGGGCAGAGTAGGGAAAGGTGGGTAGGAGTCTCTGTGGGTTCTGGCTTGAAAAGACACAGTGGGAGCTCAGCGGTTCCCAGTCACGGGTCCTTTGTGAATATGTTTGTGTTAAGTTTATCCTTGGGCCTGACTGTGTGCGACAGGATTCCAGTCCAAGTGTGAACGATCCTGCTGGTAGTGTTTTCAGACTCCATGGTCCTCAAGAGACTTGTGTAGCCAGGACAGTCTGCAAAGAGCTGACAGCTCTCCTTCCCCCAACTTAACTATGCCCAGCACAGGATGGCAGAGTAGCTGAGGTAGGAAGGCACCCAGTCATAGAATCACCCGGGAAAGACATGGAAATCAGAGGAGAAGCCGTTGCTGCTGACAGCTAGTGAGGGCTCAGGAGCTTTTGGTGAAACAGCCCAAACTTAACTCTCTGAAAACCCTTGCCTAGGGTTGACACTGGGCATGTCCAGTCAGTGACACCCCCACCCCAGAGTCCCTGGGCCAGGCTGTGAGTGCTGAGGTGCTGAGGTAGTGCATGTGGACCTACGTGATGGTCTCTGTGTGTGTGTATACCAGCACGAATCCTCATGCCTGTTCCTTCCCCCAAAGGGAAACAGACTCCAAACAGAGCAAGGGCTGGGAGCCTTGAAGGCTTTAACTGTTGGCTTCCCCTTACTCACGATTTTCCTGTCAGTGCTTTGTCTCGTGGGCATCCTTCCTGCCCTTTATGTACGTACCATACGCATTGTTGTCTGGGTGCTGCTGTGTGCACATCGCATCCTTCGCTCTGAAAAGACCTCGAGCAGAGAAGCGTCGCTCTCAGGCTTTGTCTGGCTGCTCTGGGTTACTCCTGGTGATAACTGGCAGGACTCTTTGTGTGAGCACCGTGAAGAAATGTACAGTGTGACTTCTTCCTTCTAGGAGGAGAGTTTGACCAGCTGTGGGTCACTGGTGGCGCTGGGAAGCCTCCTTGTTTATATGCACAAGCGGTGTGGCTGGTATCCAGTTACAGACTTGGAGCTGATTCTTGTGCAAGATACAGAGTAAACAAAGAAAATGTTGAGGCACAGCCTCCAGCTTGCAGTAACGGCACTACCCATCCCCAAAGTGTCAGACCCTTTGAGGTATGGCTGATTTATTCCCCACACACGGAACAGCAGAGAAAGGAGACCTGGCAGGTTTGCTGCCATCGCCACTGGACCTTATCAGAGATTCATTCGTGGAATGGTTCAAGTTGGAAGGGACCCCAAAGAGCATCCAGTGCCAACCTGCCTGCCATGAACAGGGACACCCCCCACTAGACCAGGGTGCTCAAGGCCCCGTCCAACCTGCCCTGGGACCCCTCTAGGGATGACAGAGCAGCCACAACCTCCCTGGACAACCTGGTCCAGGGTCTTAGCACCCTCCTGGTGAAGAACTCCCTCCTGACTCCCAGTCTCAACCTCCCCTCTTCCAGCTGGAAACCATTCCCCCTGCTC
>VZRI01004657.1:263857-286165 GCA_013397515.1 Upupa epops
CCTGAGAGCGGAATAGAGGGGGAGGATCCCTTCCCTCACCCTACTGGTCCTGCTTCACTTGTGATGTAGAATCACAGATTCATCACAGCTGGAAAAGACCTCTAGGATCATCAAGTCCAGCATCTCCCTAGTCACTAGACCCTGGTGTCAAGTGCTCTAGCTACTCAATTTTCCAGCATCTTCAGGGATGATGACCCTGGGCGCCCTGTTCCAGTGCCCAACCAGTGTCTCAGCAAAGAACTTCTTCCTGAGATCCAATCTAACCCTCCCCTGATGCAACTTGAGGCTGTTTCCTCTCCTATGATTAGTGATTAGGGAGAAGAGACCAGCACCAGCCACGCTAAAACCTCTTGTTAGGTAGCTGTGGACAGCAGTGAGGTCTCAGCATCCTCTTCTTTAGACTAAATAACCCCAGTTCTCTCAGCTGCTCTCCCCAGCCTCATTGCCCTTCTCTGACCCCACTCCAGCCCCTCAATGTCCCTCTCATACTGTGACGCCCAAAACTGGACCCAGTGCTCAAGATGTGGTCTCACGAGTGCCGAGTTACTGAGGACAGGACTCCCTGTGTGTGGCCCACGTGCCGGCTGCGTACCCTTCTGATGGTGCAGGGCAGCGAGCACTTGATGCTGCTCTGGCTGGTGTCTGTACCAAGTACAACGGGCACAGCCGGTCTCTTCCCTTGTCTGAAGGAGTTTATCTTACTCTGCTGGGTGAGTGGTCTGTGCTTCGGGGGTGGGAGTGTGCCTACTCTCAGCACCTCTTTTCTATTCACCAGCAGCTTTGGAAGCATCGCACGGCACCCAGTGCCCTGGACCAGATGTGCTTGCTCGGAGAGCATTCCAATCGGAAGTGGGGAAGAGGGCACTGGGGAAAGCGGGGCCGGGAGGAAAACTGAAATTAGAAGAAAGCCAAACAGCTATTGCTGGAGACAGATGATTACAGCTCGTTTCAAGGCTGTTTCCTGCATGCCGATGATAGATCAGTAAACAAACGCCTCTTTGCGAACACAAAGCAGGCAGGAACTCTGTTTGGAAGAGAGAGGTCTGGGTAGGTCTCACTCCGCTTGGTAGCAGGAAGACCCTATCCCATGGCCCTGGGAATTGTGAGGCGGAGTGTGTGTGGGAGATACGCCAAGAGGCTTCTGCTGGGAGACTTCACATCCTTCCCAGGGTCTGGCCATCAGGTTTGAGAGCTCCCTCCTCTCCCTCCTTTCTCCCACCCACTCCCCTGTCCTTCCTTTCCCAGTTTAATTTTGAAATGATATCAGACGACTTCTTTGTTCCCCCAAACAATTGCAGCAGCAAGGCTCTCCAAATGGAGCTTGGCTTCTCTTCCCCAGTTTTCTGGCCCTGCTGCTCCAGGATGTTCATGCCAGGAGCAGTGGTCCTGCATTCGGGTTCCTGTGGTCCTGTGCCTCCTATTGCCAGTAGAAGAGTCTTGTGTTGTTTTTAAGGAAAGAAGCAGTCGGTCAAGAACTACCAGCTTGAAAGTCTGTCCTTTTCAGGTTCCCACTAGCTGAACCCAGTAGTGCTTGCTGCTTCTAGGCGGTTTGTAGGGCCCTGGGCACGACGCCCGTGAGGCAGGAAAGCAGAGCATTTCAGGTAACACCTCTGAGCGTTGGGCAGGTCTCCCTTTCCCATCCCTACATTCCCACTCTTGTGCTCCATCTTCCCACTTCCCTCCCTCTTTCCCTCTCATCCACACAGTGTCATCACATCCCTTGTCCCAGTCTGTGTGTGTGTGAGCTGCTCTGTCTAAAGCTCTCCTGGAGTCCTGGAGAGGCTCCAAAGAAAGCCTGAGCCAGCAGACAGTCGGGGTAGTGTGTGGTCAGTCGTAGCTCATACGCGGTGAGATGGAAGGAACAAGAGTTCTCCTTGACCTTTGCAGGGACCTGTCCTGTTAACTGTGGGTGCCTTGTGGAGCCAAGTCTTGCTAGAGAAAATGTGCTTCCTGTTTTCCTGCTGGAAGCTGTTTTCTATAGCTGCTGTCCCTGCTTCCTCTTGTCACGGTGTTGGCAGTGCCTGCAAGTCATTTCTGGTGATCTTATTAACAGCAGAGATGAACCCGTCACCCTTGCAGTTCATTTGGGCTTGGGTCTGGCCTCAAGCAAATTATCTGACTGCTGGACTAATAGGGTAGCACCCTATTATTTTGAGCTGGACAGGCTAACATGCTGCAGGAATCCCTGAGGTGATGCTGAGGACACTCTTCGTAGAATCATAAGGGATAGGAAGGGACCTTGAAAGCTCATCCAGTCCAATTCCCCTGCCACAGCAGGATCACCTAGACTGAGTCGCACAGGAACTCAGCCAGGCAGATCTGGAACCCAGAGAAGGAGACTCCACAACCTTTGAGATGACCTCGAGAAGAGCCTGACTTGGAGAAGAGGAGGCTTAGGGGTGATGTCATTCATGTCTCTAAATCTGTGAGGGGTGGGTGTCAGGAGGATGGAGCCAGGCTCTTCTCAAGGTCAGCTGGGGACAGGACAAGGGGCACTGGGTGCCAGATGGAACAGAGGAAGTTCCATNGCGGTGGTGGGGTCAATTCCATTCCCTTGAGATGAGTGCTCCTCTCATTCTGTGTGATGCTGGGCTTCTCTCCCAGGCTGTGTGTCACATGTGCGACTGCAGAGCATCAGCACACATTTGCTTATAGTCAGATGTTTGTTTTGAAGGCAGCCTTTGCTAGGGGGCAATTGGAAAAGGCTGAGAGATGGAGTTTCCTGATGGGGAAGCTTTGTGATCTTAGCAGGGCAGTGAAGTTCCCCCCGAGTGAGCATTCAGCGTGGCAGCAGAGCGTATGCCGGCTCGGGTTGTTGAGGTTCTCCCTGCAGAAGGCAGTGCCAAGGAGCTCCGGCCACTGCTTGGGCTGTGCAAGGCACTAAATGAGCAATGAGTGATCTCTAAATCCCAGCTCTAGAGATGCTCTGAGCCTCTGGCTGCCTGCGTGAGTCATTCCTTGGCCGGGCCAGGAGCAGTTGTTCGTTCCTCGTTACTCTCAGTCCATAACATTTAACGGATGGATGAATAGATTTTGTTCCTCGGGCTGGTAAATGCTCTTGACAGCGTTGCAGGGCTGCTCTGCTTCTCCGAGTGAACTGGGTGTTTGTTCCAATTACTAACAAGAAAGAGGAGCTCAGGGGGTTTCTTGTGAGGAGAAGGAGAGTCCTCTAAGTGGTTAGCAGTGCGTTGCCCTGAGTGTGTACACATCGGGTTGACCCAGAGTTCATTCCCCGCCTCAGGATCGTTGCCAGTGTGGGATAAGAGGGAGAGAGAATTACGAACAAACGAGAGGGATTCCTTTTTCTGCTTAGTTCACTCCGCCTCAAATCCTGCAACAGGAGAGCCCGGGGTTCCTTTTGTTCTTCTCTGTCTCTGCAGTGCTGGGCTTGCTTTTTTAATGCCAAGGAGCAGCTATGCTTCCTGAGGCGCTCGGGTCTTCTTAGCAAATGCCAGGCATGGCAGGGCAGCCCACCCGGAGGACTGAGCAGAGGTGGTGCTGCAGAGTAACAGAGCTGTTCATTTTATTTAACGAGTAAGAGGGGTTTTTTGAGCAATATAGAGGATGGAGTCTGCTGCGTTGGCTAGGCAGCTGCATTACTCAAAAGAAAGAGAGGGAGAGTTGCTCTGTCAGTGCTGGAAGCCATAAGGCAACCAGAAAGGGTCATTGTTGTGACCGATCTATCTTACCTCCACGAGATGTTGTTCTCTGGAGTCAGATCAGTAGCAGCCTAACATACAATCATAGAATCATTAGGGATCAGAAGGGACCTCGAAAGATCAAGTGTGGACTGGATGATTGGGTAGTAAACTGGCTGCAGGATAGAAGCCAGAGAGTAGTGGTCAATGGGACAGAGTCCAACTGGAGGCCTGGATCTGGTGGAGTCCCCCAGAGATCAGTACTAGGACCAGTCCTCTTCAATCTATTGAGGAATGACTGGGATGAGGGATCAGGGGGCACTGACACCAAGCTGGGTGGTGTCGCTGACCCCCCAGCAGTCTGTGCTGCCATTCAGTGAGAGCTGGACAGGCTGGAGAGCTGGCCAGGACTGTCCCAGAGCTGTCTGATCTCAGTTCTGCTCTTCTGGGTTTCAAGGAGAGACGTGGTGTGTCAGAGGAATGTGCAGAAGGAGGAGAAAAGGGTGCTGAGCACAGAGTAACACCTCTTCCTTATGTCTCTCTGCAGGTGACTTGTGGCTCGGCTGTGTGCTGACATGATGACAGCTAGCAAGGTGGCCAAAGTGAGCAGCAAGTCTCAAAGCAGCGTCTGCAAGTCTGTTGAGAGGTGAGAGCTTTCCATGTTGCAGTGCCCAGGTGCTGTGCTTGTGTTTTTATCCTCAACAGAAGGAAAACGCTCCCCCTGCTCTGCACTGTCCCTCTGTCCACATTAAAACACTCCCCTGCAGGTCTTCACTGCCATCTCCGGACTGTGACACTATGTTTTGTCATCTGTTCACGTGGATAATGTCCTGGACTCACACTGCTTCCAAGCAGCCTGCCCCTAGGCAAGACTGACTGTGCTGCTGATATCCCTGTCAGTGTGACTGATTGCTCTGCCTGCACTTGAAGTCCTCAGTGCTGGAGACACTGCAGACTCTTCAGACGGGTCCTGCTCTCCCACCCATTGCAGGTTTTTCCCAGTGCCAACTGTGGTGCCTACTGCGCACTCCAACTGCCCTGGCACCGCAGTGCCCTGCTCCTTGGCAAAGGGCCACGGGGTTCACAGTGCCAGCTCTTAACCAGAGCATGAGACGTCCGGGAGTTAAATATCTGTGAGGCTAGAGAAGAGCAGCGTCTGGCTCAGGTCCCTTTTGTGCTGAGAAACCAATCCCGGCCTCGGTTTGCACTACAACAGAGTCTGCAGTGGCTGCCAGCGTTGCTTAACTCAGGACGAGGAGCCAGCCAGTGCACAGGGTATCCACACCGGGTATCCACACGGTGCTCCTGTGGCAGCAGGGTCTGGGAGAGGCACAGTTGATAAATTGAAGTTAACGAAGCAGTTTCCCAGTTGGAATGATGGTTAAGCGGGACTCATGATACAGCTTTACATCCCAGTAACTGCCTCGTGTTGTCCTGGTGCTCTCTCTCAACCCCCAAGTGCTTTGGTTCGGAAACGTTTTGTGTTGGGAACGCTGTCTGTGGAGCTGGAGTGTTGATCCTGTGGTCTCTCACACTCGGAAGTGCCTGTTTTGAATAGGTTGGGGATGTTTTGGTGCAGTTTGGGCTCAAAACAGTGAAGATACTTAATCCTTTGCTGTGAAATTGTTGAATGAGCTGTCTGGGTGCTGTGCCACAGGCCAGGGTGCCTGGGTGTGTGGAAGCATGCACTTGGGGCTACTGAGAGGGACCCTTTGACCGAGCAGTAGAGGAGAGCCAGCTGTATCTTCTGTTTTCTCCTGTTTCACAGCAGCAGCTCTGCTTCTGTTTGCAAATGGATGACTTTGTGTTCGTTTGCAGCGGCCCTGCTTAGTGTCCTGATGACGTCCACGGTGCCTGCACACTTGTGAACACGCACGCCCGTGTGAATGACCTCTTCCTGACCACCCTAAGTTTGTCTCTCAAGTTGGTTTGAACCCCTGTAATGAGCAGAGCTGGTGGAACTGATGGACTAAAGCGAGGGTGAACAGTAGCAGTCAGTGTTGCCTCTCTTTTTGTCTTTGCCACGTAGGATCGGGCTTGCAGAGGAAACCACGCTAGCGGTGAAGGAATTAGAGCGACCTCCGCGTGGATTTTTGAGTGAGAGACGTTCTGAAGGTGCCTCTATCATCCAGGATCTAACAGCTGCAGCCGAACCAGTTTCTTCTGTGCTGAAGAACCCACTGGGAGCCTTGGAGAACTTGATGCTGGATCCAAGGCTAGACTGCTTTCAGCAGAACATGCTTAGTCCGGAAATGATCATCAGTGACCCGTCTGTGGACCTGAACAGTAAAGAAACCAGTAAAATCATCAGGAGGCAGCGAGGAGGCACTCAGAGTGCACGGTCGGCTGGGCAGACGGGCCTGGGGAGTAAATCCTTCAGCATCAAGGACAAAATTTCCGAATGGGAAGGGAAGAAGGAGCTGCAGTCCGTTCCGTGCAGGGAGGAGGAGCAGCAGGTTGTTAAAGAGGAGCACAGCGTGCCCTGCGTGACGGAGAAGACAAGTGAGGAAGCGATAGCTACTTGCAAAGTGGAAACCAAGAGAGTTATGAGCTGGGAGCTGGAGTGCAAAGGGGCAGACAAGGAGAACGAGCGGAAAGCAGGAACGCCGCGAGGCACAGGGCAGGCAGCAGAGCGAAAGAGGGAAGCGCAGAAGGATAAGGAAGTGGAGTCCAGCCCTGGGAAATGCAAGGAGGTGAAAGGTGGGAAGCGGGAGGTCCAGAAGGAGAATCTTTCAGTACTTAGTCAGGTCAAGAAGCTAGAGCAGGCTTTGAAAGACAGCTCAGCAGAGCTGCAGCCACAGCTGCCTGGTACTTACTACTCTCCACAGTGCTTGCAGGAGAAGGCAGCACAAGGACAGACTGCTTCCCAGGGCCACGAGAGCTTATATGGGGCTGAGCTGAACAAAAGGCTGCTTGGCTTGGACTCAGAAATCAGTGAGCCAATTTTTGGGACTCTAGAAGAGGTAAGAACGTCTCATGCAAAATCTAAGGTGGAGAATGTGTACACAGAGCCGGGGGTGCCGGAGAAGAAACCCTTCATCAACCCGCTGCCAAAGCCCCAGCGGACGTTCAAACACGAGGGGGAAGAAGATTGGGTGCCAGCAGTGAGGAATAAAAGAAACTTGCCTCCTCTGCCATCCATTCCTCCCCCTCCTCTACCCTCTTCTCCTCCCCCATCAGCTGTCAGCAGGAGGTTATGGAGCGGGAAGCACAAGAACAACGCGGACCACAGGTACTGAGGCTGCATCTCATGTTGGTCTGGGTGGTGGTGACCTCCCTTCCCATAGCTCTCCAGGAGAGATGGTCTCACCTGATTGCTTGTAGTCCCCAGAGAACCTTCCTGGCTCTGAGCAGCACTTGGTTGTCTCTCTGAGAATCTGTGAGTGGCCAGAACTACTTCACAGGATAACTGTGGCTGGCGAAGTCAGGCAGATTGGGGTTGTAGGATCCCTGTGTTACACGGCCTCAGGTCACTGGGGGGGTTGGGTGGCTTTTTGTCTGTTAGTTTGTTTGTTTGCTTTTTTAATGACAAAGTTACTGCAGCTTAACTGGAACGATCATCTCTCAACTCTGCCACAGCAGTTTCACTGCTCCTAGTAAACCTATTCATAGGTTCATAGAGTGGTTGGAAGGGACTTCCAAGATCATCCAGTTCCACCCCGCCTGCCATGAGCAGGGGCACCACCCACTAGACCAGGCTGCTCAAGGCACCAGGCAGTCTGGCCTTGAACCCTGCCAGGGAGCTGGGGGGCAGCCACAACCTCCCTGGGCAACCTTGTNCAGAGTCTGCTCTTCTCCAGGCTGAACAGTCCAACTCTCTCCTCTCTCACTCATCCTCGTGGCCCTCCTCTGGACACGTTCCAGCAGCTCAATCTCCTCCCTGTGCTGGGGGCTCCAGAACTGGACGCAGTCCTGCAGATGGGGGTCTCATGAGAGCAGAATAGAGGGGGAGGATCCCCTCCCTCACCCTACTGGTCCTGCTTCTCTTGCTGCAGCCCAGGATGTAGTTGGCTTTCTGGGCCACAAGCGAACATTGCTGGCTCCTGTTGAGTTTTTCATTGACCAACCACCCCACATCCTTCTCCTCAAGGCTGCTCTCACTCTGTTCCCCACCCAGCCTGTCTCTGTGCCTGGGATTGCCTCGACCCAAGAGCAGGACCTTGCCCTTGGCATTGTTGACTCTCATGAGGTCGGCACTGGCCCAGCTCTCCAGCCTGTCCAGGTCTCTCTGGATGGCCTCCCTTCCCTCCAGCGTGTCCTCCACCCCACACAGCTTGGTGTCATAACCCCTCTTACTTCATCTCACGTGTATAAATCCTCCTGGAGTGCTTTCTTGCCTTTTCCCCTTCCCACACAGTCATGCCACATTTTTGAGGTGGGGAGAATAGAGTGCACAGTGCCCTGCACCTCAACTAACTTGGGTGCAGGAAGGAAAGGGGACTTGGCAGTGCTGTCAGTGAAGGTCACCTTATTGTCCCTGCTCTTTCTGCCATCCTGCATGTGACTCCTGCTTTCCTGTCCTGCTCTAAGAGAGCTGATTCCAGGGCCCCCCAGTTCCTGCTGAGGGGAGAATCCATGCTGTAAAGGGCACCTTGCATGGCCTGAGGCTGTGTGCAGTGGTGCAGGACGGTTTGTCTGTTAACAGTTCTTCCTAGGGAGGGTACCAGAGCACTGGACCAGGCTGCCCAGGGGGGTTGTGGAGTCTCCTTCTCTGGAGACGTTCCAGCCCCGCCTGGCTGCGTTCCTGTGGAGCTTGGTCTGGGTGATCCTGCTGTGGCAGGGGGATTGGACTGGAGGATCTTTCAAGGTCCCTTCCGATCCCTAATGATTCTGGGATTCTATGGCACTGGGGTTTAGTGTTGGGCAGGGGTTTACGGGTGGTTATTTCTATTGTAAACGCTTCTCTGACTCTGTGCTGACGTGAATTTGCTCTGATCTGGTTATAACTGCTGATTAACTGTATCACACTCTGCTTTGCTCCTTCTCCCCCTCTCCTATGAACGGTGCAGGAAGTCCTATGAGTTTGAAGACTTGCTGCAGTCATCATCTGAGAACGGCCAGGTAGACTGGTATGCACAGACCAAGCTGGCTCTCACACGCACTTTATCTGAGGAGAACGTCTACGAAGACATCCTGGGTAGGAGTTGTGCACGGGGTGTCCTGGGTAGGAGCTTTGGGTGGGGAAGGGGTTTGACTGCTTGTGCTGAGTAACGGAGAAGACTCCTGGTCAGTAAATCTGCTCGTTATCCCGATGAAGCCCAGGCATGATTCACACACATTATCAGCAAGGGATAAGAAAAATGGATCAAGTATCTCATCAGCGTCAAAGATGAACGTGAGCCATGTGGGAACTAGCTTTCATGTTTTACTGGCATCTCTGTATCTTTCTTTTATCCTCTGGACTTAATTCTTAGAGCTGTGGTCTGTTGACTGTGGAGAGATCATTCAAACAGCCAGGAAACAGCAGCCTTGGAGTCAGCTGCACGGTTGAGGAATAGGGTTGTGTGTGGCTCCAGGTACCATTGAAATGAAGAAGCTGGGCTCTAGGACCTCTGAGATTGAGTTTGACTGCGTTCTCAGATGTCGAGGCCATTTGAAGGGTTATTTCCTGTTCTCTTGATTTACATCGTGGCTTTCAATGCTGTAAGCTAGGTGGACATTCACACAACACAGACTAGGGCAGGGGGATTGGACTGGATGATCTTTTGAGTTCCCTTCCGATCCCTTATGATTCTATGATCCCTCTGGAGAAAGCCTTAGTAAGTTCTAGTAGCTCTAGGCTGCTGCTGTGTAGAGCCCTCAGCTGTGTTATGAGAGTAGGAAGAGAAGAGAGGAGAGCTGCAACAGGTCTTGCCATCCTGTGAAGTGGGCTGTGGTGCTCAGCTCAGAGCAAGCTGCTCTTTCTCAGGAGAAGGCCAGGCATCAGTGTTGTGAAAGTCTGATCATCTTTGATGGGCAAGGTCTCGTGGAGGAACTGTGTTCCTTTGGGACTGATGGCAGGTGAGGAGATGCCAGTCCATCCTGTTGCCACACTGGAAGCTCTCAGCCTCGTTCGGTGACGCTAGGAGTGTCATTGTTTGCACTTGTCTCCTCTTTACTTGGGAAGCCAAAGGAGCAGGGAGCAATTGAGCAGGTGATGGGGTTCTTTTGTGTTGGGACATGGTGGGAGGTCTCAGAAACCACGGAGTAAGGGGTCACCTCGTCAGCTGGAATAACATGGATAGCATTACAGGGTGGCTGTAGAGGCAGATTCATCCATTCCAAGACGAGCTTGCAGGGGGCTTGAGTACCCAGCTGGAATTCCTCTCCCCTTCAGCCTCTAGTTGCAAAGAGCAGAAGACAAGAGTTGTGGGCTATTGGGGCATGTTTATCTTTCTCTCTTCTTGCTGCGTCTGTAGGCGTTGCCTATGAGCCAGTGATCCTGCAGTCCTGGCAGGGTTACTGTAGAAGCTTAGGAGAAGAGGTGGACAGGGACAACTAAATCAGGAAGCCAGTTTCATTTTTCACAAGCCCATAGGTGGGTGAAGGCCACCAAACAACCAACACGGGAAACCCACTACCCACAGAGGGGCAGCCAAGCCCTCAGCCCCAGGACATCACTGCTAGCATACAGATAATCGTGTGCCAGCACCCGTGCAAATGCGTCACCTAGTTGGGGGTTCAGCTGTGGGTGGGAGAACTGTTTCCTTTCCCAGAGAGAGTCGCACAGATTTCCTTTGTGCCAGCATCTCTTGACCCATTTGCTGTTGCTTCACTGGAATTCAGGGTACTTGTGTTANTGGGGCAGCCAAGCCCTCAGCCCCGGCACTGATTATCACTGCTAGCAGTGTCTCATCTCCAGAACCGGTGGGAAAGAGAGGATGAAGCTCTGTGTGGCCATTCAAGCTTTGTGTTTGTGAGTTGATCCTAGATGAGAATGAGCTGAGCGGTGGTTTGGAGGTGTCCTCTGCCCCTCTGGTGATAGGTGACCTAGGTTGGCTGAATCCTTTCTAAGGGGGAGCCTGTGAAATGGAGGTGTAGGTGATCGTGTGACCCGCAGCTGTGTTCAGANTGTAGGGAGTAGCTGTGTTATAGATGTGAAGGTTGCGTGTTCAGACTGTACTGGTTGTGTGTCTCATCTCCAGAACCAGTGGAAAGAGAGGATGAAGCTCTGTGTGGCCATTCAAGCTTTGTGTTTGTGAGTTGATCCTAGATGAGAATGAGCTGAGCGGTGGTTTGGAGGTGTCCTCTGCCCCTCTGGTGATAGGTGACCTAGGTTGGCTGAATCCTTTCTAAGGGGGAGCCTGTGAAATGGAGGTGTAGGTGATCGTGTGACCCGCAGCTGTGTTCAGAGAGTGGATTGAATCTTTCTGCAGTCAGGCTACAGAGTCACAGAACTTTAGGAGTCAGAAGGGACTGCTAAAGGCTGCCTAGTCTGAACCCCCATCTACAGAAGAGCATCACCTAGGTTGCACAGGAACACATCCAGGTAGGTTTGGAGTGTCTTCTGAGAAGGACAATCCACAACCTCTCTGTGCAGCCTGTCCCAGGACTCCGTTACCCTCACCAAGCTGCTTCTTAATCAAAATCATTTTCTAGTGTCCCTTGTCCTGCTGCAGGGCACCACTGAGAAGAGTCTGGTCCCATCCTCCTGACACTCACCCTTTAGATACTCTAAGTATTAATGAGATCCCCAAGATGAGCAATGAGATCCCCAAGATGAGCAATGAGAGCATCAAGAGCATCACTTCAGCCCCAAAGAAAACGTGAGGGTTAAACAGAAGAGAGAGCCTTCAGCTCACAATTTCATCGGGAGACAGTTCTGAGCAGAAGACAGAAGGAAATGGGGACTGACTGCAGGAGAACCTCACGGTTCCTCTGAAGACAGAGGAATGCTCTCGAGGCCTTGCTGCAGCTTTTCCATCTGTGCTGCTTGTGCTAGATTCCTGTGGCTGCCTGTGTCAGTGTCAGGGTTTGGACTCTGTCCAGCGAGCAGCTGGACTTCTAGGGCTATGGAGAGAATGAAGCCGTTGCAGGAATGCTTGAGAACAGGTCTCTGCGTCTGATGTGGGAGGTGGGAAGAAGCCAGCTGCTCCCCAAACAGGTTCTTATGGCAAACCTCAAGGATTTTCTGCCCTTACAGTCTCTCGCTTGCGGCTTTTCGCTGCAGATCCACCGTTGAAGGAGAACCCTTACGAAGACATTGAGACCAACAGCCGGTGCTTGGGGAAGAAATGTGTCTTGACCTTCCCAGCATCTCCCACCTCTTCTGTACCCGGGACTCCCACCAAGGTAACTCTGATTCCAGTAGCCTTCTCTCCTGCTCCAGAAGGTTTTGGGGTGAAATCCAGGTTCTCTGAGGGGAAAGTGGTGTTTTGCTGATGGGAGTGTCCTCACAGCACAGCTTTTCCCTGTTTGCCAGCAGTCACAGGGGGTACAGGTGTCTTACTGCCCCTCAGCAAAGCATCGTACGAGCTCACCATGCGAAAAGGCAACGAGGCCCTCGCTGTTTTTCACAGTAGGGCTACCTTCTCCAGGTAGAGGAAAGAGCTTCTGTTAACGCAGTGCAAGCAAACTCCTTCTGCCCTCAAAGGAGGCATTTCAGTGCTCAGGTAGTGGAGCCCTGCAGATGTCTTGCCTCAGTTTTGGTGGGCACTGTACAGCCTGGCACTGTACAGTGTCCCTGCTGATGCTGAGGTGCTTCTGGCATCCATTCCCTTAGGATGCTGTAGTGTAGTAGTAGTAGTGTAGTGTGGGTTCTTTCTGGATCTTCTTGTGTCCCACCTGGGTCACTGCTAACATCATGGGGCAGAGACCCTAGCTGTCTTTCAACCAAGAGCTCCTGTCTGAAGCATCAAGGTTTAACAGAACCACTGATGGATCTGCAGGCAGTGAAACAACCGACTCAGTCTGGAGAAGAAAGGCACCAAGACCTTTTAACTCACTCTCCCCACCACACATCATAGAATCCTTAGGGATCAGAGGGACCTCAGAAGATCATGCAGTCCAACTCCCTTGCTGCAGCAGGATCACCCAGACCAAGTTGCACAGGAACACAGCCAGGCGGGTCTGGAACGTCTCCAGAGGAGGAGACTGGATGATCCTCCTGTGGCAGGGAGATTGGACTGGATGATCTTTCGAGGTCCCTTCTAATCCCTGATGATTCTATGAGCTGGCAGTGCAGATACAGTGCCTGCACAGGGTGCAGCATAACCCTGTCATCACTGCTGGGGGATTCTGTAGATGCAGACAGTGTTCTTATTGAGCAGCTTTCTGGTGGGAAGTTGTTTGCCTCTCTGGGGCTGAGCTTTCTCATTCTCTGCTGCTGCTTCTGGTCAGTGACCCTGGTACTTAAATACTGCTGTGCTCCCTTTGGATTTGCTAGTGAACTTGGGAGGAGAGTAGTCTCCCTAACTGTCTACCATGGCATCTACCCTCCTCCTCTTGAGCTTGGAGAAGGGGAGGCTGAGGGGGGGACCTCATTCGTGTCTCTAAATCTGTGAGGGTTGGGTGTCAGGAGGATGGAGCCAGGCTCTTCCCAAGGTCATCTGGTGACAGGACAAGGGGCACTGGGTGCCAGCTGGAACAGAGGAGGTTCCCTATCAATATCAGCAGGACCTTCTTCCCAGGGAGGGTCCCGGAGCACTGGACCAGGCTGCCCAGGGAGGTTGTGGAGTCTCCTTCTCTGGAGACGCCTGAAATATCTCATCCTGGCTCCTGTTGAAGATAGCCACACTGACAAGGAGTTTTGTGTGCTCCCACCTGCTTCTCTGTTCCTCCTGACTGCCTCTCCTGATCCCAAATGCTTGTAGTTGGCTGCTTGGTTCATCTTGTCCTGTTTATGGCCTGCATTACACGAGTCCTGGGAGAATTCTTCACACTAAGACAACACTTCTTGGCCAACCACTGGTCCTGTGTTCTGGCCAGGAGTGACTCTGGGATGGTTAAATCACTGGTCAAGAGAGTCATAGCTTAGCCCAGCAGCTGCTGCATTCCTGGTGTGTGCAGGAATCCCAGAGAGTTCTCAGAACTCGGGCTGTTTTGCCAGCTGAGTGCTGTGCCTGCCTCAGTGGAGTTAGCACCAGGACAGTGGTAGCAGATGCACATAAGGTACTGTTTTCATTCCTTCCTTCTCCTCCTTTTCCAGTTGCTTTCCAAGCCCATTTTTTTCCGGCAAAACTCTGAGCGGCGGAGTTTCAAGCTGCCAGACATACGGAAACTGAGCCGCGACGGCACCGGCTCACCCTCCAGGATCAGCCCTCCCTCAACCCCCAGCAGTCCAGATGACACCTTCTTCTCCTTGGGAGACCCTCAGAGTGGCAGGAGGAGAAGGAAGATTCCCAAGGTAAATGTAGGGCTTTCTCTCTTTCACTTGGCTTCTTCCAGGAAGGAGTGTGAGTGGGAGACAACACTCTCTTGAGTTCCCACTGCAGCATCGCTGTGGTGGAGCTGGCTGTCCTGGCAGTTGGCCTGACTTGGGTTTGAACCCCTTTTCTCCCTGAAGGAGGAGGCTCACAAAGACCCCTGCAGGTTTTAAAGAGGTTCATTTTCTGTCTGATATCACTGAGATCAACCAACAATTTTTTGAAGCACTCTCATTTTCAGGTAGAAATAGAGAGGATGGAAGGCAGTTAATGGTTTTGCAGTAGAGTCCAGCCCATCGCTGATGGTCGAGGCAGTCAGAAGGTGTCTGTGTAGTGGTGCTTCCTCCTGGCACTCTGTTTTCTGCAAGGCCTGGTTCATGCACTGGCTGTTTCTCATTCAAGGTAGAGTGTGATCGTAGGTGAGCAGCGACAGTGCTGGTGTTTGAGTGACCAGAGGAGTCGTCTGCAGCCAGGAGCGAGTTCTGCCCCTGCTGGCTCCTGTTCATATTTAGATAGAGCATGACTGTCTCAGTTTGACTTTCTTTCAGAGCTGGCAGGCAGTGCATTCAGTCCAGATGAGATTGGCAACAGCCTGGGTTTCAGTGGAAGGGAACGTTAGCAGGCAGTGCCACTGAGCAGTCTTGCAGAGTGAGCTGAGATCGACTCTATCAGTGACAAGGTCAACCTGAGACTCGCACTGGGAGCTGGGTGGAGGCTGCTCTTCACATCAGAGCATCCTGCCCCTCACAGAGATGTTTGAACTGAGAGTTCCCTGGTGACTCAATGTGTGGTGGGCCTGTCTTACCTCAAGCTTTAAGGACGTGTGTGTAGACTCTCTGGAGTAAGTCTGGATGCTGTGCCCAGGTCCTGCTGCTCCTGCTTGGCACCGGGACAAGGAGACAGCTCTGCTCCAGGAGGCTTGGGGGAGCCTGGAGTGGTGCTTCTGCAACACCACTCCCTTTGGGGACAGACAGGGAGAGCAGACACACTAAATGAGTCCCATTGTGCCCAGCACTGCAATGTCTTGTCTCCTAGTCAACTGGGAGGCCAAGGAGTAAAGGACTCGCAAAGCAAACCACTGGGATAAGGTAGTTCAGCATCTCTGGCTTCACACATCTCCATTTCCTCGGCGTTCCCTGGATGAAGGGCTTCCCCCGTGCTTGCTGGGAAGCTTTTGCAGTGCATCCCACAGCAGATGTTAAAGGCAGACAGACGTTCGAGTTTGCTGTCATCCTCCAGGCAGAGTTCTGCTTTAAGACCTGCAGGTTCCCAATGGACCCTGTGGTGCTCTCTGGAGAGCAGACCACGGCAGGGGGAAGCCCAGATGGGCTCGTATGGCCACAGAGGGTTGAAGTGCATTAAGGTCTGGCCTTTCATCGGGGCATCTTCCCTTGGGCTCCTGCCGTGCCAGAGTTGGCTGTCTTGTTTCTGGGCTAGAGGTAGTGTTGTGGTCAGCAGCAGAGGAGCAGGCTGCTGCACAAGGGAGATCCTGGTGGCTGGCAGTCGGGGGCCATCCACTGAAGAGCTTGGCTCTGGCCAGGGCTGGGAAACAGAGTGCTCTGTCTGGGTTTCTAACTGCCTCGCCTGTTTGTGTGTTTGCTGAGCAGCTCGTGTTGAAAATCAATGCCATTTACGAGGCACGGAGGGGAAAGAAACGCGTCAAGAGGCTGTCGCAGTCCACAGAGAGCAGTTCAGGGAAAGGTAAAGGAATCGCCACACAGCTCAGACTTGGAGAGAACTTGAAGTTCAGGCTGTTTTGATAATTTACGTGATGTGTTCTAGCGTTTTTCCTCATCCAGTCTGAGATTGAGTTGGGGCTTAGACCCTTTTTTATCTTTATGAGATAAAGGCTGTCTCTCTGCCCAGAAGGCTCTCATTAAATCTGAAGCTTCATTGGCATCCCATGACTTCATGTGATAACCTCACGGGTCACCCCACAGTCCTCCCCCCTCTTTTTTTTTGATGTTTATGTCTGGAGCAAGCTGGAAGCTTTGCAGAGGACTGTTGGGTTCAAAGAGACTGAGCTGTTGAGATGGAAATAGTGAGGGAGAATGTGTGACGTTAGCAACCGTCCGAGAGGAAGGAGTAGGTTTTGAAACGATCCGGGTTCCTTCAGCCTCCCAATAAACAGATAGCCCCAGGATTGCTACACTTCATAGAATCATCAGGGATCAGAAGGGACCTGGAAAGACCATCCAGTCCAATCCCCCTGCCACAGCAGGATCACCCAGACCAAGTCCAGGCAGGTTTCAAACGTCGCCAGAGAAGGAGACTCCACAACCCCCCAGGCAGCCCCCTCCAGTGCCCCATCACCCTCACTGGGAAGAAGGGATAGAATCAGTCAGGGTTGGAAGGGACCACAGGATCATCCAGTTCCAACCCCCCTGCCATGGGCAGGGACACCCCACCCTAGAGCAGGCTGGCCAGAGCCTCATCCAGCTCAGCCTTAAACACCTCCAGGGACAGGGCCCCAACCACCTCCCTGGGCAACCCAGTCCAGGCTCTCCCCACTCTCCCGGTGAAGAACTTCCTCCTCACATCAAGTCTAAATCTCCCCATCTCCAGCTTTGCTCCATTCCCCCTAGTCCTGTCGCTACCTGAGATCCTAAAAAGCCCCTCCCCAGCTTTCCTGTAGCCCCCTTCAGATCCTGGAGGCCACACTAAGGTCACCTGGGAGCCTCCACTTCTCCAGCCTGAACAGCCCCAGCTCTCTCAGTCTGGCCTCATAGGAGAGGTGCTCCAGCCCTCTGATCTTGTAGGACCATCTCCCTCCTTGTCAGAAGTGTTCAGGTACTTTTGAGCATCTCCTCTCTTTTCAACACAGTACTTTTCCCCCAACACCCTCATTTTGAGCCAGAGGTGACCACCAGCTCTATTTGCTCCAACCCCCTCATTATTTCTTCCTGCTTATCCTATTTTATAAAGGATATAGAGCCATGGAGTAGATGACTGTGTGTACATGACTCTTCAGGGGCAGCATCCCACGTGTGCCTCTGCAGAGGTTTAGATACCCCTCTCCAAAGCACCTCAGGCACTGCTGACAGAAACCTTGGGTCTTGAGGGTGGGTGGGTTGGTTGTCCGGTTGTTTCTGTCCCTTGTCCTGCCAGCTGCTGTGTGTTACTCTGTTTTGTACTCTGGTCTTGGGCTGGAACAGACCTGGATAGAATGCAGTGCTGGCTTTTTATTCCTTAAGCAGCTCTGTGCATTTGATTTTGGGTTGGGGTTTGGGTTTGGTTTTCTTGTCCCTGAGTGAATGGGAAGGGGCTGCATTGGGAAGATAAGTGTCTTGAAAACAACTAGACCCTTAGTATGTGCACTGTCTTCCTCTTGAAGTCAGCTTTCTCATGGCACTGATGATGAATGCATGGATTACAGAGGCTTTGTTCACTTCATCTTCCCCTCTCTCTTTGTCCCAGTTACAGATGAGAACAGTGAATCAGACAGCGATACCGAAGAGAAGCTGAAAGGTGAGGCAAATGCATCCAGAGAGCAGATAGCTCCTGGCAAACTCTGCTCTGACATTCTGGGTCGAGATCTCTGTGTCCTGCTTTAGGAGAAGGAGCTTGTTTCTGCTCACAGTACAGTGAGGATACAGAGATCTCCGTGTCGCTGAAGACAGTCCATGGGCAGAGAGCTGTCAGAGCCCAGACCAAGCATTGCTTCCAGTTCCCATCACAGTTCCTTGCACTGACCTGCCTAGGGACCTGTGGAAGCACAGGAAGGTTTTTCAGAGAACGCTATGGCACACGTGTGTCCAAGCCAACAGAAGCAGTATTGCACGGGGCAGGGTGTTCAGGAACCCCACTGCACGCTTACTGGGGGAGAAAAGCCACCAGCCAGGCAGGCAGAACTGTGCTGTTTAGCACTCTGCTGGTGAAGCTCCTCTGCAGTGGCTGAGTTGGGGTACAGTGCTGCATTGCTCTCTTCACTTCATCTGGGCTCCATAATACTCTTCTGAAACCTTAGTGTACTAGTGCTTAACCCCGTGTGGCGTTGCAGTCCTTGAGCAGTTTATAGCGCAGAGTCCTGGCAGAGTGAGAGTACAAGATGGAATTTCCTTCAGATTGCAGAGTTTAACAGGATCACAGAAGGATTGAGGCTGGCAAAGCCCTCTGAGCTCATCCAGCTCAGCCCAGGACCTAACATCACCCCATCAGCCAGACCAGGGCACGCAGGGCTACAGCCAGTCTGTCGTTCAACACCTCCAGACACTGGGACTCCCCCACTGCACTGGGCAGTCCAGTCCAGGTCTGAGCATCCTTTCCATGAGGAAGGGCTTCCTAACATCCAACCTGACCCTCCCCTGGGGCAGCTTCAGGCCCTGCCCCTCATCCTGTTTCTAGTTGCCTGGGAGAAGAGCCTGACCCCCACCTGTCTACAGCCTCTCTTCAGGTAGGGAGGGAGAAGGTCCCTCCTAAGTATCCTCCAGGCTCAACACCCCCAGCTCTTCAGCCTTTCCCTCCAGTCCCTTCCCCAGCCTTGTTACTCCTCTGGATGCACTCCAGCCCCTCAATCCCTTTCTTGAATCAGGGAACCCAGAACTGACCCCAGTACTTGAGGTCTCACCAGGGGGAGAATAACATCCCTAGTCCTGCTGGCCACACTGTTCCTGTTACGAGCCAGGATGCCCTTGGTCTTTGATGCCACCTGGGCACCCTGCTGGCTCCTGTTCAGCCAGTTGTCACCCAGTACTGCCAGATCCCTCTCTGCCAGGCTGCTCTGCAACCACTCATCCCCCAGTCTGCAGCTGCAGGGGGTTATTGCAGCCTGGCTTTATTCCTGACCTGGCCAGCAGGTTAGTTCCCAAGCCCAAAAGAGAGGTCTATGCAGCCGTTCCCACTGCATCGATGGCAGCCCGTTGTGCTTAGGAGTGCTCGGCCTTGCTCTGTTTCAGGCTTCTAGAAGAGCAAACGCAGACTCGAGTCCCTCTTGTGAGCAGAGCTTCCCACAGCAGTGAGCTGCTGCTGCACGCTCCTGCTCTCCCAGTGCCTTGGGAAATCCTGTGTCTACCTCCTTCTAACTTCTGAGTGGTTACCAGGCTAGATGGCTCCCAGATTGAACGGGAATCATGGTCACAGCTGTCTGGAGGTACAGTCTGTGTTCGCATGCAGCTGAGAATGCCAGCAGGGATGTGGCCAGGATGAGTGAAACTCATCTCTGCTCTTGGCTGTCACAACGAGTCACGTGCAGCACCCTGGGTTCTGCTGTAACACCCATACAGCTACAGCTAGGAACTGCCTGTAGAGGATAGGATGGAGACCGTGTGAAGTCACTGCGAATCCAGCAGCACGTGATTCACAGCACCGTCCATGCCCTACCTGGATCGGAGTGACTCTGAACGGTGACCAGGACCTGTGGCTCTTAGTAGCCACACCTGCTCTATGCCTTGCGGAACCGTCATCGTCCCTGTTTAAGACAGGAAGGGTGAGGTGATGTAGCCAGGGCTTCTGTGTGTGTTTCACTTAACAGACCAAACAGAGCAGCCTCTGCTTAGGCGCTGTACGCCGTCTGAGAACACAGCGACTCATCAGGCTGCGTGTCAGAGTCAAGTCCTGGTATCTTGAGTAGATCACACAGGATAGAAACAGCGCAGAGCGAGCCCTTCAGAAGCTCTCAGCATCGCTGGGACACCGGTCTGCTTGAAGTCCCTGGTAGAACAGGAACTGCATCTGAAGACGTGGGAAGAATTGCAGTCCTAGAGCAGACAGCGTAATAGATGAGGAGAGGAAGGAGGTTAAGCTGTCTTCCCGGAGCTTTAACTGTCCAGTGCTCTGATTTGAGAGGCACCTCAAGATTGCTTTAAATGATAGAATCCTTAGGGATGGGAAGGGGCCTGGAAAGATCATCCAGTCCAATCCCCCTGCCACAGCAGGGTCACCCAGACCAAGTCACACAGGAACACAGCCAGGTGGGTCTGGAACATCTCCAGAGAAGGAGACTCCACAGCCCCCCTGGGCAGCCTGTTCCAGTGCTCTGGTACCCTCCCTTGGGAAGAAGGTCCTGCTGATATTGATAGGGAACCTCCTCTGTTCCAGCTGGCACCGATCACCCCTTGTCCCATTCTTCCTGTCTTTTGCAGCAGGGCTTAGGGAGGCAGAGACATCACTGAGACTGAAGTCGGGATGAGACTGTAAAACAAAGCAGGAGGGTGGTCTTGGGGGATCCCATGCAGTGTCTCCTCAGCAGGCAGCCTCTCACTGCTTTCTGTGCAGGGATGTTTATTGCCCCAGGGTTCCTGTGCTTTGCAGTCACAGTTCACTTGGCTTTCGTGTTGTCTGGGCTGAACTTGCAGAAGCAGGAGCCCAAGTGATAGCTTTTAGACTGACGTGAGCCAGCCTTAACATTTGCACCTCTTTCCAGTGCAGGTTGGGGGTTCTCTTCTTGTTACTGGCCTGCAGCCCAGCCTGCTTCACTGAAGCTGAGTCCCCTGTGCTACTCACCCTGTGAAGCCCTAGCTTAACCCAGCTGCTGGTGGGGTAAAGCCATGGGGATCACTGCACACAGGCTCTTCTAAGCAGAGGTGATCAATCACCAGACTGCAAGCTCTGAAAGATGTGTGAGTGAATGCCAGGATGAATGCCCCCCTTCCACCGTGTCCCCTATGGATCTCACTCGGTCCGTGTTGTCTTCAGCTGTAAAAGCTGCCTGTGAAATCCTCCTGCTGACAAAGCTCTCCGGGTGATGGTGCTTAGATGGTTACTGCCCATGTTTCCAGAGGGTTCTCTCTTGTTACTCAGCCACAGACTGAGCTGCATGAAGTCACCTTCTCTGCTCATCTTTGTCCTCACAGCTCACAGCCAGCGCCTGGTGCACGTGAAGTCTCGCCTGAAGCAAACGCCACGGTACCAAACCTTGGAACGGGACTTGATTGAGTATCAGGAGAGGCAGCTGTTCGAGTACTTCGTCGTGGTGTCACTGCACAAGAAGCAGGCTGGGGCTGCCTACATCCCCGAGGTTACCCAGCAGTTCCCGTTGAAGGTGTGGTGCCTGTGGGGAAGGGCTGGCTGACCCCTTTCCCACTGCCTGCTGCACTTGCGCAGCTGGAGAAGCCACAGCTTCTCTGTTTAAGAAGGAGATACCAGTAACCCTTCTGCTCTGTCGGTGTTCAGTGAGACTGGAGATGGAGGGGGCTGTGGTCAGCCCCCAGGAGTTGCCCTGGTGTTCCTCACTGAAAGAGCAGCTGATTTAGATCTTTTGCTGTCTTTATGGCTTTTGTGTTGCTCCTCCCGATCTTCCCCCTTTCCTCTTCAAAGAGAACTGGTGCTGATTCATAGACTCATAGATGGATAGAGTGGTTCAGGGTGGAAGGGACTTCAAGCATCATCCAGTTCCAACCCCCCTTTCATGAGCAGGGACACCCCCCACTAGACCAGGGTGCTCAAGGCACCAGGCAGTCTGGCCTTGAACACTGCTAGGGAGCTGGGGGGCAGCCACAACCTCCCTGGGCAACCTGGTCCAGGGTCTCAGCACCCTCAGCGTGAAGAGCTTCCTCCTGACTTCCAGTCTAAACCTCCCCTCTTCCAGCTGGAAACCATTCTCCCTGCTCCTACCACTCCAAGCCCTTGCAAACAGCCCCTCCCCAGCTTTGCTGGAGCCCCCTTCAGGGACTGGAAGGCTGCTCTAAGATCTCCCTAGAGTCTCCTCCAGGCTGAACAGCCCCAACTCCCTCCTCCTGTCGTCAGAGGAGAGGTGCTCCAGCCCTCCACTCATCCTCGTGGCCCTCCTCTGGACACGTTCCAGCAGCTCAGTCTCCTTCCTGTGCTGGGGGCTCCAGAACTGGACTCAGTCCTGCAGAGGGGGTCTCATGAGAGCAGAATAGAGGGGGAGGATCCCCTCCCTTGCTGTCCAGGTCCCTCTTCTCCTGCTGCAGCCCAGGGTGCAGTTGGCTTTCTGGGCCACAAGCGAGCACTGCTCCTGTTGATTTCTCAATCAGCCAACACCCCCAGGTCCTTCTCCCCATGCTCAGGAGAAGACCTGTTTTTAAAGTGAGGGCACAGCTTTCCCCAGTAGCCTCGATCAAAACGAGGAATGAGGAACAGGAGAACCACAGTCTAACTGCTGGGATGTAACCAGAGCTCCTCTTCCCACCGCTTGCTGGAAGTCATGTCACAGCTTAGAGGCACAGTAAGAGGGGCAGGTGCCGCAGAGGCAGAGCGTGATGGTGTTGGGGCACAGAGTTCCTTTAAGGTATCTAAAGGTGAGGTGAGCCAGCATCACTGAAGTTCTAACATCTTCCAGGCAGAAGCTTTATCCTCTGTCATCGCCTCTTCATTTGTCACAGCGAACACATTCGAAGCTGTTCCAGCACCTCCTGGCTAACTGGAAA
>VZRI01004657.1:288478-305419 GCA_013397515.1 Upupa epops
GAATCTCCTTCTCTGGAGACGTTCCAGACCCGCCTGGCTGTGTTCCTGTGTGACTTGGTCTGGGTGATGCTGCTGTGGCAGGGGGATTGGACTAATGATCTTCCCAGGTCCCTTCCGATCCCTAAGGATTCTCTGAGTCACTAAGAGAGCAGGTTTGAAAGGCTCCTTGCCCTTCTGCTGCTCCAGTGCCAGAAAGGCTGAAGCACACCCCTCGCTGGACCCAGAGCAGTTTTCCTCCTTAGGAAGAGCTTCCTGTCCTCAGCCCAGCAGGGAGAACATGTGGTTAGGCTCATGCTGTGCACGCTGATGCAGACTCTGGCTCGTCTTCATCTTTAAGAAGGATTGGTGGGAGGGCTTTGGATGGACTGTGTTTTAGGGCGTAGGGCTGGGTGGGGTTCCCCTGCACAGCCAGTAAGGCTTTGGAGCTGTGAAAATCACCACTTACTGCCTCCTTTTCTTGCTGTAACGGGTGGGAGGGACAGTAAGAGCTGACCTGTGGTTCTTATCTCACCCACAGGTCATCGAGCTGCGGCGACCGCTTGACTCCAGGCTTGAGCACGTTGATTTCGAGTCCTTGTTCACATCCCTCAGCGTACGGCATCTGAGCAGAGTGTTTGCCTCGCTGCTTCTGGAAAGGAGAGTGATCTTTATTGCCGACAAGCTCAGGTACCTGCCTGCATTTCCTTCAGTAAAGTAAGGGAGGCTGAGAAGACGGCAGCGACTGAGCCCTCTGCTCTCTTCTTTTCTTTTCTTTCTTCTCTGTTCCATTCCAGCTTTGCGTGTGGTGGGAGCAGGGCTGTTCCCACGAGTGGGGAACTCGGGCCGTGCACCGTCGCTGTGCTGTGCAGCTAGTGAAAAGGCACGCTGCTTCTCATCCCCAGCGAGAACCGAGCTCCCTTTCCTCCAGATGGGTTCAGAGCAGATCCTCAGTGCTAGGGAACCAAGGCTCTGCCGTTTGCTCACCATGCAGACTGAGCTGTGCTGGAGTTACCAGGCATCGAGTCTCAGGCAGAGATCACCAGCCCTTCATCACCCTTTATGGTTACCTGACAGGAGGCTGTGGGAGGTGGGCTCAGTCTCTTCTTCCAAGTTATTAACAACAGGACGAGGGGAACTGGCCTTAAGCTGCTCCAGAGGAGGTTTAGATTGGGTATTGGGATTATTTTCTTCACTGACAGAGTAGTCAGGCATTGGAAGAGGTGGTGGAATTGCTGTCCCTGGAGGTGTTCGACGCCGTGTGGATGTGGCGCTCGGATACGTAGTGTAGTGAGCACGGTGGCCTTGGGCTGATGGTTGGACTCAGTGGGTGTCAGGAGGATGGAGCCAGGCTCTTCTCAAGGTCATCTGGTGACAGGACAAGGGGCACTGGGTGTCAGCTGGAACAGAGGAGGTTCCCTATCAATAGCAGCAGGAACTTCTTCCCAAGACCCCTGGACCAGGCTGCCCAGGGGGGGTGTGGAGTCTCCTTCTCTGGAGAGGTTCCAGACCCGCCTGGCTGTGTTCCTGTGGGACTGGGTCTGGGTGATGCTGCTGTGGCAGGGGGGTTGGAATGGGAGGGCTTTGGGCTCCCTGCTGATCCCTAAGGATTCTGTGATTAGAAGCCACCTCCAACCTTAATGATTCCGTGATTCCGGATCGTCCCCTGATGTCACAGATCTTCTCGACTCTTCAGCCTGCAGAGCAGTGATTTCTAAAGACCTTTTTTCCTGCGAGGGATGAAAGTCAAAGCTGCAGTGGGGGACAATGAGACAGAGGGCTTCTCCTTTCAGTTCAGAATCCGCTTCATTTGCTTCATTTCCCTTTTGCAGGGTTTTGTTTGCTCTCCTAAGCGATGAGAATGAGCCCGGGGTTCTTAAGATCTTGTGCAGCTGGTGGCTGGCAGCTCTCCAGCCCTCGAAGCACTTGAGGATTCAGAGAGGAGAGTTTGCCAAGACCAGGGAGAGAAAAGCTGCTTGGATGAGTAATGACGCTTGGGAGCACGCTCAGGTTTCAGGAGTGGACGGTGCCCCTAAGCTGTCTGTTTTCACAGCTTCCAGGCAACAGGCTGCAGCGCCGGAGCCGAGCACAGGGGTAAAGAATGGAGAGGCCCCTACTACAGAGAAGTGGAGGGAGAAACTCATCCTGCAGGCATCCGGGGCTCTCTGCAGACAGAGCTCAGGCAGTCTCATCACAGCAATAGGAAGCCTGGAGAGAGAGACTGTAGCATCCAGGCAGCACTGGCTGCTTGCTTGCAGCTTTTGGCAGCTGCCGCAGCTCAGAGAGGGGAGTATTGGCCTCTCTGTAATCACTGAGAGATTATCTGCCTAGATATTTAGTGTTCCGAGTGCTTGAGCCACGCTTTTCATGCAGGGAAAGTGAGACAATCAATCCAAACACCGTGTTTCCAGGTAAAACAGCACTGCTCTCATCGTTTGTACCGAGAGGCTCTGTTTTCAGAGGACTTCTCCTGTATGGGACCAAGTTAACGTTTGGAGATCGTCTGTTAAGGACACGGATGATGTTGTCATCTCTGCGTGACGACTGGGCAGTAGGAATCGAGGGTAGGGAATGTTTTGGCTTTTTAGGAGTCACTTTGGGGGGGAATCTTTTCTGTCACAGGTCTTTTCCTATCGCATCTGGATGGGCTGGCACAGTGCCCTGTTTTCTGAGCACGGGGTGGCGTCTGTGCAACTCAGAGNCAACAGGCTGCAGCGCCGGAGCTGAGCACAGGGGTAAAGAATGGAGAGGCCCCTACTACAGAGAAGTGGAGGGAGAAACTCATCCTGCAGGCATCCGGGGCTCTCTGCAGACAGAGCTCAGGCAGTCTCATCACAGCAATAGGAAGCCTGGAGAGAGAGACTGTAGCATCCAGGCAGCACTGGCTGCTTGCAGCTTTTGGCAGCTGCCGCAGCTCAGAGAGGGGAGTATTGGCCTCTCTGTAATCACTGAGAGGTTATCTGCCTAGATATTTAGTGTTCCGAGTGCTTGAGCCACGCTTTTCATGCAGGGAAAGTGAGACAATCAATCCAAACACCGTGTTTCCAGGTAAAACAGCACTGCTCTCATCGTTTGTACCGAGAGGCTCTGTTTTCAGAGGACTTCTCCTGTATGGGACCAAGTTAACGNCGCAGCTCAGAGAGGGGAGTATTGGCCTCTCTGTAATCACTGAGAGGTTATCTGCCTAGATATTTAGTGTTCCGAGTGCTTGAGCCACGCTTTTCATGCAGGGAAAGTGAGACAATCAATCCAAACACCGTGTTTCCAGGTAAAACAGCACTGCTCTCATCGTTTGTACCGAGAGGCTCTGTTTTCAGAGGACTTCTCCTGTATGGGACCAAGTTAACGTTTGGAGATCGTCTGTTAAGGACACGGATGATGTTGTCATCTCTGCGTGACGACTGGGCAGTAGGAATCGAGGGTAGGGAATGTTTTGGCTTTTTAGGAGTCACTTTGGGGGGGAATCTTTTCTGTCACAGGTCTTTTCCTATCGCATCTGGATGGGCTGGCACAGTGCCCTGGTTTCTGAGCACGGGGTGGCGTCTGTGCAACTCAGAGCGCTCCCATGGGTACTGCTGGGGTTTTTCCCCCTCTCTATCGTTCATCCAGAGTCCCTGGGAATGAGTCCAGCTGCTCAGGTCTGTCAAAGAAGAGAATAAGAGAGAGAGAAATGGAGTTGATGTTTCTGAGAAGCCTTGCTCTGAGCAGATTTAGCAGAGACTTTTCCCCTCAACAGAAGATGAAGTGTCTCTGGCTCTGGTTTTTGGGGAGAAAAACCCCTTGAAAATGACCCCAAAGAACTGTAGAGGCTTGAAAAACAGAAAATCACAAGAATAACTGAGTGTTGGCTTTGGATCACAAAGCTGGGTGGTGTCGCTGACCCCTCAGCAGACTGTGCTGTCATTCAGTGAGAGCTGGACAGGCTGGAGAGCTGGGCAGAGAGAGATGGAGTGAGGGACAGCAAGGGTCAGGGGAGAGTCTGGCATCTGGGCAAGAACAACCCCAGGGACCAGGAGAGGGTGGGGACTGAGCTGATGGAGAGCAGTGGAGGAGACAGGGACCTGGGGGTCCCAGTGGCCAGCAGGGTGACTCTGAGCCAGCAATGTGCTCTGGTGGCCAAGAGGGCCAACAGCATCCTGGGGGGGATTGGAAGGGGGTGTGATCGGAAGGGTTAGCAGATCGAGAGAGNAGCCAGGCTCTTCTCAAGGTCATCTGGTGCTAGGACAAGGGGCACTGGGTGCCAGCTGGAACAGAGGAGGTTCCCTATCAATACCAGCAGGAACTTCTTCCCAGGGAGGGTCCCGGAGCACTGGACCAGGCTGCCCAGGGGGTTGTGGAGTCTCCTTCTCTGGAGATGTTCCAGACCCACCTGGCTCTGTTCCTGTGTGACTTGGTCTGGGTGATCCTGCTGTGCCAGGGGGATTGGACTGGATGATCTTTCAAGGTCCCTTCCGATCTCTAATGATTCTTGGTCAGGCTGGATGGGGCCTTGGGCAGTCTGTTCTAGCTAGAGATGTCTCTGCTTGTTGGACTGGCGTTGGACTGGATGACCTTTAGAGATCCCTTCCAACCCAGTACATTCAGTGCCTGTGATTGATCCTGCAGACAATTTGTAGAAGGCTCCCAGCTTGAGCAGTGCCTGGCACCTGAGTGACCATGCCCACCTCTCCACAGGTGGGTACCTGTAGTGGTGCTGCAGTTTGGGCCGCCCTTCCTACTGCTGCTGGCTGCTCACACAGATGGCATTAAAGGCATTTGTCACGCTGGACTCTTTCCAAGGCTGGGTAGCTGTGCTGTGAGTCAGCAGTCCGTCAGCGCTTGTTGCTGTGCTCTGTGAAGGAGGAGGGAGCTTGGGCTTGAGTCATTCCGAAGGACTCAGCTTGTGCTGAGGTCCTGGCAAGCTGCAGCTCCTGTTCTGACTGCAGAGCACGTCCACCTAAATCACACGTGGGAGAGACACCTGATATTAACCACCTCCATGTCCAGCTCTGAACTCCTCTGTCTTCAAAGGAGGTCACAGTCTTCAATCCTGTCGGTATTGTTCCCTAAAAATGTCTTTCTCCATGAGAAAAGTGTTTTGCCAGGATTCATCCTTGGAACAACGAGGCGTTTGCAGATGGAGGGGTGGAAGGGGAAGCTATCTTTACTTCCCCCTGCGTGGTGCATGCAGTTTCAGGCTCACACAGCTCGAGCTGTGACTTGCACTCGCTGGACCTCAGCCAGTTTTCCTCCTACTGAATCTCTCCTGGACTGTGTGTGCTGTGTGCTTGCTGGGATTTGAGAGCAGAGCTGAGGGAGGAACGAGCCACCATAAATAGAGCAGGAGGCAGTATGCCCTCACGTCTCACCATACCCTAAATACCCACGTGTTTCAGCTGCTCGCTCTTCCTCTCTGGAGCTACCAGGAGTCACCAGGATCTTCCCCACTGGCGTTCAAGTGCTATCGATGGAGTCATCTTCAACCTTCAGGCAGGGAGGTTGGATGGCCCTTCGGGATCAAAGGGGAAACCTCTAGCACCTGCACGTTCAACCCTTCCTCAGAGAGCAGGACGTCCGGCGTTGGCAGTCTTGAGAGTGATCATAGAATCATTAGGGATGGGAAGGGACCTCCAAAGATCATCCAGTCCAATCCCCCTGCCACAGCAGCATCACCCAGACCAAGTCGCACAGGAACACAGCCAGGCCAGGTCAGGCTTGAACATCCCCAGAGAAGGAGACTCCACAACCCCCCTGGGGTGATGGAGGCATCATCTGCACCCCATGGCCGTGTGCTGTCTGTGCTGCACAGTGCTGTCCCTGTGCATTCGGACTCGTGGCTTTCCCAGGGGAACAGCCCGTGGGAGAGCAAACTCATTCATCTAAGGAAAAGCAGTGACAGAAGACCCCGTGTCTGTCTGCTATTTCCCACCAAGACACTGGACTTGCAGATGCTGGGTTGGGTGGGACCCTGGCTTGTCATGTGCACGTGGGCCAGGACCATCTCTTGTCTTTGCATCCCTATCTCAGGTCTGTGCTCCGGTGTCAGAACTGTAGACGAGCTGCTCATGACAGAGATCACCTGCACAGCAACGGAAAGAGTGCTGAGTTGTATGCAGAACCACCCTTCTCCTGACTAACCAGCCACTGCTCTTGCTTGTGTTTCACCTTCCAGCACTCTCTCCAAGTGTTGTCACGCCACGGTGGCCCTGCTGTACCCCTTCACCTGGCAGCACACCTACATCCCTGTGCTGCCGCCGTCCATGATCGACATTGTGTGCTCACCCACCCCCTTCCTCATCGGCCTGCTCTCCAGCTCGCTGCCCCGTCTGAAGGAGCTCCCAGTAGAGGAGGTGAGCCATGCACCCACCCCACAGCCTTGCTTTCAGTTGCTTCCAGCAGGCTGAGCTGCCTTCTGTCCAGAAAGGCTGCTGGGGAGGGTCTGTCTTGCTGGCAGCGCGAAGGAGCTGAGCTCTTACCCTCTGGCTCCACCACGTACGGGGTGTGGGAGGAGATGGACATCGCCTGGGCAGACAAGAGGTCTGCTGTGGGTAGGAGATGATGTTGTTGACGTTTTTGTTAGCTCCTAGAGAGCACTAGGAAGAGACTAAGGGCAGAGTCTGGCAGGCTTGGCGTAGGACTGCTGCAGGCTGGCCCGGAGAGCTGCCCCTCGTTACCCCGGGTGCCTAATGAGAGCAGTAATTAGGAACTGTGTTACTCAGCAAGGCTGAACGTGGTTGAGGAGCTGTTTATCCTCCTGCTCAGAGGGCAGCAGTGTAGTGCAGAGGGAGAGAAGATGGAGCTCTGACTGAGACACGGAGGTGAGGAGCAGCAGGCCAGGCAGGGAGCAGAGCCTCCTGCAGCCCAGGCTGTTCTGCGCTCTGCAGCGATGTTGTTAGGAAGCCACAACAGGGGCTCTGCTCTGGGCTCACGCTGGGGTCCTCCTCCAGCTGCAGTCACAGGGAGGAGGAGCAAGGCCAAGCATTTCCTCCAGATTTCCAGCTCAGCACAAACTCCAGTGCTGGAAATAATGACATCCCCTCCTTTTCTTCTTCATTCTTAGGTCCTCGTGGTTGACCTGGTAAACAACCGCTTTCTGAGACAGGTGAGCAGAGCTCTTTTGCATCCTTCATCTTCTCCTCCATTTCCCTGCTGCACCCTACCTCTGTCTGAGTCAGCTCACCTGCCTGCTTGGCTCGACTGCCTGCTCCCCACGCGAACGGAGGCAGGAGTTGTCGTTGGCAGCATATGTGCTTCACACCAGCATCCCACACCGCCGCCGCCGTGGCTGAATCGCCGTGCATTCTCTCTCTGGTTGGTTTGGGCTCTTCACAAGGGAAAGCGGTGTCACCCGAGCTCTGGGGACCTTGAAATGCCACCCCGCAAGGATGAGGGCAGAGCTGGGAGGCCTTGGCTGGGTGCTGCCTGCTGGGGACTGGCACAGGCTCTTCCAGTCTGTGTCTGTCAGTCCATCCTCTGTCAGGTCCACCCAGCCCTGAGCGGAGAACTAAGACTCAGAGTTTGCTTAAAACCCTTCCTGCCTGAGGAACTCCTTCTTCACTCCAGTCCTTGCAGTCAGCAGCTCCTAAGTAGGATGCCAGTACACGGGCATCGCTGTGCAGACAGGAGTAGGATGCCAGTACACGGGCATCGCTGTGCAGACGGGATTGCCTGCTGATTCTCACTCCCCTTTGCTCTGTCAGAGGGAAGAGGACAGAGGAACAAACGCACCCCTGGCCTGGGAAGCTGCTTTTGCCCCAGAGCTCTGTGGCAGTCACCGAGCAGTGCTTGCTGCATGTCAGGTCCCATGGGTAGGGGGAGACAACTGCACCTCCTGCTGCACACAGGACCGTGTGGGTGCAGGTGCTGGCCCTTGCTGCAGGGTTGTGCTTTACCTTGCACTCCTTGCTTGCGGAGTTTGAAGCCTCAGCCTCAGCCAGGGCTGGTGGGAGCTCATACGGGCAGTCACTGGTTGTTCTGTGGCTTCGTTGCTTCTACAGGACCTCGTTCTGTCTGTGTAACAGGATCAGTGCTGGAGCTGAGCTCAGCTGAGCTGAGCAGGGGGCTGTGCTCACCTGGCTACAGGCCAGCGTTGTTCACACACCTCCTCCTTGCGCTGGGGTGAGCACTCTCGCAGGTGGCCACGAGTGAGCTCTGTCTGCTAGCCAGATCCCTGAACATCTTCCAGAGTAGGGGAGTATTTGGGAAAAGAGCCCCCCTTTTCTCCTTCTGCTTCTTGATCATCCTGCTCCGGAAGGGGCTGGGGATGTGCCAAGCATGTCTCTGTCCTCTGCCTCTCCTCACTCTTCCTTTGCAGCGCTGCCCCTGCAGTGCTGGGGACTCGTTAGTTGCTGCCGAGGAGAAGGGCAGGGGGCCCAGCCGTCAGCCATCCCCGTGCCCTGAGTAGGTGGCTCTGTCTTACAGATGGACGACGAGGACTCCATCCTGCCCCGCAAGCTGCAGGCTGCCCTGGAACACATTTTGGAGCAGAGGAACGAGCTGGCAAGCGACAAGGAGGAGGGCCCTGTCAATGGCAAGCAGGGTAACGCAGGGTGCCTTTCAGCTTCAAACCACATCCTTTCCTGCCTTCTTTATTCTCCTGTTGCTTCTTAGGGGAGGACTGGGCTTGTATTGAGTTTGGCACCATAGAAACCGGAGGTAGGTGTCAGGGTTTGGGTGAAGCTGTGTTCAGTACTCTCTTGCACTGGGGACAGTTCTCTTTGTGTGAAGAGAGACAGAAGTTACCCCTCCCCGGCTCTGCCTGGCATCCCCTACAGCCCCAGGGAACCAGCTGCACTCCTTGTGGGGTGGGGGTCCCAGTGGCCTCTCTCTGCCACTGACTATGTGAGCGGGGCACGCTCGTCCGGGGAGTTCACCTGCAGTCTCCCAGACAGCTGGGTGGTCACAGGCTACTGGGCTGAGAGCTCTTTGTTGAGCAGTGTGGGCTCCTCCTGGTTGCAGGGGAGCCAAGAACAGAGCTCGATGGCTTTCAAAGGAGCAGCAGCTTGGTCCTCTTTTACAGCAGCGCTTCCTACGATGCAGTCTCTCCTCACCAGCCTTTTCTGCTCAGGCTGGAGCCGCAAACTGATAGACCTTCTCCTCGCGCCGTCTGCACGGCTCTGTCCTCACCACTGCCCTCTGCTCCTCTCCTTAGAGACCAACCCTCTGAACGAGGTGGTGTCTGAAGCCTTTGTCCGTTTCTTTGTGGAGATCGTGGGCCACTACTCCCTCTTCCTGACGCCCACGGAGCGGGAGGAGCGGGCTCTGCAGCGCGAGGCGTTCCGCAAGTCCGTCTCCTCCAAAAGCCTCCGGCGCTTCCTGGAGGTCTTCATGGAGACGCAGATGTTCGGGGGCTTCATTCAGGAGCGGGAGCTGCGGAAGCAGGGAGTCAAAGGTGAGGGGCTCCGCTCTTGTAGAAACGCAACGGGTGCTCTTGGAAGAGTCAGCGAGAGCTGGACAGGCTGGAGAGCTGGGCAGAGAGAGATGGAGTGAGGGACAACAAGGGGCAGGGGAGAGGCTGGCATCTGGGCAAGAACAACCCCAGGGACCAGGAGAGGGTGGGGACTGAGCTGTTGGAGAGCAGTGGAGGAGAAAGGGACCTGGGGGTCCTAGTGGCCAGCGGGGTGACTCTGAGCCAGCAATGTGCTCTGGTGGCCAAGAGGGCCAACAGCATCCTGGGAGGGATCTGAAGGGGGGTGGTTAGCAGATTGAGAGAGGTTCTTCTCCCCCTCTACTCTGCACTGGTGAGACTGCATCTGGAGTACTGTGTCCAGTTGTGGCCCCTTCAGTTCCAGGAGGACACAGAGNGGAGCCAGGCTCTTCTCAAGGTCATCTGGGGACAGGACAAGGGGCACTGGGTGCCAGCTGGAACAGAGGAGGTTCCCTATAAATACCAGCAGGAATTTCCTCTCAGATGGATGTTCATCCTTCCAGTGATGGGGAAGCAGGAGCTGCTGACGTCTTTCTTTCTGCAGGTCTGTTTGAGCTGCGGGCTCAGGAGTATCTGGAAACACTCCCCAGCGGAGAGCAGAGTGGAGTCAATAGGTTCCTCAAAGGCCTCGGTAAGGACCCAGCGAAACCCTTGGCTTCTCAGGATAGGTTTGGGCTCCCAGGGAAGCGGCTGAAGTGTCACAGAGCTCTGCTGGTGACTGCCGAGGGCTTCCTGCGGAGCAGTGCTCTCCTGAGCCCGTCACCACTGCCTGGCTCAGGGCTCTCATCTGCTGCTTGCCCGGAGACCAGCAGGGAGTCAGACTCTGGGCCGTGAGCTGCCTCTGTGAAGAAGAAGGACAAGGGCAGGTCTGAGGAGGCAGTGACCCGGGGTGGTGGATGGGGTTCTTGGCAGCAGGAGTGACAATCTTCATGGCCTCCGGGTTTGCCCATAGTGGGATCAGTGCTGGGAATCACCCCAGAGCATCCTAAGGCTGAATCCATTTCCCACTCTAAGTGGGGCTAGTGAGAGCTCCAGGATTAGGTCAGTAGTCCTTGAGGAGCCTTTGGACACCACAGCGAAGGGGGTTTGCTCTTCTTGTCTGATCACATCCCTGTCTCTCTTGGCTGTTTGAGAGCAGCAGGGTCTGTGGGGCTGGTGAGCCCCATCTCTTACCCACACAGTGTGACTGGGTGGGCTCCATCTCTTACCCTCTCTCTCTAACTGGGTGGGCTCCATCTCTTACCCACTCTGACTGGGTGGGCTCCATCTCTTACCCTCTCTCTCTGACTGGGTGAGCCCCATCTCTTACCCACACGCCCGCTGACTGGGTGAGCCAGTAGGTTCACCTTCCAGTACCTCTGGACGAATGGACTCTGCTCGCACGTGCCTTGGGGCTAGGAGTCCCAGTGTGCAGTCTGCTTCCAGGGAGTGGGCAGAGCTGTGGCCTGGTCTGCAGGGGGCTGCTTCCAGCTCTGCAGGAGAGGGTTAGTCCTGCAGACACGGCCGCAGGGATGGTGACAGGGTGATCCTCTGCACAGGCTAGCTGAGCCCGTGGTGGCGAGGAGTGACTGAGCAGTCAGAGTCCATTGATTCTCCTTCCTCTGCCTCTCCAGGTAGCAAGATGAAATTCCTCCACAAGAAGTAGGAGTGAAGAGCAGCCTCGTTCCACCCAAGAGAATGACTTTACCACTTCACAGCAATACATCAGACTGCTGTCAGCCACCTGCTCCCAGGAGCCAGCAGCCTCGGGCAAGCTGAGCAGGACCTGTGATGCTGCAGGAAGATCCGATGGCTCTGGGGCTGCCGGGACAGGTTTCTGGATATCTCTAGAGTACCGTGCACTGGAGCAAGCACTCTCTGAACTCTCTGCACTAGCACGCTGCAGGCACCGCAGCGGGTTGGGTCTCTTAGCTGGTCAACTCTTTGTTCGGTTGTAGTCCTCTATTTATGTTTGGGTTAGAACAGTTACTAAGCGATGACTCTCGCCCTGCCTCCTCTCTGCCTGGTGCTGCAGGAGGCCAGAGCGGGGCCGCCGTGGGGCTGAGCAGGCAAAGCTCAGCTTGGAGGCAGGTAGGAGCAGAGACGGACGGTCTCTGCAGAGCAAGGATGCTGAAGGCTGCAGGGATGATGTGGACTGAGGGAGAAGGGTGAGGGGGAACCACTAAACCTACTGAGGACTTGATAGGCCAGCCAGCTCCCCGGGTGGCTGTGCCAGGGGGTCCTGGCGTGAGGGAGAGGCCTTTCCTTCCCCAGTGTAATTAAAAGCGAGTGATGTGAAAGGCGTGCAGACCCCCGGTGTTCTAGAGAAGGAGACAAGCAGAGCCCACGTGGCACCAGCTGTGGGGCAGAGAGGACGTCTAGCAGCTAAACCCTCAGCTTGGCCAAGCTCTCAGGTTCCCCATGAGCCTTGAACCCCACCCAGGTCACCCTGTTCCCTCACCTGGCCACTTGCAAGAGGCACCCAACATGGAGATCACCGGCAGGGGCTCATCTGGGAGACCCACAGCCAAGGGTCAGCCAGACTCTCTCCTCTCCCACGTCCAGCGTGATTGCTGGGGAGCGTGGTGGGAAGCAGGTAAGGTGAGCGTGCCTGCTGCTGCCTGCTGTGCTCTTGGGTTGTCTCCTGCTCACCTCTGTTTTGCTGAGGAGGAAGGGTAGGGCGATGACAGAGGAGAGAGTAGACGTTGGAGAGGAGAGGAGGGGTAGCTCTGCTATGACAGGAAGGGAACTCCCTTCTCCAGCCCCATGGGACTGCAGGGTGAGAGCTGTGTGCGGGCAGCTGGACCACACAGAGCTGATGGAGGTCTTGAGAGTGGTCTGGCTGCTCCTGTGGTCAGTGGACTTGCCCGGGTGAGAGGATGTTGTTGACCAGCAGTGGGGCTCTAGATGAGCTCACCCTCCCTGTGGTAGCACAGTGGGAGCCGGGGGTCCAGCACTGCTGTGTGACTCCTCAGAACCAGTTTCCTGTAGTGGCAGCTGCTCCCTGGGCTGTGTTTAAGGACAGAGGATCTGGGCTGTGATGAGTGGTGGCAGAGGGGGCAGATGGGTTGGTGGAGCAGGCAGAGGGCCCGTTTGGCCCGTGACCCGTGTCACTAGCTGGGGACCGGGTCAGCCGGGCAGAGGGCTGTCAGAGGTCCTGTTTTATTCAGCCTAGAAGGTCTCCACAGGTTCCTTCCCACTTCAGCCCCTCTGTGGTTCTGTGGGGGAGCAGCCCTGCCACACTGAGCAGGAGGCGGATGGGCAGCACCCGCGGCTCTGTGCTCCCCATCCTGCGTGCGAGGACTGTGACGGAGGGGATGAGAGGAGCCATCAGCCTTCACACCCCCACCCCCAGGTTGTGCTCCCACAGGGACGGCCAGGCAGGGTGCCCCTCGCGTGTGCTGAGCACCCAGCTGAAACTCAGCACTTCTTAGGGCCCAGCCGGGCACGGGAGGCAGTGGTGGCCACCAGAGGAAGTCACTGTGGAGTCAGAGCATCACCACGGTTAGAAGAGACCACGAAGACCATGAAGCCCAAGCGACTGAGGTGCCGCTCTGAGTCTCTTTTAGAAGGGGGTTTATTGGTAGCACAGGAGGGTTTGCAAAGCCAGAGTCTCCCCATCCCTGCAAAGGCAGCTGGGGTGCCTGCAGAGCTCTGGGGGTGCTGAGCAGAACTCATCTTGCGGCTCAGCTCTGGCTTCACAGAGGTGTCTCTGTGGCCCTCTGAGCCTGCTTTGGGGGCAGGGGGTCCACGTCCCCCTTCTCAAGTAGTGCTTTCAACACCACAGGGCATGGCCTTCCTTGGCAGGAGCCACAGTAGGGAACCAGCTGGCCCTTCCAGCATCCCCGATGCTATCAGGCTCCTCAGCCCCGCTGGAACCTGCACGGGAGCACTGGCAGCTCTGACTGCAACTCCTACCAGCTCAGGTTAAAGCGGGTGGTGAAACAGCCCTGGTGGGGTCATTCAGGGGCTGCACGGGGGCTCTGCTGGCACCGGGCTCTGTGGCCACTCGGAGCTTCCCCTGGCAGCTCCCAGGAAAGCAGGGATGGAGCCTGTCCGGGGGAGGGGGGGGGCTCTCAATGGCAAGAAACACGCAGCTGCGGCAGGAAGGGTCTCAGATGAAGGTGGGACGGAGCCCGTCCGTCTGTGGCTGCTGAGCAGCTGTTCCAGCTGCGCTGTCGATGTGGGATGAGCAGGACCTCGCGTCCCTCCAGGCTCCGGATGCTTCGGAAGAAGCCACCTGTGGAGAAGAGCTGGCAGATTGGCCCTGCTGGGTCTGACGATGGGTTCACACCGCCCAGTGCCCTGGCGTGGAGGCTGCCGACAGCAGATGCCCTGAGAAGCCTGACTGTGAGCTGAGCTGAGCACACAGGGTACCTGCACGTAGCGTGGCAATGCCCTGTGCTGTGTGCAGTGATACAGACCCAGAACACAGCAGCCCACTCTGCCTCCTGAAACCAGGGCTTGCCCACAGCAGGGCTGGTGTCTGGGTGCTCAGTAGCCTTGGATGAGTTTCTCCTGCGTGACTGTGTGCACGTGGGTGCGGACGAACGTGCTATGGCAAGAGGCCAGTCTGGGGCAGTAGGGATTTAGTGAGGAGCACTGGAAACACGCTCTCTCTGCTCAGGTAGATGCTAAACCCACCAGTTTCTGCTCGCTGCTGGCCCTTGGTTCACCAAGCAGCTCGTACGTGCTGACATGAGCAGATCTAGAGGGTCCGCAGGTGAGGGGAAGGTGCTGACTCCCACTGGCTAAACCCTGAGCCCTACACCCCCTTCTTGGCTTCCCCGCACGGACTGCAGGAGCTCCAGCAAATCCTAGCTCTTCGAGAAACTCAAGGGAACAGTCCCACACAGTAGTTTGTTCATCACTGGTGATGACAGACAGAGCCCAGAGCACTCAAGGAGACTGTGCCCTGCCTGAGGCGGGTGTGCAGCGCTGCAGCTGAGCATCTGGTGGCTGTGTGTTGGGGTTCCTGGTGCCAGTGGGTAGGGGATTGCAACCTACCTCTCTGCCTGGAGACAGCTTTCAGGCCACAGGTGCTGGCGGGCAGCTTGCAGGTGTACAGCCCCAGGCAGCCACCGCAGTCCGAGGGCTTCTGGCAGGGCCGGGACTGGATGCTGCCGCAGGAGTGCTGCAGATGGAGGGAGAGTGGTGCTTGTATCCACCTTGCCCGGTCCCTGGGCTGAGACCCCTTCCCAGTCACTGCTGGGTCATCACTCTGTGCTCGTGCTGCTGGCAGTCCTGGCCCTGAGGAGCCTGTGTTCTGTGCCAGCTCAACAGAGCTTGAGAGCAGCCTCTCATAAAGATGAAGGCTCTGTTTTGGGGCTCTGCCCTCAGCCCAGTAGTTGCTTGGGGTAGCAACATGCTGCCAGGACCCAGCTTGCCAGGGGCTGGTGGGTCAGGCAAGCTGGAGCTCACAGAGCTGTCCCTGGGGGTGAGATGAGCTTGGAAGAGCCTCCTCATCTCCTCGAGATGGGCAGGCTGGGCTGCAGAGGCTCTCATTAGGGAGCTCAGCTCCGTTGCAGAAGATGAGGGTGTGTTACGCCGACTGTTATGGGACCAGCTGCTCCTCAACCTAGAGAGCAGCAGCTTCATGCAAGGAGCTGGAACAGCTGGGGCCCAGGACATCAAGCAGCTGGCTCTCCCTGCCAAGAGACACCAACCCCTCCACCACCACCACCTCTGCGTTCTGGCTGTGAAGTCACCCACCCTGGCAGAGCAGCACCCAGTGCGGTGTCACCTGGCTCTTCCCCGTTGAGGCAGACTCTGCCCCTGCTTCTCCACAGGTGGTTTTGGGGCTGGTGAGGAGGAAATCGCTCCCTCTGCGGGATGCTCTGCTGGCAGCCAAGCTCTGTGCCTCCCTCTGGGCAGTGCTGCCAGGAGCTGTGCCCAGTGCAGGGCTGGGAGAGCTTCGTGGTGGCTCGGCTAGGGTGGTGAGTGGGATATTGCGGGCTAGGGAGTGTTGTAGGTGCTAGAGTGGGGGTGTCCCTACGGCTCTGGACATGGTGCATGTGTGCCAAGGCATCCAGCCCCTCTTGAGCAGCTCCCTGCCAGTGTGACAGCCAGGAGCTCTGCTCTGAGCCTCACCAGCTCCCAGGTAGGGGTTTAGGTTGTGAGCACCCACCTCTCTTGTCTCCACCAGTTGGCCGTGTCGTGGCCAGTGCTTTGACCCTCTGCTCTTGAGGGGTGGCCTCAAAGTGGCTCTTCTACCCAGTGTTGGTGGGGTCGTGGCACGCTTGGCACCTGCTCCTGCTGCCAGCAAGCCTGCCTGGTATTCGTGTCCCTAAGGGGCACCGGAGGCAGTGAGGCTGGGTGCAGGGCTGCTGGGGCTCAGGTGTGCTCAGCCTTGTGAATGTGGAGACCTGCCTGAGCCACTCAGGCAGCAGCTGGCAACGTGAGGAGCAGCTCGTAGCACCCCGTGTGGGTAGTGTGCCCCAGCCCTCTCTCTGGAAGGGAGGTACTGCCCTGGCAGCCTGGTATGAGTGTCCAGCCAAACCACAGCTGGGAGCGCAAGGCAAGGGGCTGTGCTGGGAGGATGCTCCCCTTCCCCTGCGCTCTGCTTTGATGCTGCATTTTGGGGCTGTTCTGCCTGGGTTTGGTGTCTCTGTGCTGCACAGACCTGCGGGAGCCACTGCTGCCACCCGGTTAGAACATCCCACCCACCCACCNTCCTGGGTAGGCACTCGCGGTGCCCAGTCACACACAGCCCCTCCAGCCCTGCGGACAGGGCTTGTGCTGCTGCCCGACCCTGGGGCTAGGAGTGGGGGGCTGATGCCTTCTCTCACTTCTGCTCTCCCTGCAGACCCTCCATCCCTCTCAGGATCCCTTTCAGGTTGTTCTTACCGTGTCCCCGTTGAACTTCCCGTGGCCCTTCAGGTGATGGTTCAGCCGTGGTCTCCTGCTGCGGGAGGGCTGTGGCAGGAGCCTTCGGAGCTTGAGCAGGGTGTCCCACACGCCCCTGCCCAGTGGGGTCTGGGCCATGGTCTTACGGGAGGAGCTGGAGCTGCGGGGAGCCTTTCCCTTCGATTCCCATGTGCTGGCCAGGGGGTGCCTGCCCACCCAGCTCTGCCCAGGCAGGTCATCTCCTCCATCTCCAGGTGACTGAGTGTCTTCTCCATAGCTCCCACCTCCCAGCTGCCCTTCCAGGGTGCTGGCTTGGCCTCCCAGTGCCTTGGATGGTGCTGGGACCAAGAAGAGCAGCACCAGGAGGACCACAGTGGCCATCAACACCTGGAACTTCATCCTCAGGGCCTGGCTCTGTTCAAGGTCCTCCTGCCCAGACCAAGGTGTTGGAGGCAGGAGCAGCAATAGGAGCTGCTGCTCTACCCAGCTGAGGTAATTCTTATAGCGTAGGAACCTAACCCAGGGGCAGAGCCCTCTTCCCCCGCCCCTGCTGTGTCCCTCCTCCTTGCTTGAAAGCAAACCTGCCTGCTGGTGTGAGCCCCATCCCACTCCCACCCCAAGCACCCTTGGTGACCAGTGCAGGATTCCCTGCCAGCACAGAGAGCTGGCACTAGGCAACACGCACAGACAGGGGCTGCGTGGAGCAGAGGGTGCGTGGAGCAGGGGCTGCGTGG
>VZRI01004657.1:316520-333673 GCA_013397515.1 Upupa epops
TCTTGTGGCCAAGAGGGCCAACAGCATCTTGGGAGGGGTGGTTAGCAGATGGAGAGAGGGTCTTCTCCCACTCTACTCTGCACTAGTGACACCGCATCTGGAGTTCCCCTCCAGTTCTGGGCCCCTCAGTTCCAGAAGGACACAGAGCTGCTGGAGGGTGTCCAGTGCAGAGCAACAAAGATGAAGGAAGTAGAGCAGCTCCCTGATGGGGAAAGGCTGAGGGAGCTGGGTCTCTTGAGCTTGGAGAAGAGGAGGCTGAGGGGGGACCTCCAAATCTGTGAGGGGTGGGTGTCAGGAGGATGGAGCCAGGCTCTTCTCAAGGTCATCTGGTGACAGGACAAGGGGCACTGGGTGCCAGCTGGAACAGAGGAGGTTCCCTATCAATATCAGCAGGACCTTCTTCCCAGGGAGGGTCCCGGAGCACTGGAACAGGCTGCCCAGGGATTCGTTACCAGAGAGGTCTCTGGCCTACATGTCACGGGTGATAGTAGTGGTCTGGAGCAGAACCAGATCAGAGGTCTGTCTGGGTCAACAGCAGCAGAGCAGCTAGTAGCTCTCTGTGCTGCTACCTTAGCGCCCTGTGTCTGGGGCCAACTGCAGTCTTTGCTGTGTTCCCTTTGCCCACCCACACCCTCCCCTACAGCTTCACCAGTTGCCTTCTCACAAAACCAGCTCACAAATGAGTGGGGTTGCATACGTATCGCTCGGTGATCTGCTGGTGGATGTCCATGTCTCCCAAGCCGACGCTGAGCTCCCCAGCACTGGTGATCACTGCACAGTAAGTGGCTGTGCTCTTCCCTTCCAGCTGGATGGTGCCACTCATGTCCTGGAACAGGGAGGACAGTTACCCATCGAGCGTGTTTCTGTTCCTCAGCACACTCAGCTAATCCTGTCTCTGTGTCCAGCTTGATGTTCTCCCTTCAGCAGCTCTTCTGACAGAAGAGACATCATGAAGAGAACAGTACTGGGTAGAGGAATGATGCAGTCAACAGGAGAGCTAGGACTCTGCCAGGCAGTTCCATAGGCTGTGCTCTGACACAACGGGAGAGCAGCCTGCAGCCAGAAATATCAGCAGGACCTTCTTCCCAGGGAGGGTCCCGGAGCACTGGACCAGGCTGCCCAGGGGGGTTGTGGAGTCTCCTTCTCTGGAGATGTTCCAGACCCACCTGGCTGTGTTCCTGTGCGACTTGGTCTGGGTGATCCTGCTGTGGCAGGGGGATTGGACTGGAGGATCTTTTGAGGTTCCTTCCCATCCCTAAGGATTCTGAGGGGGGACCTCATGTGAGGGGTGGGTGTCAGGAGGATGGAACCAGGCTCTTCTCAAGGGCATCTGGGGACAGGACAAGGGGCACTGGGTGCCAGCTGGAACAGAGGAGGTTCCCTATCAATATCAGCAGGACCTTCACCCCAGGGAGGGTACCGGAGCACTGGACCAGGCTGCCCAGGGGGGTTGTGGAGTCTCCTTCTCTGGAGACGTTCCAGCCCTGCCTGGCTCTGTTCCTGGCAACTTGGTCTGGGTGATCCTGCTGTGGCAGGGGGGTTGGACTGGATGATCTTTCAAGGTCCCTTCCAGTCCCTAGCGATTCTGTAATTACCCCCATGCTGCTGAGGTGCTGCTGCGGTGCAACGTACCATGTGGTGACAGTAGCTCAGGACAGACTCTGAGTGCTCATCCTTCCCCAGTGCTGACAAAAAAAGAGGACTCCATCCCAGGCGGCTTAAGCAGTCTGGAAAAGCAAACGGGAGCGATGTTCACCAACCCATGGGAGCACTGGAACCCAGTGGCAGGAGGAGTGTCTGTTGAAAGTCTTCTCTTGGACAACTTCATGCCCATCAGTCCTCATCTAAGAGGACATGTGAGATGAAACTCAGCTGTAGCTACTGCAGATGAGTCGCTGGGCTTGAGTGGGATGATCGACATCAGCCTACTGCTCCAGCACTCTGAGTTCTCTGGGTTATTTTCTTGAAAATCTAGGAATGGAGGAAAAGCAAAAAGGGAGAGGACATCTCTGGACGGCAGGATGACTGTCAGCCAGCTGTGTGCTCTTGTGGAGCACTGGCCCAGGCTGCCCAGGGGGTTGTGGAGTCTCCTTCTCTGGAGACGTTCCAGACCCACCTGGCTGTGTTCCTGTGTGACTTGGTCTGGGTGATCCTGCTGTGGCAGGGGGATTGGACTGGATGATCTTCTGAGGTCCCTTCCCATCCCTAAGAATTCTATGAATTCCTGGGAAACCCTTCCTCTTCTCCCTTCAAGCTGCCACAATTTGTACCCCAGTGGGTGTCTTTGGTGGCTTTTTCATTTCCCCCTCGAGTTTCCCTACTGGAGACTTGAAGGGGTAGTGGATTTGTGATTTGGGAGAAGCCAAAGAGCCTGAATCACCCCCAAGTCAGTTTGTAATCTGGCCCTGCTCTGCTGCTTACGGTAGAGCAGCAGGTAGCAGGTGGTCCCTCCCTGGTGCCAACAACCACAGCGCTTCCTTGCCTACAGGAGTTCCTGCTCAGCTTGTCTGTGGGTGAGGATGGATGAGCATCTTCAAATGACCTTGGTCTTCGAGTCCTGGGGGCTGGGTCTCTCACTTCAAGAAAGAGATTGAGGGGATGGAGCAGGCACAGAGGAGCAATGAGGCTGGGGAAGGGACTGGGAGGAGAGGCTAAGGAAGCTGGGGGTGTTTAGCCTGGAGGAGAGGAGATTCAGGGGGGACCTTATCACTCTCTACAAGTCCCTCAAGGGAGGTTGTAGTCAGGTGGGGGTCAGGCTCTTCTCCCAGGCAACCAGCACCAGGATGAGAGGGCAGGGCCTGAAGCTGCCAGGGGAGGGCTAGGTTGGCTGTTAGGAAGCCCTTCCTCACGGAAAGGGTGCTCAGAGCCTGGACTGGACTGCCCAGGGCAGTGATGGAGTCCCCATCCCTGGAGGTGTTGAAGGACAGCCTGGCTGTGGCCCTGAGTGCCCTGGTTTGGCTGATGGGGTGATGTTAGGTGCTGAGCTGGGCTGGATGAGCTCAGAGGGCTTTTCCAGCCTCAGTCATTCCGTGATGCAGTGAAAGTCTTGCTCAGAGCATCCTTCCTATAACTTGACCTTAACTGAACACTGACGGCCAGGTTGAACATCACTGATGCTGCTTTGGCTTTGCTTTGGGGTCGCCGTGCTGTATGCCAGCTAGCTTCATATTTGTGCATTGTTCTTCCCCAATCTCAGCTCCCTCCTCTCTTATTTCTTGGAAAAGCCTCTGCTTTTTGCCAGGCAGCAGGTATATTGCCTAACACATCCCCAATCCTAACAGCACCCGAGAGCTCCTGCTGCTCGAGCAATCCCAACGGCTGAAGTCGATCTGGCATGCACCCACGGGCAAACCCAAGCACTAGGCACCTGCCAAGTTCCTTCCGACGCCGCCAAAGGTTCGTCTCACGCTTCCAGTGTTTGTTTGCCCACCGCCCTGGAAAAATAAACAGGTAATTGGCCACGCTGGGAGGGTTGCTCAGCACAGATGCTCTATCCACACTCGTGTGGGAAGCTGACGTAGGTCAGCGATTAGAGGAAACGGAAGGCATCTAGCTAGCAGCCTGAGGGCACTATGGACTACTGCAGACACCTACAGGCTTCAGCCTTGATGGCATGTTCCCGAGAAGAGAGGATCTGCTTCATTTCCCCACCCTTCACTGGTTTGGTCTGATTTATTAAGTGCTCTTGGAATGATGCTCAGGCAATGGGAACAGCCCTCTGGATTTACCTGCTCAGGAGAGCACTGGGACTCCAGAGCTGCTGATCTCAACCTGGTGGGCTCTGCAGTTGCCAGCCAGGCCACTAAGCTTTCCCTTTAAGCAGTCAAGGGGTTGGGGGTTTGCTTGGCATGGGCTGCCGTGGAGGTGTTTAAGGCCGGGCTGGATGGGGCTCTGGCCAGCCTGCTCTAGGGTGGGGTGTCCCTGCCCATGGCAGGGGGGTTGGAACTGGATGATCCTGTGGTCCCTTCAAACCCTGACTGATTCTGTGATTCTAGAACTTCCTCTCAGTGAGGGTGACTGGAGGGGGCTGCCTGGGGGGTTTGTGGAGTCTCCTTCTCTGGAGATGTTTGAAACCCGCCTGGACTTGGTCTGGGTGATCCTGCTGTGGCAGGGGGATTGGACTGGATGATCTTCCGAGGTCCCTTCCCATCCCTAAGGATTCTATGATTCTACACTCAGAGCTGGCTTCTCCCAGAGGGTCTACCTTTTAATTATAGGCGTTCATACAAAGTGAAGGTCTTTACTCGTTGCTTCCAGCTCTTTGTATAGGTGCTTTGAGAGCCCCCTGGGCAGCTCTTCTGCTAGAAGAGCTCTTTGGACTTACGCTGTCAGAGAATAGCCTCATGGCATCTTCATCTAGACTGTACAGGCCAGACTCATACGTGGAGACTGTAAGGGGGAAACATCACTCTGTCCCTGTCTGCAGTGGTAATGACTTAGAGGGCCAAAACAGAGTAGGTCAGTGTTTGTCACACTACTGCCCACTTAGACAACACATCAGTATGAATCATGGAATCATACAATCCTTAGGGATCAGAAGGGACCTTGGAAGATCATCCAGTCCAATCCCCAGCCACAGCAGGATCACCCAGACTAAGTCCAGGCTGGTTTCAAACCTCTCCAGGGAAGGAGACTCCACAAACCCACCAGGCAGCCTCTTCCAGTGCCCCATCACTTAGTCTAGTCATGAAGCACCAGAGCTCCCAGGACTGTGTGTGTGCACACAGACATGTGGATATCAAGCACAGATACCACCCTCTTATCCCCCCTTGTGCCTTGGCAGTCCTGTAAAACGAGCTGGAAATGGCAGTGCTGCTTAGAAAACCAGAGGTACAGTACCAGGATGACAGGGTTCTGCGCCTTGGCTATGAAGTCGACGTTGGTACCACCAATCACCACCTTCAAGAGGGAAGAAAGAGGTAAGAACTGGTTGGAAGGTTTCTGAATCATCTTTGTTTTAGCTAGTCACTTTGCACATCCATCCTCTTGCACGCTACCCACCATGAGGGCCTGTGCTTCATTTGGGGGCTCAGATGTAGGACTGCACAACCCCCGTGAGAAAGGAGAGTAATCTCATGTATACATTCTCTGAACTATGTCTGCTCAGAGCCTGCTCTAGCAGGAGGATGGAGCCAGGCTCCTCTCAAGGTCATCTGGTGACAGGACAAGGGGCACTGGGTGTCAGCTGGAACAGAGGAGGTTCCCTATCAATATCAGCAGGACCTTCTTCCCAGGGAGGGTCCCGGAGCACTGGAACAGGCTGCCCAGGGGGGTTGTGGAGTCTCCTTCTCTAGAGATGTTCCAGTCCCTCCTGGCTGTGTTCCTGTGTGACTTGGTCTGGGTGATGCTGCTGTGGCAGGGGGATTGGACTGGATGATCTTTAGAGGTCCCTAAGGATTCTAGGATTCTATGAAGCAAGAAGCCCAGTCTTTGGCTGAGTCACCTTTTACTTTTAGGAATAGATCCCAATGTACCCTGTGTAGTCAGCAGAGTCATCATACAGAGAGCAGCAGGGGACTCACTGGCTGACGGGGAGGTTTATCTTCTTGCTGAGGCAGATTCCCTTTCCTTCTGGCTTTCTGGAGTTTGCTCAGAGCCACTGCAATGCAGCTGCCCACTCTGGCGTTGTTCTGGATCAGAGCAAGGTCTGTTTGGTGTTTCTTTGAGGAAAAGATACCAGCACGATCAACCTGCCTACGTAGGAACTGCCTCGAGGGAGGAGGCAGAAAAGAGACGCTCTGATGGGCTGGACTCCTCTCTACCCTAAACCCTTAGGGGCACCTGCTCTTGGTTACAGTACTGCAGGAACACCCTGCAATTTCACGTTGATTTTAACTTCCTCTGTGCTCCCCAAGAGGCAACTGGTCGTCTCCATTTGGCAGATAGGGAACAGGAGCAATGGTTTCACAAAGCAAAGAGAAGATGAAGTGCTTGAACTAGAGTCTAAAGCCCTAGGAGGGTCTTGGCTAGCTTCTCCAGTGACAGATGCCTACTGAGATTTTTGCTATAAGCAATGTTTTGAGCGACTCCACTGGGAGAAGAGTCTCAGAGGCACTGGGAGCCTCACTTCGTGGCAGCATACAGCTCTACTATCCACAAATGCCTTTAGCAATCTGCCCTGACTGCCCAGACCTCTCACGGGGCTCTGTGTGGACCTGGCTCTCCCACATCTACACTGGCATCCCAACCAGTAGATCCCTGTTTCTCTCGTCTCTGCTTGAGGGTTCCTGCTCAACCAGGGACATTTTCTTTCCAGACTTGTCTTGCTCTGCACTCACCTCAAGAGTTGGACTAGGCAGCATGATGTGCAGTGCTTTGGGAAGAGGAGGTGTGCTCCAGTGTGCAATCCCACCACTGAGACCCCATCAGGGAGCAGGCAGGCTTGGGGATCAGACGGAAGGGATCTCTTTGGGGGCTGGATCACCTACTGTCTTTGCTTAACGTAGAAGCAGATGAGGACAGTAAGGGTGCTCCTGAGAAAGCAGGAAGCAGCTGCTAAGCTCTCATCTGTTTGCAGATACAGAAGTGTTTGCCCCTTGCCAGACTGTCAGTGAGGTGACATCTTTTCCCACCCAGCAGTATCAGAAGAGATCTGCAGTATTTTCTTGCCACCCCCCTGTCCTCCCATTCAGTCGAAGGATACTGGAGTCCAACGATTTCCCATCAGTTAGTTCATTGAGCTTCTGCAGCATAAAAGGGGTCAGCTCTTTGCCTGTGATCCCTTTGGACCTGCAAATGCAAAGGACACGTGTGAAGATGACAGGGACCGAGCTGAAAGAGCTCTGCAGGAGAGGTACTGTTGCTAGCAGATAATTTCTCTCCATAACCACATGCCATGAGTCCACAGGTCAGATAGAACTGTGGCTGAAAGCATGCTGGGGGCTCACCCGTGCCCGAGGTTAAGCTGTGCTACAGCCCTTGCAGCAGTCCCCCTCAAGTCAAGGCTGTTGGGTGAGCAAGGATAGGGCTTAGGGTACTTCTCACCTGGCTTCGCTGAGAGCTTGTTGGATGGCCTCTTCCATCACCTGGCCTGAGGCAGCTCGCTCCTGGGGACAGGGCACTGCTATCAGCACCCCACTGTTCAGGCCGAGCCCCAGGGCACTGGCTGGGGGAGGACAGGCAGAGGGTTAGCAGTTCTTCTTTGAGAAATAAAATGCTGAAGGAAAAGGGTAGAGGAAAGTGGACATGGGGTGCAGGAACCTGCAGAGCTGGGGCTCCTATCTTAGCTTACCTAAGGGCAGGGTCTTTTCCAGCTACCCATCAATGTTGTCTCTCTCTGTGCTGTGCACTAGTGAGGTCTCACCTGTATGACTGTGCTCAGTTCTGGGCACCTCAATACAAGAAGGACATTGAGCTGCTGGAGAGTGTCCAGAGAAGGGCAATGAAGCCAGTAAAGCGTCTGTAGAACAGGTCTTGTGAGGAGTGTCTGAGAGAACTGGGGTTGTTTAGTCTGAAGGAGACCTTATCCTTCTTTACAACTACCCCAAGGGAGATTGCAGAGAGACGGGGATCGGTCTCTTCTCCCAGGTCACTAGGAATTGCTTCAAGGTCATAGAATCATCAGGGATCAGAAGGCACCTTGAAAGATCATCCAGTCCAATCCCCCTGCCACAGCAGCATCACCCAGACCAAGTTGCACAGGAACACAGCCAGGTGGGTCTGGAACATCTCCAGAGAAGGAGACTCCACAACCCCCCTGGGCAGCCTGTTCCAGTGCTCCGGGACCCTCCCTGGGAAGAAGTTCCTGCTGAGATTGATAGAGAACCTCTTCTGTTCCAGCTGGCACACAGTGCCCCTTGTCCTATCACCAGATGACTCCATCCTCCTGACACCCACCCCTCACATCTTTAGAGCCATGAATGAGGTCAAAACCTTCCTGTAAAGCCTGAACTCCTCTGCTCTTTTATTTTCAAGGCGCTGAAGCAGGGATGGGAAGGTGGGATGGCTTGGTTTTGGGGACAATTCTCCTCCCAAGTGTAAAAACTGCCTCATCCAAGGTGGTTTTTGGGTCACTTTTCCTGGGCCTTCCCCTTGTGAAACACACCGATGAGCTCAGCTGCCTCCTCTTCATCCTGGACATGGTACGGTGCCTGAAAGCCACTTTGGCGTGAGAAGAAGGCTGGGAACTCCCTTGACTCTCCAAAGGCAGCCACGCAGACCCCTTGAGTCTCCTGCAGCAGCAGAGGTAAGACAGGCAGGCAATCAGTGCAGGGAAAAGGAACCCATCAAGAGCATGGAGCTGATTCCTCCTACCCAGCTGGAAACAGCTTTTCTCTAGCACAGGGTCAGGTTATTTTTACACATCCCTTGTTTTTTAAGAGCAGAGAGCCAGATGTAGCAGCTGGTCAGACAGAACCTGGCTTACTGAGACACAGGAGGTGCTCACATCCTCCACGTGTGCTCAGAGTTGACTGAAAGCCATGCAGCTGTCAGTAGTGAGCTACTGAGTCCAAGGTGATCTGAAGGTATGAGCTGACAGGGATGTGTGAGTTCTGTCTGTCCTCAAGCACTATTGATGTTGACTGTCGCCTGAAGTGCTGGCCCTGGTGGCTACCAAAACACTAGACCTGAAGAAGTCACTCTACTGAGAATCATCTTGATTCTCATTTTACTTCTCGTGTAGTGTTTGATGGATTTAGCTTGCTGGATCCACCAGCTCTGGAGCATTCTCCCAGAGAAGGGAGAAGTCTAAGGATAGAAAAACAGGGTATGGCTAGTGCTGCTTTTGGCCTCAGCTGGAATAGCTGCTGCAACAGCCCCGTGGGCATGGATGCACTTAGTTAGGGAGCAGCCCAGTGCTTGCAAACCCCCTTGAGTAGAGAAATGTAAATGTGTGGCTTCATGCCCTCTCGAAACATCACTGGCTCTATACCTGCCTCAACACCACTAGGCATTCTGTAGACAAAGCACCACGTTGTCTGCTTTCAGGTTCAGCAGCCCATGCTACAACCTACCAGATATTCCAGTGTCCTGCCGATATCGAGAATAGACTTCACTCCTGCAGAGACCACAGCGACCGGGGTGCGTCCCAGCTCCGTCAGGTCAGCACTCACGTCAAGAGCTGTCAAGAGACAAGCAGCCGCGGTGTGGTGATGGTGCTGTACTCGAAGCTGATGTGATCTGCCCTCTTAAAACCCATTCCCCTCTGGGATGCCACTGCCTGCTTTTGTAACCACTTAGCTCCCCAGACAAATGCTAGAGGTTTAGATCATAGAGTCATTAGGGATCAGGAGGGACCTCAAAAGGTCATCCCATCCAACGCCCCTGCCACCACAGGATCACCCAGACCAAGTCACTCAGGAACACAGCCAGGCAGGGCTGGAACATCTCCAGAGAAGGAGACTCCACAACCCCCCTGGGCAGCCTGTTCCAGTGCTGTGGTACCCTGCCAACCATCACAGAAGCTTTGTTGGCCTCAGGGAACTCCCTGGTTTGGAATTTATTTCATGTCTGAAAGAGATGGCATCCTGCTGTGCTAGGAATATGCATGGCTGAGAAGACAGAGTGTACTCGAAGGTCACAAACTCCACTACCCAGGCTGGGCTGTTCTCCAGGAGGAAGCATGCACCTCTACCATGGACCAGGGCTTAAGGCTCTTTTTGCTGAGCCTCTTCCCCTCGGCTGAGAGAGTCACTGTGCTCGATAGCCAGTGTCAGGTTATCCAGCTGTTACCCAGTCAGCTCCTGTTGCACCAGCCAACGGTATCGGTATAACCCCGTGTAAGCAGAAGATAAACTCCCACCCACCCTCTTAACAACTGCCCTCTTGGCCAGTGCCCAAGGAGAGTGCTCTGAAACTTCTGGGAAGGAGATATCGGGGAGAAAGCAGCGATAGTATAGTCAAGAAGAATAACTTTACTCTTCTGAGCCGTTACAGAAGGACAGAGTGGGAAAATAAAGAGTGGAATTAAATAATCCAGTAGCAACAGAGAGAAGAATAGAATGTTCTGAGTTTCTTACTGTTCTCTCCTCCCCGATGGACACCTCCTATGCCACCCGTCACGAACACTGGGATTCCCACTTTGTGTGCAGCAATCATCGTTCCGGACACAGTAGTGCCACCAGACAAGCCCTGTCGGGACAATGGGTCACAGTCAGCTGGAGGAACACGCACAGTCAGCTGTGGTTGTGGTCTGTCACCCAGTGCGTCCCCACAGCCTGCTGTCACCAGATCTGATAACTCTATCAGGCAAGAAAACCCCAGAGCAGTCACTCTTACATAAGTCATTCTTGCCTTCATTCTGCAGGGCTTTCCAGCCAGAAGGCTGCTAGGGTCACCCCACTGCCACGTGTGTTACTTGGGATGGCCTGCAATGGTGAGGTGATACCTGCTCATGCCAGGACAAACAGACTCAGCCAAGTGCACACGGCTTGCCAGTGTGTCAGAACAGCTCCTCAGAATCGTGGAGTCATTAGGAAGGGACCTCAAATGATCACCCAGTCCAATCCCCCCACCACAGCAGCATCACCCAGACCAAGGCACCATTAATATACCTGTAGAAATCCTTGGGGTTCACTCTGACCTCCCTGCCTAGGTTCAGTTCAAACTGTGCCTTGGCTTTCCTAACCAGATCTCTAGCTGTTCAGGCAGCTTCCCTATAAACCCCCCCTCCTAGCTGTCCTCCCTTCCAGCAGCTCTACTGTCTTCCCTTACAGAATCCCTAGCTCATGGCTGCTATTCCCTTGCTCTGTTTGATTTTGACTCTGGATAGGACCACGTTTGAGCTTACAAGACACCACTTTACAGGACCTTTTCAAGAGGTTCTCAAAGCCATCTGGGCTTGAAGCTGGACAGCAGTCCAGTCTAGCTGTAGTTTAGTCTAGCAGTCTAGTCTAGCTGTAGAGAGAACACCACCGTTGGCAGCCTGCACGCCGTACCTGACTGAGGACGTAAGGAAGATCTCTCCGAGACACTTTAAGTACATTTTCACTCGTGGCCAAGAACTCAAGTTCCTCATCCGTGAGTCCCACGTGGACTTTACCCCTTAAAACACCCACAGTGGCTGGCACTGCTCCGTTTGTTGTTACGGTTTTCTCCACCTCTCTGGCCATGCTAGAACCGAGATGAAGAACGATGACACTGTGAGCAAGGGGAACAGTCAGACATGGAAACTGCCAGGTTTGATGGCCACTGTTTCCAGTTTTAGGCAGTGTCTGTGATCTCAGCTAAGTTCAATTCCTCTTCCCCATCACCCCAAGTGCAGAAGTCTTCGTGCTCTTGCAGAAGTGCAGAGCCTCTCTTTTCAGGACAGCAGTCTCCGAGCTCTGTGCTTCATGTCTACTCTCTGTTTACAGGCAAATCTGGTTGTATGACAGGCTACTGCAAAGGTGGACTGTCTCAAAGCAGGACCTTTCTCTATCTACTCCCTCGTACTTCTCTGAGATCCCAGAACTCACAGAAACCCCATGCAATTCATAGAATCCTAGAACCCTTAGGGATGGGAAGGGACCTGGAAAGATCATCCAGTCCAATCCCCCTGCCACAGCAGGATCACCCAGACCGAGTCACACAGGAGCACAGCCAGGTAGGTCTGGAACGTCTCCAATAAGGAGACACTGCTCACAAGAGAGGCAGTTAGATAGCCGAGCAGCTTCTCCCACTCTGAGCTACCTGTACGTAGACTAAGTAGTGTTTAACTGCTGACACTGCCATCTCCCCAAAGCAAAGATGTTCACAGCTTCATTCTAGGGCACTATGGCAACCGTAACAATGGCCAGGTTAAAGGCCAGGTGGAAAATCAATACCAAAGCCTTCCTGTGCTTTCTGGAAGCAAGGATGGAGAGTAGAGTGCGCTGGAAATCAGTGAAAGACTGAAAGTCAATAAATAAAGGCGGGGGGAGGCTGTTCTATGCAGGGCACAGAAGACAGTGAGTGTCCAGCGGATCTCCTAGAATCATAGGGATTGGAAGGGACCTCGAAAGATCATCCAGTCCAATCCCCCTGAGATAGCAGCAGCACCCAGACCAGGTTGCACAGGAACACAGCCAGGAGGGTCATGAATGTCTCCAGAGAAGGAGACTCCACAACCCCCCTGGGCAGCCTGTTCCAGTGCTCCGGTACCCTCCCTGGGAAGAAAGTCCTGCTGATACTGAGATGAAACCTCTTCTGTTCCAGCTGGCACCCAGTGCCCCTTGTCCAGTCCCCAGATGACCTTGAGAAGAGCCTGGCTCCATCCTCCTGACACCCACCCCTCACAGATTTAGAGCATGAATGTGGTCACCAGGTCAGCCTCCTCTTCTCCAAGCTCAAGAGACCCAGCTCCCTCAGCCTTTCCTCATCAGGGAGCTGCTCTGCTTCCTTCATCATCTTCATTGCTCTACACTGGACACCCTCCAGCAGCTCTGTGTCCTTCTGGAACTGAGGGGCCCAGAACTGGACACAGTACTCCAGATGCTCACCCTAGATGCTCTGAGTGGTGCTAAGGAACAGAGTTCCCTAGTGTGTTCCTGTCCTTTTTGCATCAGAAAAGATGCACAAAAAGGACCCCTTAGAGGGTTTTCAAGGTCTGCACAAGCTATGAAGCTCAAAATGCCAGTAGCTCTGCTTCAGAGCAAGCAATCCCCCACATTTAAAAGAAGCCATAAGGTTACAGCATGGGTTAAAGAGATGAGGTACCCAGTATGTATCGTATGGTTCTACTCTCCTTAGAAGTCCGGATATAACTGGAGAGCTCATACTCTGCACACCTAACCTGACCTTTCTATCTGCTCTGGCAAGAGTTCTGCGTGGACCAAGAGTAGTGATCTCGATCCAGAAGAGCTATGGCTCATTGTTACAGCACTGTTGGACAAGGAATGTCAAAAGCCCCCACCTCAGATTGTGAGGATAGGCCATGCCATGTGTAATGATGGTGCTTTCCAAGGCTACAACTGGTCTCCCTTCCATCAGGGCTTCCTGTACAGAGGACTGAATCTTGAAATAAGCACCTGAGAATAAACAGAGAAAATGTCATCACTGGCATGGGTATTGGCAGTCACTACCGAACTCGTTTATTATGAAGGGCTAATTAGCATCATCACAGTACATTTCATAGAATCACAGAATCCTTAGGGATCAGAAGGGACCTCGAAAGATCATCCAGTCCAATCCCCCTGCCACAGCAGCATCACCTAGACCAAGTCGCACAGGAACACAGCCAGGAGGGTCTGGAACATCTCCAGAGAAGGAGACTCCACAACCCCCCTGGGCAGCCTCTTCCAGTGCTCTGGGACCCTCCCTGGGAAGAAGTTCCTGTTGATATTGATAGGGAACCCCCTCTGTTCCAGCTGGCACCCAGTGCCCCTTGTCCTGTCCCCAGATGACCTTGAGAAGAGCCTGGCTCCATCCTCCTGACGTTTCTTCCTCTCTACAGCTGTCTTCGGGGTGAACTTGCACATAAGGTAACGAAGACTCAAGCTGAGTTTTCTGTGTATGAAATACTTGAACGACACCTGTACTGATAACACGAACAGTGATCCTCACCACAGAGTCCTCCCCTGCCCCATTTGTGCAGCTGGGTTCCTATTTGCTGCAGTAACGTTAATTCACATTAAGATGACTGTGAATGAGCTGAGCCCTACAGCCATGCCCAGAGAGTGTTTTAGAAGAGTGGAAGAACCAACGATACCCTAGTGACTCAATACATTATAAAACTATCATGCATCAAGTCTGTTGTTGCTCTTTGCTTTGCTCCATGAATACTGCCAGCAAGGGTCTTGCTGCTTTCAGAGCTGGAAAACGATTTCCACGAGGAGAACTAGTTCAGAATACACTACTCACCATGCAGAAACCTCATCACCTGGGTGGTCCCGCATGGCACAGTGGATGCACGTCTTCCTAAGCTATAGGTTATCTTCCTAATCATCTCGTGCATAAGGATGGTCCTGAGGTAACAAAAATGAGGTAAGAACAGAGGGAGTAAGGTAGCAACGATGTCACCCTGCGAAGCTCCAGGTATCATCTCGTGCCTTCATCTCGGAAGGCAATCAGCCCTTGACCAGGAGATTTCCTGGACTGCCTGGACACTCGTGATGTTCCAAGCGTGAGCCACGGTGTTGAAGGAACACGGTGAGTTCTGTAAGTGGGGTTGGAAGAGTTTGCCTGACCTCTTGTCAATGCTGGGCTGAAATAATGGTGGAGCAGAGGAAAAGATGAGAAGTAACAGACTAGAGAGTTTAGGAGGAGACAAGCTTTTCATTTCTGAATCTACTTGCTCACAATAGATTGCAGCCTTGGCCATGGCCACCTCCAGCCTGAACAAACGCAGGTAGAGCTCTACAAGGATTCATCAATACAGAGATGAAGGTAGATTTTGCCAGCATCCGGGAGGAACTAAACAGCTCAGTGCAATAAAAAAGGAAGCCAAGAGAACCGGTGAATCAGGCTGTGACTACAAGAAGGAAAGAGCAGCTTTACACAGTGCCAGCAGTGCCTTGTGCAGGCTCACATTACCTCATCCTTCTTAACGCACAGCCTTAGAAGCAGAGTGGCAATTCAGCCCCAGCAACAAACTCCAGAACTCCTCTGGTCTCTTAGCAACTCCTACTCACTTTAATTAAATTCATTTTCAACCAGAGAAAGAGGGGGAGAGAACTGCAAAGGTTAAGGGACCGGTCTGGTGCGGGTGCCCAGGCACTTTGACTCGGTGCCTGGCTGCTTCACATGTTTTCCCCGGGCATCTGGCCATGTCCCTCAAGCCTGTCTGTTCCTTGCCCCTTCAATAGGAGGAAAGGCTTCTGTTCTTCAGTCCTTTGTACCTATTGTTAATTTAGATGGAAGAAACAGTTAGAATACAGTACTGTGCTCGTGGTATGGGGTTCTGATCTCAGTACTGTGTGTAGGGCACAGTGTGTGCAGCATGGTGTGTACAGCACGGCGTGTACAGCACGGCATGTACAACACGGCGTGTAGAGCACAGTGTGTACAACACAGTGTGTAGAGCGCGGTGTGGAGAGCATTGTATGTAGAGCATGGCATGTAGAGCATGGCATGTAGAGCATGGTCTGTACAGCATGATGTATAGAGCACAGTGTGTCGAGCATGGTGTGTAGAGCATGGTGCATACAGCACGGTGTGTACAGCACGGTGTATAGAGCATAGTATATACAGCACGGTGTGTAGAGCATGGCATGTACAGCACGGTGTATAGAGCACAGTATGTAGAGCACAGTGTGTAGAGCACGGCATGTACAGCGTGGTGTGTAGAGCATGGTGTATACAGCACGGTGTATAGAGCATGGTGTGTAGAGCACAGTATATACAGCACAGTGTGTAGAGCACGGTGTGTAGAGCACAGTATATACAGCACAGTGTGTAGAGCATGGCATGTACAGCACGGTGTATAGAGCACAGTATGTAGAGCACAGTGTGTAGAGCACGGCATGTACAGCGTGGTGTGTAGAGCATGGTGTATACAGCACGGTGTATAGAGCATGGTGTGTAGCACACAGTGTATACAGCACAGTGTGTAAAGTGCAGTGTGTACAGCACAGTGTGTAGAGCGTTGTGTGTAGAGCACAGAGTATAGAGCACAGTGTGAAGAGCAGTGTGTAGCACTGCAGCTCTACAGCAACATACCTGTGAAGAGTACTTTTGCCCAAACCTAAAGACATCAGCTAAACAAGCTAGAGCTATGGAATGCAGAAAAAGAGGGATCAATTCAGCTAGATGTCTGTCAAGCCATCAAGACAGGTGTCGTCATAACACCCCCCCCGTACCCCTGACAAAAGCTGCTGAGATTTTTTTTCCTTCTTCACCAATTTTGATGACAAAAACCTCAACTAAGTTTATGGGATGTTATCATCGCATGACAGTGCCGAGGAAGCAGCCTGAGCAGCCCACACAAACGCTGGGGTGTTGCTCTGGGTGTGTTGGTGTGTACACACCCCTGGCTCTCTCGGGCAAAGTCGACTCTGTAATAAATTCATTAACCCAACAAGGTTGTGAGAAGGATCGGTTGAGCCGCTTGAGCTGTGCTCTGAATTTTAACGACCTCTCAAACCAGAGAGCAACAGCCAGGAGTTGCCCAAGCTGTGCTGGCCCGGTGGAGAAAAACCAGCTGGTCACCACCTGGAACCCACTATGAATTAGCTGATGTTTGCTGGAAACTCTGCCAACACTCAGCCTGAGCTGGCTGGAAGATTTTTGAAGCCTGGCAAGTCTTGCAGCAACACCCGTCCGACCTTTCACCTCGTAACAAAGCCATGCGGATTCCCAGTGCCGGTTTCAGGCACTTTTAGCACAGACCCATCTCTCCTCCCTCCTCGGAACCAGCCCTGCTTGCCTCCCCTCATGATCCATCTGGCACATCCAATCTCATGAAGCAATGGCCTGGCGTTCCTCTTACCTCTGGGCGACTGTCTCCCGTAGGGAGGCTGGGTGGGTACTGGAGTGGTGCCTGGGCAGCCCTGGGAGGAGGCGGGAGTTGGGGGGGGAGAAGCTGGCAGCAGCATGGGGGTGCACAGGCTAGTGCTCCGGGCTCTGAGTCCATTTATTATTAACCACAGGAGCAGCTGAGCTCTGCAACTGCTCGCTGGCTGGGGTGCAAGGAGCCGCTTTGCGATGGGGTGAAGGAAGCTTCTGCGATTATTTTTGTTCACCCAGCGACAGATTTTTCTTCTCATGCTTTAACAGATTTTTTGAATATTGTTTTTAGCTTCCTTTGCTGTTAGAGTTTGATTTTCATTGGTGAATTCATTGCTTGACTCAAACAATGCCTCCACACACTGAGCCCCTTTGTACTGAGCCCTAAAAAGCAGAGCAATTGCATTCTTGCCTCTCCCACTACTTTGCCAAATGCAGCTGTTACGCTCGTTCTGCTCAGGGTAAGAGCTCTCTACGCAGCTCTTGGCTTCTCTAGAGAGGAACACTTCAGATCTAAAGCCAGTCGTGGAGATCCTCTGTACAACACCCATGTCTGGCTACACCGAGACTGCAAGCTGGGTTCCCACAGAGAAGCTGTTGTAGTCTCCTCCTGTAAAGACAATCTAACAATTTGAGGGTGGCTTTGAATAAGGACTTTTATAAATATATAATAATATATATAGCATATATAATGTATAATATATATAATACATAATACATATATATACTAATATATATTATATATAAAAATGTATATAATATATAGTATATCTAATGTATATTATATAACATACATTTTATATATAATATAC
>VZRI01004657.1:338377-372175 GCA_013397515.1 Upupa epops
CGCCGCGCAAATGACGAGCGGGCGGGCGAGCGGCCGCCGTCCCCTCGCTGAGCCGGGGGATGGGGGGCGCTGCCAGTGGAAGGAGGGTTCCTCGGCGCCGCGGCTCATTGTGTGAAATGTAGCCGCCGCGGTGCGTGTGAAGGAGACTGCGGGGTGAGAGGCCTGGAACCGCGTTCCGGAAAGTACGATAAAGCAGGAAAATAAAAGAAACTTCTTATCCCCTTGAGTAAAAAGAAATAAAAGCGATCACATTCATGATTTGTGCAGAGAGAATCGTTAATAAAAGGTAATCATGTTTACTCAGTGTACAGTAAGAATCATGGCCAGGAGTAAATCATGCTGCAAAGCATGAGGACTGCTGCTGCTGGAGTTACATGCTCAGTGCTGCGTCACTTTATCCCTGTATTTTTCTTTATTTCCGAGTTTTCGTACAACACGGGGCTGTGCCGACCGTACTGCATCTCCTCACGGTGCTGGATGCGCTATTTTTAAACTTGCACTGCTGATCTGCTTGCAGGCTGGAAGAAATAAGAAGAGTTTTGCTTACCGCTAACTTTCATGTGAGCTAAGATTTGTATCAGGGAGTATCTGCTGATTATTCTTAAAAACTATTATTTTAGTATTTATTTTGTATTAAGTAAGGTTGTAAATTACGTTTAACCGGAAGGTTTCTGGGCAAATACATTCCAAACCTATGGAAAGCAAAAAAGGAACGTGCCTTAGGTAAAAAGGATCAAGATCTTGATGGGAGCAAACTCTCCTGAAGGTGGTTTCCGTTGCAGATTGCAGTAGGAGCATTAAGAAGTGTGGTTGTCTTTCACGGGAAGCTTGATGGCTGTGTGTCTCTTTTGTGCTCTGAAGTATGCCCAGCAGCATTCCTGTTACCCGTTGTGTAGGTTAACGCGCTGTTAACTATCCCTGGAGAAACAGTTTCTCAGCTGTGTAACTGTACGGTTAAAGATCCCTTAGAGCTCAGAAATAGTGTTTCTCAGAGTGCTTCGACATCCGAAGAGTGTTGCCTGTGAATAACCGGGTTAATATTTGATTTATGCTACTGAAACAGTAGGCGAGGGATGAGGAAATGATGGGGAATTATGCTGAGCTCAGCCTTAAAGTGAGATGCAAGAGTATAGCTTAGTGCTCCCTCTAGATAGGTTGTCTCTTAATTTCTGAACATCGCAAGGCTCAGTTATGGGAAATGGATTGGTGGTAGCTCTATTCATACAGAGCTGTGTATCCACTGCTACAGATGCCTGTTCTCTGGTAACAGACACAATGATTCCTTTAATGGAAGACAATGACTGCCAGAGTACAGAAACAGTCAAGTTCCTCGGTGTCATGCGGTGCAGGGAGGCTCTCTAATGAATATATTTAGTTGCAAACACTCTGAATTAGTGGGAAGTTAATGCCAACTGTTTGTAATGGTTAATGTGCTTTAATGTGAGCTTAAACTACTAGATCTCAGCTTTGGGCCTAATGAATCTCTTTGTTCCCTTTTACTGTTCCTCATTACCCATATAGCTGAGAACATTGCTTGCTTGCTTATTTATTTTTACTGGCCTGTTACAGTAGGCAGAAAAGCTTTCCTCAGGCTTTGTGAAAGAAGCTGGAAGTGCCAGTTTCCTTTTTGTGAAGTCTGTAAGCTTTCAGTGAAGTGACAGTATCAGTTCTGATTTGAGCTTCTGGAACGGGACATAGAAATTATGGGGGTTTTTTTCTGGGTTTTCTTTCAATCAGATATATTAATATTCAATAAAGTGTCTGGGAATCTTGTTTTACCTATTAAATGAGCATGAGAATTTGAGATAAATTTCATAATACGTGATTAATGAATGATTACCTCTTGATTATTTCATAATTCTTCAATGTAGTTGGTAGAATAGTTGATTTTAACTGTACACGACTATCTGCATGTAGGCTTGCTTTAATTGACCCATCATAGGAGAGATGGTGATTGCTGCTTGAGATTGTAGTCCCTTCAACATGACTGCTGCAAGAATGCTGCCGTTTTATCCAGAACAAGACATCTTAGAATGACTAGGATGTGCTCTCCTTGTAGCTTTAGAAGCATCAGTGAATTCATCACATTATATAGCACACAAGCAATTTTTTTGCTCCTGTTTCAGCAGTTTTCAAGACCTTAGTGGTATGTAATAACTTGCTATATTTTGATCTGGAAAAAAACCTGCCTGGGAGTACAGTTCTAATTCTTAACTTCTTCTTTTCTAATCCTTTTTTGATTGATATGTCTTAAAAAGAAATGTTGGTCCTTGCCAAGTGTGTTTTGTCCTTTCAGTTTCAGATGGACACAGGGGTTTATTCGGTGGTTGATGAGACTTTTCCCCAAAGACATTGTTGCTGCCAGATAGTTGTGTTTTCCAAATGCTAAGCAGGTCATCAAGTTGCTGTAAATAGATTACATTTCACTTGTTTAAGAGCTGAACATAAATAAAGCCCTTAGCAACTAACTGGTGTAGAGAGTTGTATATAGAGCATTGTACATATTCTCTTTTTCCTGAAAATATAGATAAATTAGTATTTGCCTTTTTAATGTGAAAAATCCGAGTCTGTAAAGTTATTCCTCCTGAATTTAGTGCAGCGCTAGAGATAGGATATAGAGTACAAACCTCCAGACAGCCTTTTCTTAGCTGCTGTGTTCCATATTCCCCACTAGCTTCTTGCCGAAGGAGGTTATGGAGAAGAACTGACAATGAGATAAATGCTATTAAGACCTCTCTTTTCCCTTTAAGGTTATTAACTCGTGGAATTTCATCAGCCATTGAAGAGGCTGAACGCCCCCATGTGCTGCGCTAGTACAGAGTACCTGGCATCTTCCAGATACCTTCATCCCTGGGAATTCTCATTATCTGTGTGTCACTTGAACAAGATAACTACTGCAGTTGGCTCTTATCCTGAGGTTTCCCAGTGCCATTCCTGGCAACATCATGACAGTGTTGATGGAAGTCTGTTGCTGACTTTCTAATTTGGTAAAAGCAGTAGTTTAATAAACAAAATGCAGTCACGTGAAGGCAGGATTGAGTTGACCTGAAGAGCGAATTGCTTATGAATAAGCAAACTCATTGCAAGCTTCAGAAGTTATGGAAGAAGTATTACATATTGATTTCACTAACAGGATTACAACACTAAAGACTTAATATTTAGAAGGAGGCATCTGAAAGAAACTGTGTTCAGGATTTCGGATGCAGCTATACAGTGTTTTGTTTAATACTGTCGTGTCTTTTTATTAAAGGCATTGCAAATTCTTTCCCTAGCGTATGATATGGGGTGTTCTAGCAGTGGAAACCAAAATCTTCAAAAGCATAATGGAAATCAAGGTCGTGTAAACTTGGGTAAACTAATAAAATGTTAAGTGTTCTCATCAATTTATTAGCATCTCAATTTATTAGGATCTCACTCCAGTGGTTGAAATTCCAGGGATTTAGAGACATGATTAGCTTTACAGCCTCAGGCAAGTATTTTCTCTATAGGGTTCTAAAAATGCCCATCAGATCATGCCTATAGCCTTAGGATTTGGGTGTGTAAAGCCAGTTTCTCTGACCTAATGTACCCTGTGAAAATCTATACTATTTCAATTGAAGCATCCATGACTACGTAGGAATTGTAATGTTTTCCAGTGCAAGCAGCTGTTGCTTGTCTCTGGTGGTTCTGTGTGTTGGTACCTCTCGTTTTACAGTCATGCCTGGGGAGATGATCTGGGTTTGGACTCTCAGGAGCTTTCTGGTCTGGTTCCCCATGCAACCTCACTGAATTATGCTCATGTGTCTGAATGGGGAAGAAAGGATTGCTCCTGGAATAAGTTATTTTGGATGAGAGCATCGTAGACTCCTGGAGAAAATTTGGTTATCTACCTGTCTTGGCCCAGTTTGGCTTTGTCATGTGAAACATACATCATCCCTGTATGAATTTCAGGTTCGACCAGAGTGTCTTGGAGTGAGGCAGGTAACTCATGAATGAGTTTCTCAGTCTGAAGGATCCTTTCTTCCTACAACCAGAAAAAAAAGAGGCTGATATTGCTGTTCTAATTTGAAATACTCTGTAAAGTTACTAAAGCGTATTTTAGCCCAAACCAGTGATTTAGTATGTGAAATGCTGAATTCTTAGTAGAAAAAAAAGCCCTCCAACCTTTTACCTTCTTGTGGGTGGGGAGGGGGAGAAGTTTGTGTAATCCACAGAGAACTGCATTTTCTTCTCCTCCCACCTCAGCCTTCTTGTTCAAATGATGCTGTGTAGGATTTCAGGCCTTTAAAAGTGATGTGTAAATTCAGTTGAGCTTGTGAGTGTTCCCGGTTGAGTTCAGTGGGTTTTACCATCTTGATGAAGTGAGTAGTGACAAGTTTCAGAATGGCATGGAATCTGTATCTGCAGAGAACTTTGTAATGTAAGCTGGGGACGAAGGAACAGAACTTGGAGCTGTTTCTTCTGTCCAAAAAGCAGTAGAAGAGTCTCATTTCGAGGCTTATGTGTTTAGGGTAAGTGATGTTGTCCTTCCTAGCAGAAGGCCTCACATCAGGCTGGTGCCTTTCTCCTAGTCACTGAATTCAGCCGTAGTGGTGTCCCATATAGCATCGTGGCTGTGCAGTGGGCCTGAGCAGTAATCTGATCTGGATAAAAATAGCCATGGAGACAGGGAAAGCAAAGGCAGGTTGCGTGAAGCCACCTGCTGACTCAGATCAGGAAATGGCTATGAAGTAGCTGCCCAAACACATGGGGGGAAGCCCACAAAGGGTGGAGATAACAGTCGTTACTAAGAACAGGCATTTAACGACCTGCAATACTTTTTTATCTTGATGGCATGAATCCCATTTCTTAAAAGCCAGCCAGAAATTCCAGTCGCGTTCTGGTTCCACGAGTTTTCCTGGCTTGCATTTTCTGGCTTTGAGGTGGGTTTGTGGGTGGCCTGTGTTGGGGTGATGTGTGTGGGTGATGGGTTTTTTTGGTTGGCAGGTTTTTTCCATTCACAGTGGAGAGCTGTGTAGATGGAACGTGGGTTGGTTTTCAGTTTTGCAGCACCTTGTTCCCGGTGTGTGCTGGCATAGCTGTTGGTGCAGCCACCTGGCAAAGGCGACCAGGGTTCTTGTCTCTCTGCAGAGAATGTGTCACAGCCTCATTTTGTTTTTATACCACTTGTTTTTGTGTAGTTACTATGCAGCTACAGCGTACAGACAAGTGATTGATTCGAGTGTGAATTGGAGCTTTGTGGCAGATAGGGTGGCTCGTAAAAGCACTTTAAATTAATTTTGGTTTATATTGTTTTTCTTAGGACCTTGAATACAGCACTAGTTTTGCACATGGAAGTTTATGGGCCCTCTTAAGGCTCTCCTTGAGTTGTAATATATCCCTAGTGGTGGGTTACAGACACACATCTGTCTGTGTCGTTTGGTGAATTGTTTGCTTCTGATTCTCAAAAACCTAGCGAGTTAAGTACCTGTGCAAAAAGTTCATGCAGCTTTTTTGGTTAGGAATATCGTCTTATCATAGGATCATAGGATCATAGGATGTTAGGGGTTGGAAGGGACCCAAGAGATCATCGAGTCCAACCCCCCTGCCGGAGCAGGACAAAACTATCTAACACAGATCACAGAGGAACGCATCCAGGCGGGCCTTGAAAGTCCCCAGAGAAGGAGACTCCACGACCTCCCTGGGGAGTCTGTTCCAGTGCTCTGTGACCCTCACAGCAAAGAAGTTCCCCCTTGTGTTGAGGCGGAACCTCTGCTGCAACTTACACCCATTGCTCCTTGTCCTATCACAGGGAGCAAGTGAAAAGAGCCTGTCCCCTCCCTCCTGGCCAGTCTTGGATGTCTTGTGTTGAGAAGAGCTATCCTAATCTTAGTTTGCACCACTGAAAGATTATCCTTCTGTCTCTTGTTTTGGTGGATGTGCAGTCAGGGGTTGGAGGCTCTGGTTCTGCTGGCTCCTTTGGTGTGCTAGTACCAAAGCAGAGTGGTGGAAGCATGTAACAGCAGGAGCATAGGACTGTCCCCTTCAGCAGCAAGATAGATTTAGAAGCGTGTAATCTGCTTAATCTTCCCTCAAGTGAGGGAAACTAAGAATGTGTATGAGACCTCAACCGTAAGAAATGTGATTTACCAGGTTTTGACATTTCCCATGTGTCTGTAAATTATGTGGTATCTGGGACCAGTGCTGCTCTTTCCAAACCGGGGTGTTGCTAAATATGTTCATGTTTATAGTTGTTGGGTTTGAGGGTTTTTCCCCCTCCTTGGGAATAAGTCTGTATTGATTGGAGAATGTACTTAAACTTGTATTTTTCTGTTGTGGTTTCAATATGAGCTTATTGAGTCTGAATCATTACCATGCTTTAAAGAAGCATGTCTCCTACATTACATTTTAAAGTAAAATAGGTTTTCTTGAATAACTGAATTTGAGGATGGCCAATTTAACTTGCTTGATGCTAAAACTTTACTAAACTGCTCGCAAAAGCTTTGAAACCACTTGTTTCTTTCGAGATGGGCAGCACAGTATTGGAGCAGGGTGTTTGTTTGGCTCCTATGGCAAAAGTTAATATGTATGCTGTGTCAGATGCAGTTGTCCATCACAAATGGTTTTGCATTGTTACAGAGGAAATTACTTCAGATTGAATTGCTTACAAATTCAGAATAGATTTAAGCCCTCGGGAACTTGCTTAGGGTGTGGCTGGTTTAGTTGTTTTAATTCATTGATGGATTCCTTTTCTTAAAGGTTTTTGTTGGTGTCAGAAAACAGAGGAGCTACAAGTTTATCTTGATCCCATCTCCTTTGTCCAAGGCTGGCTCTTCTCGGGTGTCATTGCCCAGGATAAGGTTTGCTTTGTAGGCATTTATAAGTGCAGTTTCCTCACTGTACACTGCAGTTCACTGGAGACATCACCAGAAAACTCAGATGTTCTTGTTCAGTATGTTTGTACTGAAACTCCCCATGAGTTGTGAATGGTGCTTTTGATTTATAGAGAGACTCATTGTCCAAATGAGTGTGTCTCAATTCGCTGCAATCTTCTGTTTTTCAGATATTTCATGCATGGAGTTTGCAAGGAAGGAGACAACTGTCGCTACTCCCATGATCTCTCCACTAGTCAGTCTACCATGGTATGCAGGTATTATCAGCGAGGATGCTGTGCTTACGGAGATCTTTGCAGGTAAAGAACCATGTTTGAACATCCCCTGCTATAGTAATTCCACTGACACCCTCAGCAGTGAGCTCACAAAGGCAGGAAATGTTTGGTCCTCTTTCATTGCAACTTCAGAAATTGATAGAAATAGCTTCTGATCACCATATTGTCACACACCACTTGTCAGGGTGTGCAGATCGTTCGCTTACTAATGAGTGTGTGAATCCGTTGAAATGAAGACTACATTCAGGAGAGGTGAACTGATGGGACAGTTACGTATGGTAAGTGGCCATAAAAGCCTGAATGGGTAATAATGCATAGAATTATTACCTAAAATGGTGTTGGTTTCCTTTCTTGTAAGATTGCATGTGTGTCTTCAGGAACTGATACGCTGACACCCTTCCTTTTTGGAAAAGTAACTAGAGTGTAGCTGCTTAGGGACTAAAATAGTGTCTACACGAAATGAATCTACATTATGGAAAGATGGCATGACCTATAGCCTTAATATTATTAAAAAGAGAAAAAAGCATTCAGAAAGGAATAGGATTCTTTCCTACTGCAGCAAAGCTTTGGAAAAGCTTAGAGTTGTTTGTATCATAAGTTCACTTTGGAAATTAGGAGGTGTTTTGATGTTGTATCTTGTTGTAGCTCTAAATCAGGATTAAATACTTGCTTCATGACATCATATTGGTAGTTCGTAGGTACCTTTATTTTAATGTTTAATACTAGTACATATAAGAAAGGTAACAAATAGAAACCTCTCCTTAGCCTTCTGTCTGCTAGTGTTGCTTTTTTGATCATGTAGATCAAGAGTCTCCAAACTTTTGAAGACATCACCAGAAAAATGTTGAGTACTCTTCACTTATCTATACACAAGATCGACAGTTATTGAGTACATCACATAAATATGTCTTTAGATACCTTACCTATTAGAATTTAATCAAGATAAAAACATGTAATAAATACTAAGACTACAAACCCAACTCTTTGCTCTGACTGAAGTCATCATCAGTAGTAATATTTTTACTGAAGAGTAATGTTGATTGAATGTGCTTCATTATTTGAACAAAGCTTAGTTTAAAGCTTAGTTTTAAAGCTTTAGTTTAAGCTCAGTACTTAGCTTTAGTGGCTGTCATAGCTGAAAAAGAGCTTTCACAAGGATGTGTAGACCCAAAAGGAAGGAAGGAGTGTATCGCTGGAGCTGATCCTCATTTTTCAATCCCATCCGGCAGTTGAGCAAAGATTTTTGTTAAAAGTTGGCTGGGAAATTTTCATCTTCCCTGCTGTCAATCAGCTGTTCTTGCTGGGTAATTAGAATGGGTCCCAGACCCCTCCAAATCTTTGCTTGGAGGATTTTTTTAAACACGTTTGAGAGTTACATTTCCCAGGGTTGTTTTTTTAAGTATCCCAAGTTAGAGATTTTTTTTTAGTCAATATACTCACAGTGTCTTTGGCAATATATTTGCATAATGCTGGAAATGCTTGGGAACAGACGTTTGCCAAATGTTGTCTCCGTATACCACGCGTGCTTTCAAAAAGCAGTTCCTTTGCCTTGAAAGGATAGGTTGAGTGTGCATGGGGTTTTTTTGTTCGTTTTTAAATACCTGCTAGGGAGTGATCTCCTGACAGCTGCTGGGATGGAAAAGATCAGCAAATTTGGAGCACTTGTCTCTTCGTGAAAGAGAAATGCATAACTAATTCTTAACTACAAATCTCTATAAGAAACTGGCCACATCTGTGATACAGTAGATTTTCATGGTCACTGTCTACCTCACAACACAGTGATGTAAAGATTTAACCAGGTGAAGGCCTCAGTTTTATGTGGTTAACCATGATGCTCTGTAGCACTTTGTTCCCTTCTGGCTCCATCCTTGCTGCAGTATGTTGCCTATGAATGAGGCACTGGGTGAATTACAATGTGGTGCTTTATCTGTAGCACCTGATAATGCAGCTTTTAAAAACTCCAGTCCAAGCAGCCATCAGCGGTCACACTTGCACACTGCTATGTAAATCCTTGTTTTTATTGAAGAATCATTAGGGATCAGAAAGGACCTGGAAAGATCATCCAATCCAATCCCTCTGCCACAGCAGGATCACCCAGGCCAAGTCCAGGAGGGTTTCAAACATCTCCCCACAACCCCCCCGGGCAGCTCCCCCCAGTCCCCATCTCCCTCACTGGGAAGAAGTGATAGAATCACAGAATCAGTCAGGGTTGGAAGGGACCACAGGATCATTCAGTTCCAACCCCCCTGCCATGGGCAGGGACACCCCACCCTAGAGCAGGCGGGTGGAGAGCCTCATCCAGCCTGACCTTAAACACCTCCAGGGATGGGATGCCAACCACCTCCCTGGGCAAACCCATTCCAGACTCTCCCCACTCTCAGGGAAGATAATCATTTACCGTTCAGAGCTATTAAAGTAGTTAGATGAGACTGTGTCTCTTTCAGTGCATCTTTCCTTTAGTACCTCACAGAAAGTAGTTCTTTGTGAATCTCTATGAAACAGAGCCCAACAAAAACAGCGTGAACTGAGCATGTCAGAAACATCTGTACTTGTATCCAGCTGTACATCAGATTTCTCACACTGCAAAATCTATCCTAATACTGGTCTCTCCACATCTTCAGCAGTGCTCTGTGTTTCCCAACAGTATTTCCTGAAAAAGGAATGTGTTTTACTCTATTGCCATATTGTTTTCCATGTGTTATTTCAGTAGTTTTTACCACAGAAGGGAGAACAAATGTTCCAATGGCATGTGGCTTTGTCTTTTTCTGTTGTGTAAGAAGCCTCAGAAGAGGCGTCTGAACATTTATGGTGAAGTTTCACATAGTACTGGATTGAGGATTGCGTGATTGCAAACGTCTGAAAACAACATAGAGCTTTGTCTTCATGTTCTGGATGCTTAAATTTTAGATGCCTTGCTAATTCTCATGGCTTCTCACTATCATCAGCTAGTATCACAAGGCACAATGTGCACTCAAGCAAAGTTAATCATTAGTAATAATCTTGGTAATCTCCCCCTCCCCCAAGTTCTTGTCAAATCTGATTAGACTGGTAATGTCCTTGCCTTGTAAAAAAGAACTCCAAAGTAGGAGAGCTGTTTTCTTGTGGTTTGCTTGCTCTCACATTATCAGTGTTTTCTTCAGTCCGCAGTTTATTTGCAGGAGTCTTTTTAAGCCACTTGTTAGTTTTATCAGAGTTTAAGTAAACCAAGATAATACAAGGTAATCCATCCATTTAATTGAGTACAAACAAACTGCAATGTGTTGAAGTCTGCTGAAAGTGAATGAGTTAAGTGAGGGTGCCATCATCAAACCCTGCTGTGTGGTGAAACTACCCATTCCTTGTTCAGGATGCCTTGCACACACCATACGTGGGACCTGCTGACGTACAGACCGAGTGAGGACACCACTGTCAATCTGTATGTTACATCTTACTAAAACTTCGGGTTTTTTTAGAGAAAAAAGATAAATTCTTCTTGCACTTCAGAGGATTGTTTTGCATGCATGCATACTGCTTTGCAGACCAGTGGTCTAGAGGTCTGAAGGCTTGCGTTTAAACTTGATGCTTCTTAGCTTCCTTAGGATTTCAATGGTGACATGTTTTCAAGGAAAATGAATCACAGTTGCTTTAAAGTGTTGTATGATCTCCAGAACTTCTTCCCTCCTTTTTCCATGAGCTTAACTAGCAAATAGGTAACACTTCAGAAGTGCACCAGGAATTTATTTCCCTGCCTAGTCTGCTAGTTGCTGGAAGTGGTGCTTTCCTGCAGTTCTTGTGTAGTAGGGAATCAAAGAGTTCTGAGCATCATTTTCCAGAGTAAGTTGACTCTTAAAATTCAACAACAAAACCAGTAGAAGGCAAGACGCTCAAATACAGGACAGGAATCATTTAGATGAATGGGGACCTCTGGAGCCACGCTGAAGGCAGAGCCACCTTAGGTTAGGTTGCCCAAGGCATTGTCCAGTCAAGTTTTGATTATCTGCAAGGATGAAAATCTTACTGCCTCTGAGCACCTGCTCTGGATCAGGAATCACTGCTCAGTGATTTGGTTTTTTATTAATGTCTAACAGTAGCTTCTCAGTTTGGACTTGTCTACTGACTGCCATGCAATTAGGGCACCTCTGAGAAGACTTTCCTGTGACTTCCCATGATGTAATTAAAGACATCAGTATCTGCCATCAGTTGTCATCTTTTTTTAAAGCTGAATGAACTCATGTATCTAAATCAGTGATGCTACACATGCATAGTACTTACATGACCAGTTTGGGGCATAAGTTCATTCTGTTGTAAGTTGAGAACTGTGCAAGCTCCTTCAAAATTGTGGGGTATCTTCTATTTCTTTATGTACTGCTGCCAGATTGCACAAGTGGAAGCATGTCTGTCTGAAGGGTCATCGGTGACTTCTCTTCAAAGCCATTATCTGTCCTTCTCCTCAATAGTGTGTTTACATCTTACTCAGTTTATTTCCATGGTCTGCTTTATGGAGGTATCCTTTAAAGAGTTGGTGTCATGTGTGTGCTTAATCTTTTAGGTATGAACATACCAAGCCACTGGAAGAAGAAGAAGAAGCAACCGATCTAGATCTCGATGCAAAATTGTACGCCTCTGTGTGCTCAGACTTTGCATCACTCCCTGAAACCATTGAAGAAATTATTGCTGAGACAGAAGAAGAAACTATAGATCTCTCAGCTGCAGGAGTAGGTGCCGAAGACTGGGTGAATGCTGTAGAGTTTGTCCCTGGGCAGCCATACTGTGGCCGTGGTAAGTTGATCGTGCCTAACAGGAAGCTTTTGTCTTGGGTCAGTAGTTCATCTGCAGTACATTGAATTTATATTAACGTTTTTGGGTTTGTTTAGTACATCATCATCTGTTACTTCAGGGTAGATCACTTGAGGCTTCTTGTTACAGGTCTGAATGACTTGGAGAATCTCCCCTGAAGTTTACTTTTTCATATGTGATTGGAAAAGAATACAGTGGTGGTGTAGCTAATACTGCTACTTTGGGCAGATAATCTGCTGCCTTTGGGTTTAGGTTTTATATTTGTTCTCACTACCAAGCCTTTATAAGCTTGAAGGTAGAGAGTCCTGTAGAATGAATTGAAACCTGATGCTTGCTTTCCTGAAATTCATAGCAATTCAGTCCAGAGGCTTCAAATTGTTTATACTAGTTATGTTCCTGAAGTTTGGCTTTCTATTACTGTGACAGCTTATGTTAAGAGTGAGATTGAAGAAGCTCCTCATACGGGACCAGATTGTTCAAGTAGCATACTTGTCATCTGTTTTCCCTCAGAAGGATAACATGAACAAAGAGTTAAATTTTAGGTTAAAATCAGGCTGAATGTGTTTATTTCAGCATAACTTCATATTTAGCTCTCCAAAACTAAAGGCTCGTGGCTGTGCACTCATAACTGAATCCAAAATGGACATCTTGTGTTCAGAAGAGGCTGAAGTTGTGTCATACGGTGCTTGGATTACACTTTTCCTCCAGAGCACTACTCAGTTTCTCAGAACTGAAAAGATGGATCGCCTTCTCAGCGTTACACGGTGCTGCTAGAGCCTGCTCTGATCTAATTTGAGGAAGGGTGAAGAGCATTAGTATTTTGCTAATGTTGAGGGAAGCTGGATTATGGAATTGTTTGGTGTATCTCTGACTTGGATATAGAATGAAAACTTATCTTCTACGTGGTAATGTCACACTAACTGTAATAAAAGATGTTCCCTCTGTGTTCACGGAGAAAAAGAATTCCTTTCAAAATCTTTTAATCAAAATAGAATCACGTAGGTTGGAAGAGGGACTTCTGGATTTCATCCAGCTCCTTTCCTGCTCACAGCAGGGTCAGCTGTGTTAGGTTGCCAGGAGTTGTGTTTAGATTAATCTCTATCCTCAGCAATGTTCAAAAGGCAGTAAACTCTAGGCAAAGCTTTGCAAGGAGAAATCCTTCCTAAAGTGTAACAGGAGTCTTTCTTTACCACAGCTTGCTTTCTGTTTCTTGTCTCGTGCACATCTGAGAGCAGTCTGGTTCTGGTTTTGTTTTCTATACCTTCCCGTTAGGTAGTTGAAGATAAAAAAAGCAGTCTTACTGTTGATTAAGTTGAGCTGCTCCAGGTTCTGCAGTCACGTATAAACATTCTTACTGGTTTCTGTTCTGGCCAGCACGGCATGACGCTGATTCCCATAGTGAACTTTTTAAAAGCTGCACATTAAAAACTTCACTTTCCTGAAGCCACTTTATTAAGCTGCAAAAATGAACAACCTTGCTGTGTCAACCTTGAGTGGTCAGAAAGACACATGCAGTGTCTTCCACGGTGTATACTTACTTGTCAAATACCTGGACAAAGGTACGAGTACTTAGAACCTTTGCAGTGGAACCAATTTCTGAAGATTAGCTAGAGATTCTAATCATCTGCTGAAGGTAACAGGGTTGGTACTTCAACCATGGGCACCTTGGGCTATAATGCTCATCGTCTACCGTGAGACAAGGCATTCTACTGATGCAAGTAGTTGCCTGATTTGGGGCTAAACCAAGGAAGATTACCTCAGAGCCTTCCAGAAAATAGTGACAACGGTGATGTTCCCTTGTTTATCTACAAATGCACCATGTTTCTGTATTTGTTCTGCTACTACTAGATGCTCTGGAATAATCGAGGTAGAAAGGCAGAAACATAAGAAACAGTCTGAATTGGTAGCTGTTTCCTGCTGCTACAGCATGAACATCCTTGATGCTAAAAAGTGATGTCCTGGAGTGAGAGCAGGTGGTGTGTAAAGAAACCAGGTTTTTCACTAGTTCAGCTTTAACCCTGTTGACTGAAATGGGCTGTGTGAGGACAGGCATTGTGTCCACCTACTGGAGAGCACTGGTTTTGAAAGCAGTAAATGAAGCTGGATTCAGAACTGAGGCAGTGGAGTCTCCCTTAATTTGCTCTGAAAGAAGCAGCAGGCATGTAGCTGATCCTGTGTAGTAGGGATGCATGCATGGCTTTTAAGTTACAGAGATGGAGATACTCAGAAGTGGAAATACTGATCTTTATATTTCTTTGAAATTCAGCTTGCTGAGATGGGGGGGACTGCACAGAACACTGGGGCTGGAAAACATCACTTTTTAGGATGTTTTACCCTCTCCTGCTTTCTCATGGTGTTGGAGTGTACCTGGAGGCATTCTAGAAGGCTTTCTCTTGTTGTCTAGTCACTAGGAACTGGTTGTATTGTTTTTGTGTGAGGATGGTAATGTAGCCGGGCTGAAATTTAAAAGCTGTGTGCTGTGCTTGTTGACCTAAGTTGGTGGTAGGTTGCTTTACGTAACAACTCTATACTGGGGTTGTTTTGCCAAGATATGAAGCTCTGTTCTCTCCTGGCATCGTAAATAAATGGGTTTCTAGGTCAGCCTCCTGCAAGGGAGGACTTCAAAGCCTTCACTCTAAAAGAACATAAAGCAATAAGGGGTTTGGAGTGGTTTTTTAATGAACAAAAAGCCCCCCTACTGAATAAGTTTTGCAAAAGATGGCCTTGAGAGGAGCGTAGGTGATTCTGGAAAAGCTTTCTGTTAAGCGAAGTTTCAGATGCACCTCTTCTTTCAAAGTATGTGCTTTCCATGGGTATAGGGTTGCCTTAAGCAAATAGGATTTTGCCAGCCACATTAAAAGGAGGACTCTTATCACTTGATTCCTTTGATGCATTTGTCTGTCTAGTAGGCTCCTGGCCATCCATGCTATAATGTACTAAACTCCTTTCCTAGTAAAGATCAAACAAGATGCCAGAAGTCATATGATTCAACTAGGTGAAAAGTCCTCAACAACCTTAATTACAACATGAGAGAGAAACTTCCAGGTAGTTCTGAGTTTTGTTGACTCTTCCAGGTGGAGACCATGGATTTCAAACAGGGGGAGGGAGCATTTAATTTATTAACTACAGTTTTTCCTACTCTTCTCAGTAGCTGACTGCAGTAGGTGGAGTCTAGTATATGGTTGGTACTGTTCTTGGTGTCAGTTTCCAAGAGCCCATGGGGAAGAAGAGCATCTCTCACTGATAAATAAGCAGGTTGACGGTTGGCTTGTAACTGTCACTTGCTTTTGAAAAGTTCTTCTAGCAAACAGACCCAAAATCAGTGTGAGTGACCTCTAAAGTCAGAAGAATCAGGCTTGAACTTACTTGGAGAGCTGACATTTTCCTACACTAATCTTCAGTATTTGCTTATCCCCTCAAAACTGAGGTCTTGGGGACCTGTCTTCAGTTTTTCTCTGTCTGAAAGCCTGTTGTGAGATGCGTGCTTACTGGATCTCTTCGCTCCATAGAGATGGAAGCTCTGTGAGCCTGCAGCCTCTGATTCTTTTTGAGGAGCTTCTTTTACTTCTACTGATCCAAGCACACCTTTTTGCTTACTACTCGAAATCTAGTGCTCAAATAACTTGGGGAAGTTGCACTTCCTTGTAGTGTAGATGACTTTGGTGTCTGGTAACAGCTGCTTGTTATGGGAGTAATGTCCATTTGCTGTTCTTCTTGATGTTCTGACTTTAGTAATGCTTTGTTCTCTGGTATTCACTCTCTCTTGCATTTCGAACAGACTGCTTTTACCTTGTAACTTGCTTTATTGTGCTACTTTTTTGATTTGAAAAGGCTGTTTGGCCTTCCAGGCGTACACTCAGGAGGTGCAGAGTGTTCTGTAGTGGCCGTCTGAACGGGGAAGAAAAGTTGTGTGCTTTTCTGGTCCATTTAGAATTAGTCAGGGAGTTTACTTAGGATTTTGCAAACCTGCTGGCTAGCACAGGATGCAGCAAGAATACCCTGAATGTCTGTTTCTTTAAAGCCTGCTTTACGTGCCTGACTGGACACCAGCTTAAAATAAGGGTTTGGGGCGAGTATCTGCTTCAGTTTGATGAGAGATGTGGCCAACTTTTCTATTATTCATGTTGATGCATGAGAGTGTAGAAGCGATATCCTGTTCAGCTAGAACAGCAGTGTACTCGTTACCACACCGGCAGCTCCTGAGATGCAGGTTATTTCCATTCCAGTGTGGTGTTCTGCTGGATGTACCTTCATTGGCACAGCTCTGTGATTTCTGGGGGAAAGCTTGTGAACTTGACAGTGTTAAACTGATTCTCAGAGCAGTGAGAGATTGGAAGCCTTATTTAATTGTAGCTGAAGTAAATTTCTATAGAAGCGTACTTAAACTGCTGAGGACCAGTGAAACTTCTCTTGCGCACACTTAGCCTGCAGATGTATCTGAATCTGACCCCTGAAACCTTGGTAGCTTTATTCTTGTCTGGGTTGAAAGATAGGCCGTGCATATAACCCAGTTCAGCTTAGGGATGTGGGAGACTTCAACCCAAAGGAGCCTTGTTTGGTTTTATTACTCTTTGGATAACTTCTGAGCAAGGTCACCCAGAGACTGCTTTGCGTTACAACAATGGATTCTTCCTCCCAGCACTAAATCTAGTAGCGTTGATTGCTGTCCTGAATTGTGTTCCCAGCTGCTCCTTCCTGTGCTGAAGCACCCTTGCAGGAAATGATCATTGAGGAAGAATATGAAAAGCAGCCAGTAGATGTGGAGATAAAGAAGGAGCTGTGCCCCTACGCTGCAGTAGGAGAATGTCGTTACGGAGAGAACTGCGTCTATATCCATGGGGATGTGTGCGATATGTGTGGACTGCAGGTCTTGCATCCGATTGATGCTGCACAGAGATCTGAGCACATAAAGGTAAGCAAACAACGTGTTTTGTGTTGAATGGCAGCTTTAAAGTCTTTTCCCCTCACTCCCTGCTATCGCTTGCCCCTAATTCCCTTCCATTTGAAGGTGTGTGGCAGACAGTCAACTAATGAAATTCCTGTTGTAAACAGGAGTGTCCCCTGTGGGGTTGAGTTTCCTTACCTGAGCTTAGAGCAGTCTGCTTAACCATAAAGAAGCCTAGTAAAACAGGGTGTTAGTTTACATTGCCTTTCACTGTGAAAGGCAAAGTCTGAAGGAAAGAATTTGAACTCTGAATTGATCGTTACCTTTTATCTGAACACATTGCTTTTCTTTTTAGGATAAACAGTTTTGAGCTTACTCCTACCCCCACTTGTTATGCAAACCAGCAGGATGAAACTGAGCTTAAAAGCTTGCTTGGAGTTCACCAGGTGACCGGCCGTTTCTAGTTGTTTTCTTTGTCTCTCCTTTTCAGTCTTGCATTGAAGCTCACGAGAAGGACATGGAGCTTTCATTTGCCGTCCAGCGTAGTAAAGACATGGTGTGCGGGATATGCATGGAGGTGGTGTATGAGAAAGCTAATCCTAGCGAGCGCCGCTTTGGGATCCTCTCCAACTGCAACCACACTTATTGTCTCAAGTGCATCCGCAAGTGGAGGAGTGCTAAGCAATTTGAGAGCAAGATTATAAAGTGAGGTCCCATTTTGATTGTGCTTTGTTGCAAGTTGTCACGTTACTGGTTTCCAGAGGGAGACTGCACAGAGACTGCGTGTAATGCACCCTGACTTTTAGTTTTGGAAGTGGAATTAATTGTTAGGGAGAACCTTTGACACTCTGATTTGGTTAATACGGAGTAAGTTAATGCTAGGAAATAACTTGCATTTATTTAGTGGCGTGTGTTGTCCAACGGTTACTCTTCGCGTCTTGGACACCCAGCCGGGAATCTGAAAGCAGCTTAACTGAATCAGAATGTACGCTTCTTGATTCGTTGCCACCCTAGTTCGTTAATCAGTTGACAAAACATTTCTCTATTTGAAGTCTGTTCTAGAAAAACAAAAGTAACATGATAAGCTACAATCAAATAAATATAGAAATCAAGCCAAAATAAATCTATTTAATTGTAAAGAAAAAGGAGTCTGTGTGAAGTGTTTTTTCAAGCTTTTCTGATCCAAGCTCACCGGCTGCCACGGCCATTGAGTTCTTTCTTAAAGACTAGGGTTTAAGCTGTCCTTGCATAAGAGAGAAGCTAGACTGAAAAGTGTTGGGGGTACAGGACATCGAGCTTTACAGATGTATGTTATGTAGGGGAGAGAGAGCGCCCTGTAACGTGGAATTTTGCAGCACAGTCTGTTCATTCCCCAGGTCCTGCCCAGAATGTCGGATCACATCTAACTTTGTCATTCCAAGTGAGTACTGGGTGGAGGAGAAGGAAGAGAAGCAGAAACTCATTCAGAAATACAAGGAGGCTATGAGGTATGAGCACTGCAGCCTTTTGTTGAGTTGAGACTGCAGAGATAAAGGCACGCCTGGAGGAGAAGGGGGGTGATGTAAAGCTCTCTCACACCTCCTTTCAACCACCACACGTGAAGTGTGTTCTTGCCTATCTGCCCACAAATGCATGAACCAACAATCACGAAGCTATTCCCCGTGTTCTTTCCCCTCCATCTTGCCCTTCTGTGTGTAAAAACACTGGTGGGGTAGCGATGAGGCAGTGCGAGGCGCGAGTCTCTGTGCATGCCTCGGTCCCACACACGTTGTGTAACAGTACATCATTGATGCATGTAGGTGTTAGACTGACTAAACCCTGTCAGCATCAAACGGTGCCCGAGATCATTTTGGGCTACAGGTAGATGCAGTTCTGAAGTTTGGCTGGGGTCTGCTGCAAGTAAGGGCTGCAATATTTTCCTTTCCAGCAACAAGCCATGCAGGTATTTTGACGAAGGCCGTGGGAGCTGCCCGTTCGGAGGGAACTGCTTCTACAAACATGCATATCCTGACGGCCGCCGCGAGGAGCCACAGAGACCCAAAGTGGGTACAAAAACCAGATACCGGGGTAGTCGGTTGTGTCCTTGCAGTGCAGCAGAGAGTATCAGAAGGGGGAGGTGGGGGTTGTGTCTTACATCAGCTGCCTTGAGAACAGGACAGGGGTGTGATGACTTTATTACTTCCGATAGCAGTGCAGTGAGTGCTGCAGGGCAAGATGTGGAAAGTGGATTCTGAACACTCTTAGTACTCTAACAGACCCAAATAGAACTGCGGGGTAGCGTTAACAGGGGCGTGCAAAGGTGAATCAGTATCTCCCTGAGAGAGGAAAGTGGTTTCTTACGTGTCTGAAAGGACGCCGGTGACAGTGGCTGAACCGGGTCAGCCTCTGGGACGACTCCCACCCCACCCCTCTTGGTCACCTGGGTAAATACTTGTGTTCCACTTGTAGGCCCAGCGAAGGAATCGGTTCTGGGAGTTCATCGAGGAGCGAGAGAATGGTGATCCATTTGAAACCGACGAGGATGAGGTGGTGACCTTTGAGCTTGGTGAGATGTTGCTTATGCTGTTGGCAGCAGGAGGTGACGATGAGCTAACGGATTCTGAGGATGAGTGGGACTTGTTTCATGATGAGCTGGAAGATTATTATGACCTGGATCTATAGCACCTGTCAGTGGAGTGTGGACTGTCTTGGCTTCGGGCAGTAGCTATTACCTGTGGTGTTGTGGCAGTGCCTGTGTCTCTCCTAGGCAGGCCGATCAATTCCAGGTGCTGTTGTAATAACTTTTACCCAGGGTCTGTCTCTTCCCATCCCCTCCCACCCCTTCCCCAGGAGTGTTGTTTTCCCCTCCGTTTAAACAAATAACAAGAAATAAATCTTTAAAACGTTAGTTTTTGTAAAAATAAATTTAACTGTCAAACAGTTAGTTTAGGTTTTGTTGCTTCATCTGTGTACCCAACAGACTTCACCCAGTTCCAGGGTTAAAGTGTTTACAGGACTTCCACACTCATTTTGAAGAGCCCAGATACAAAGATGAGCGGTGGCCATGCAGTGGGGATGTAAATTGGCTGATGGCCTCTATTTTTTTTCGTTTCACCTCCTGTCTTTGTACCAGTATTTCTGACATCAGGCTGGATCCAAATTCTCTCTGGCATCAGCTCTGTTCCAAGCCCCCTCATGTACACGTCTTCATTTGTGATTTTGGTCTCTTGTTTACTTGCACATTACTATTACTACTGTGTAACCAGAACCAGGTGTGAACGTTCTGGGTTTTTACTGTGTTTAGCATGAAAGGAAAATGTCATTGTGAAAGGAGAACTCTCTATGTGTATATACAGATAAATGTAGAGTTGGACCTCAGTGATGGGGAGACTCTGTGTAAGTTAAAAATAAGAAAACCATCTTTCATCCCCTCTTGCTGCATGAAATCTAGCCTCCAATTGGACATGAAACTGGTTTAGTGGTCCCAGCCCAGTCTGTGGCAGTGATCTTTAACTATCGCTTAACTTAATACATGGCACTCCCTACTACAGCAGCTCTTGTTCGTGTGGATGATTAGGGCTGCCCAGGAGCAGAGATCTGGTTAGCCAAGGCAGGGTCAGAGGAGGGAACACCAGAGAGAGGCCCCTTTAGCTTTATTGCTCTGTAAGTTTTAAAACTCTATGTAACCACGTCAGCGGAGAGCTTTACTGGGAAGTGGCTGTGCCTCTCGGCCGCTGGGAGGTCCGCGTGCCTCGGCATCGAGTCGGGCCGGTTGCCTGGTAAAGCTGTTCCGTTTATGTGAGTTACTGCTTACAAAGGCAGTCGTGCAGTTTCTGGCTGTGATTCGCATTGAGAAATTACTTTGCCACCAAAGCCCCCCCGGCACAGGAGTTTTAACCTCGTGTTCCCTTACTGCTATTTTTTATTGACTTGTGGACGCCCCATGATCTGTTCTCCTGCTGCTCTTGTCCCCTAGACTGCCTCTCCTTTCACTTTTAAACGGAATGAGAAATTGTTCTGAGTCTATAACGTATTGTTTTGCAGCTGCCTTTTGTAAGAAGCACTTTTCCCAAATAAAAAAAATCCAAAAAAAACAAAACCAAGGCAACAAGAAGTCTGTCTGTTCTTCTGAGGTTAAACCTTGTGTAGTTCTCAGCCCGATTGACTCTTGCTGCTTCTGTAAATACCAAGGCATTCCTTGTCCTTAGCTCCCGCGCAGGTGTGTCACACTAATCGATGAAGTTTTAACTTGCTTATAACCTTTCCAGCAAAGAGCCTGTAACGTAAGGAACGCGTTCCTAACAGCCAGGTGAACCAACCGCTGAAGGAGCTGTCGAAGGAACCCGCGGGAGCAGGCGAGGTTCGCTCCCGCAGCATTAACTTATGCGCTATGGTACTCCTTTTATTTGTCCTGAATAAAGTCGATAGCAGCACGTGTTCTCTTGGTGCCTTTCTGTTGTCACGCTCTCTGGATGTTGCTGCAGGCCCCTTCCTGAGCGCCCGCCTGCTGTTTTCAGCCTGTGTGTTCAGAGTGAAGCGTTCCTCCGCGCAGATGTCAGACAGTGCAGTCGGAAGTGAACTACCGGAAACATTCAGGTGCTGAGGCTCACGGCAAACGTTTCACTGCACAGGGTAAACCCATCGAGTTGGTTGTCAGAGACAAGTAGCAGAGGAAAGAGAAGGATTTGAATGTAACCTGCACAGATGGCATTGAAAACAAATCAAAGCTCCATGGCAGAACCAGCCTTTCTTCGCCGTTAAAGCAGCTTTCCCACAGGATGTTAAGTCGAACAGTGCTGTGTTCCAGGAGGATGGAAGGGAGGAAATAAGCTACCAGTTCTCTTTCACAAGAGGTCAGGAATGGAATGCTTCGCTTCCTGGGGAGGTGGGGGGTTACTTTGGTGCAGACTGTGCTGTCTGCAAAGTGACTGATGCAGTCAAGTGTATCATGACAAGTAGTTTCTGATGAGTTCTCTGAAGGTGCTGTGCTGCAGCTCTTACCGTAGAGAAGAGCTGCGTGTGCTTGTCATCGGGGTGTGCTGCTGTGTGTCACTGCCAGGTGGAATCTCGCTGGCAGCAGGCCTTTTTCTGAGCTTGCTATTGTGCACTAGGATTTCTGTATCCCCAGCCTAGAGTGACTGGAAAGAGTGGGGCCTTTGAGATGAGTAAAATGTTAGTAGGCTGCTTTGTTTGACTTCTTAAGAATAGGAATGAAATCTGGAGAAGTTAGACTTGTACTGTGAAACAGGAGGGTGATCGCTTGACTGGCATCTTCTGTGAGCAGATAGAGAAGCTGGAGAGGCCAGCTGAGTGTAGTTTCAGGATGAAAAGCATAAAGACGCTAGGCTTCCACCAGCAAAGTCGTGATGTGAGAACAAACATCTGGAGGAGAAGTGTGCTCTTGCTTGAAGTGCCCTGCCTTTACTCCCTGGGCTCTGTGTGTGTGGTTTGATAGGAAACGCTGCATCTTGCAGTACACAAATGCATGCAGAGTAGGTGTCTGCTGCCCACTGTAGCTGGTCTGACTCTATAGTCCTGCTGGAGCAGGGGGATTGGACCCAATGACCTCTGTATCTGACTGTTGATTGTACAAGCAAAGAGGACTTCTTACAAGCTGTAGTTCAGCTTGTGGTAGCACAGCTCTTCCCAGACTGTAGCTCAGGGTGTGTTGTAACCTCACTGGGGGGCTGCCTGCTTTGCTTCACTACAAAATCATCGTGGCCTGCTGCAGCAGATACAAAACGCTTCTGTTTGGAGGATGTTGGGGGGTGATGGAGTGGCTCAGGCTTGGAGCAGTCTGACTTAAAACACAGGGCTGTACTGCAGGGATGGAGTTGCTACCAAGCTTCGCTCTGTGCTCGCATCAGAGGCGTTAGGACAGGGGTTGTGGAGAGGCTCACTTCAGGTAAGCAAAGCCAGCTAGATTGGCAGAGAGGACTGTAATGAGCAGTGATGGTCACGGACAGAGCTCTAGCAAGGAAATGGGGGACTGCAAATATGCTGAACCTGTTTGCTGCTCTTGTTCCCTAGGGGTGTGCTCTTGTTGACTCTGGCTTAAGTAACCATCTGATTGGCAGCAGCTCAGCGTGATTGCCGAGACAGAGCCTGTGCAGGCTGCTGATACAAGGCTGGGTTTGGACTAACAGCACTAGGAAAAGTACGAGTCCTGCCTCTCAAACTGCAGGTTCCTACTAAAAGTTGAAGTACTTTTTGGTAGAAGGGGCTCTTAGCCTATCTGAAACTACTCTGAGAGGACTGATACCCCAGCCCTGCCTGTGGCATTCTCAGTCCTTAACATCCATGAGAAGAGAGCTTATAAATAGCTTGAGGAGTTGCTATGCTGAGCAATGAGTATCAGTCCCCCTGCTGCAGCCAGATGTGCTCCTCTGGCATCCAACGTGTACAGGGGGTCAGTCTCAGTGGTGCCCAGTGCCAAGACAGGGGCAACAGGAGCAAACTGAAACGCAGAAAGTTCCATCAGTGTTAGGGAGAAACTTTTGAGGGTGGTAGAGCGCTGGAAGAAGCTGCCTAGAGAGGTGGTGGAGGTAGCTTGTCTGGAGATACTCAGAACCTGCCTGGAACAAATCCTGTCCCACCTGCTCTAGGTGACCCTGCTCTAGCAGGGGGACTGGGCTAGGTGATCCCCTGAGTTCCCTTCTAGCCCCCCCCATTCTGTGATTCTGAACAGGCTGCCTTTTGGCAGCCCAGGCTGGGAAGGAGCACTTGTAAACAGTGCAGTGCTTCGAGCACTCACCTGGCTGAGGAAAGCTTCAGTTCTCTGCTCAGAAGCACGGTCATGAATCTTCTTCCTGAGAGGAGGCTCCAGGAGAGCAGGCGCTCTGTTCAGGTCTTGAAAATGGCTTTCTTTACTTAGCCTTTACTTAAACATTAACTGGGGTGATCAGATAAGAGCCTGAGCTTTTGGCCACAGGGGCAGTAGCACATGCCTCCCCCATCACTGTGTGCCAGGTATGTTTCCTCTTAAGCCATGCAGGAGCTGCCTCTGACACCTCCCTCCTTGTTTGATCCCCCCTCAGCCTCCTCCAGACTAAACCTGCCCAGCTCCCTCAGCCTCTCCTCGTGTGACTGGCTCTCTGAACCCCTCCTGAGCTTGGCAGCTCTGCTCTGGACCTGTTCCAGCATCTCCGTGTCTTTCCTCTCACGAGGGGCCCAGAACTGAACACAGGACTGGAGAGGAGGCCCTTTTCCTGCAGACCACGCTCTTCCTGATCCAGGCCAGGACACTGCTGGTCTCTTGGCCACCTGGGCAAGCTGCTGGCTCAGATGAAGCCGGCTCTCTGCCAGCACCCCAGGTCCAATGCCAAAAGAACAGACGCTACTGTGAGCTCCCACAGCAGCTAGTGCTTCTTGATTTGTGGGTGCTGCCTGCTTCCATCTGCCCTGTGGTGAGGAGAGATGCAGCTGCACGAGTTACGCAGTGCTTGTTTTCAATCTCATGGTTGCTAGCTCTACTGAAGGGACTGTCTTCTTAAGGTCATAGCTTTCTTCATGCATTCTCTCACAAACAATACTGGCTGCTAACAGATACTGGGAGAAGCCTTCTCATTAGCAGCTGGCTCTTCATTCAAGCGAGGACACCTCAGAAAGTGACCCTGTGTGAACTCGAGCGTAGCAGCTCGACCTGCTCGTGGAAGACTCCAAACAGCACCAACAGAGATGCTGCTCCTGTTTGTTGTAGTGGCCCAACAGGTAGATGTTTAAGCCTTATTCTTGAGGTGGTAGTAAAGAGCCTGTTGCGCCTGTTAAAGGGCACAGTGCAGCAGCTCCAAGCAGTCACAAGCCTCTTCTCCCTGATCCTGTGTCTCACAGCTTTCTGCTACAGAAAGACTTAACTTCACAAGGAGCTGATGTCTGGGTGAAGAGGATGGCAGAAGCCCTGTGACCTGGCAGTGCTGGGCAGTAAAGGGGAGCATCAGCCTGCAGAAGTCTCCATACTGAGGGTAAGCAAAATACCTTCCTCCTCTAATGAAGGCGTTAAGCCCCGTGAACCCTATGAGGGTTAATACTCTGCTGTAGGAGCATCCTGCTAATTCTCAGCTCATGAAAGAGTGTGACTGGAGATGAGCAGTGCTTTTCTGTTAAGGTCTCCTGGAAGATTGGTATTAGCTGTGCATACTCTGGTGTATGTGAACTAGAATAAAGTCTGCCAGCATCTTAGGATGCTAAAACCAGTAGTAAAAGTCTGCTACTGGGAGCAGTTTGGATTTTCAACAGCCATGGGTATTAAATGAGGACTAGGACTGCTTTCCTAGTGATGAGAGGTGTGGACAGGAGTTGTTTTAAGCTGGATTGCTACTTGTTCAGCTCCTTACAAAGGTCCTGGTGTTTACTGTTGCTTAAGCATGCGAACTGAAAGGCAGCTAGACTATGTCCTGGCTTAGGAACATCCTAAAAGCAGAAAGCCAGGCAGGTCTGGAGAGGTCTAGGATAGAATCCATCAGGCAAGAGAAAACAGCCTGGGGAAACAAAAGGGGTTCTTGAATCTCTAAGCACAAAAAGCCCAAGCAGGTGACACAAACAAACCAGCAACTGTCCCAGTGCCATCAGGCTCTGAGAAAAAGCAATGGGCAAAGTATTCTGTAGCAGTCTTTGGGTTTAAGTCGGGTCCCCAGGGGAGAGGGACACACACACACACAGGGCACAGTAGCAGCAACAAGGGGGACCCACCCTTAGGACACTTTAAACCCCAGTTTCCTGACATCCAGCCAAAGGTTTAAGAGTTAGAGCACAGCTTCCTGCACGGACGGTTCTGCCAAGCTGGAACAGCCGACACCCTTCGGGGTCCGTACTCCTGCTAACTCAAGCAGTCTCGGTGTCTTTCTCAGCAGCCAGCTATGAGAAAGGCTTCTCTTCCTGCTGTTCTGTAATTGATGATGATGGCAGCCACATGGCCTGGCCATAGGGTGAGCGCACAGCGGCAGCCGTGGCAGCAAACCAGCAGGGAACTCCCCCCACTCCTCCAGGGTACTGGGCTTTGGGGGCTTTTTCCTCTCTCAGGTCACCACTCCAGCATCTCCAGGCTTGTGATGACCAGGGTAACTGCTCTGCTTNGTTTAAGTCGGGTCCCCAGGGGAGAGGGACACACACACACACAGGGCACAGTAGCAGCAACAAGGGGGACCCACCCTTAGGACACTTTAAACCCCAGTTTCCTGACATCCAGCCAAAGGTTTAAGAGTTAGAGCACAGCTTCCTGCACGGACGGTTCTGCCAAGCTGGAACAGCCGACACCCTTCGGGGTCCGTACTCCTGCTAACTCAAGCAGTCTCGGTGTCTTTCTCAGCAGCCAGCTATGAGAAAGGCTTCTCTTCCTGCTGTTCTGTAATTGATGATGATGGCAGCCACATGGCCTGGCCATAGGGTGAGCGCACAGCGGCAGCCGTGGCAGCAAACCAGCAGGGAACTCCCCCCACTCCTCCAGGGTACTGGGCTTTGGGGGCTTTTTCCTCTCTCAGGTCACCACTCCAGCATCTCCAGGCTTGTGATGACCAGGGTAACTGCTCTGCTTGGCACAGGGAGCAACTGACCTTGGTGGTTTCTCTCTCTGCCTGCCTGCTTTGCCATGCGAGTGAGGGAAGGGCTTTCTGCAGGCACCGCTTGGCCCTGGTGGCAGACAGGGCACAGGGCATCCTGCCACTGCTCCCCAGCCCATCTCCACCACGACCCAGCCCTGGGTCCATGCAGCACCCCAGCCCTGGAGAGTGAGACAGGCTGTGGCACCGGGTGGGTGCCTCTCCAGGAGAGGGAAAGGGCAAGAGCCCAGACACTGCTCACTCCTGAGCAGTGGCTTTATTGGGGTGCAGGGCAAACAACACCCCCTTTCTAAACCAGCCACGAAGTCACAGACCCCTCTGAGAAACGCTGTTCTCAGCTCTCAGCCCATTCCATGCCTCCAGCCCAGAGCAGTTTCCCTTTGTCCACTCAACTGGGCCATTTAGCTGACAATGGCCCCAGCTTCTCTGAGCTGCGGAGAAGCCATCTGGGGTTGGGGGTCATCCTGCCCCTTCCACCTCCCTCACAGTCCAAAGCAAATATTACTTTGGGAACAAAAGGAAAGAAGAGATGATACCAAAATCTAGTGTTCCTAGCCTAGACCAGGCTGGTTCCAAATCACCATGACATTAAGACTGAAGAAAATCAAATCAGGTGGAGGATGCATGAAGAAAACGAAGCTTTCTCATCAGCAGGTTATAGCAAACTAGCACTGGAGTTCTCCCTCAGTTTATCTTGATGGGATTAACCCCCACGCTTCAGGTGTGACAGTGAAAAACCTGCTCACAGGAATCATAGAATCCATAGGGATTGGAAGGGACCTTGAAAGATCATCCAGTCCAATCCCCCTGCCACAGCAGGATCACCCAGACCAAGTCACACAGGAACACAGCCAGGCAGGGCTGGAACATCTCCAGAGAAGGAGACTCCACAACCCCCCTGGGCAGCCTGGTCCAGTGCTCCGGGACCCTCCCTGGGAAGAAGCTTCTTCTGATATTGATATGGAACCTCCTCTGTTCCAGCTGGCACCCAGTGCCCTGTGTTCTATCACCAGATGACCTCGAGAAGAGCCTGTCTCCATCCTCCTGACACCCACCCCTCACATCTTTGGAGGCATGGATGAGGTCCCCCCTCAGGCTCCTCCAAGCTCAAGAGACCCAGCTCCCTCAGCCTTTCCTCATCAGGGAGCTGCTCTCCTTCCTTCATCATCTAGGTTGCTCTACACTGGACAGCCCAGAACTGGACACAATACTCCACTAGAGCAGAGGAGAAGAACCTCTCTCAATCTGCTAACCGCCCCCCTTCTGATCCCCCCAGGATGCTGCTGGCCCTCTTGGCCACATGAGCACATTGCTGGCTCAGAGTCACCCTGCTGGCCACTAGGACCCCAGGTCCCTTTCAGATATATTTGCAAGACTACAGCTCGTTAACTCATTCTGCTTTATTTTCCACGTTTCTCAGACAAGATTCTCCACGGACACCTCCTGCTCTGTGGTTTTCCCTATTTTTCAAGGACTTGGGAAAGGGGCAGGCTGCCACCTGCTAAGCCTGCAGCGTACCAGCCTTCCCACAGCTTCTTCCCGTGTAACCCAGACCGCACGTTCTCGTTAGAGTTCCAGGTCACAGCTTAACAGTAAGTGATGCACTGCAATACACGAGGACTGCGGTCAAGGCAGTTCCTCTGAGTAACATTCCTGTTCTCCCTCTCCTTCCCAATCTACTGGAAAAAACACCAAACAAAAAAGAACCCAAACGTCTTCCTTCAGTTCTAGCAACACAGAAGCGAGGTCATCGCCAACAGCAGAGCTGATGTTTCAGAGGAGCACCCCAAACTCTTTGCTGCTACCACAGCGTTCATCTCCGCAGCAGCAGTGTATTGCACGTGCCTAGGGGGGACCATGTCCTGGTAGGCTTTATGGTCTTGCTGCTCTAAGGTGAGGTTACAATTAAACTATCTCCCCCCTTGCTGAGTTTTACAGGACTTTGAGTCCCTTCTTCATGCTGCTTTGGAGCCCTACAGGCACAGTCTCAAGCTGCCGCTGGCCCTCCACACAAAGTATGGAGAGCTTTTGATTTAAATCAGCAGGACACCGTTGGGGAAGAAAGAAAAGGTAAAGACTCTGGGACTCCAGCAGTGCTTTAGGCCGTTACTGGCGCCTTGGAAGCCTCTCTACTCCTAGCAAGTCTGCGTAGCAAGACAGATCCCTACTGGAAACAATCCTTAGCGAGCAAAGTGAAAGACTCTCAGCCCAAGAAGAAGGTTGATACCCTAGAGTATCCTACTGCGCTTGCAATGAAACCCTGAGGATGGCTCCAGGTTTGCCTGGGGAGGAGCTCACCATGGAAGTCTTCCTCAAACAGTGAGTTCCTTGGGATGGGGGGCTACAGGGCCTGACATCAGGACCACTCCTACAGGAGACTGTAAGCAGCAGGGGGTGAGTGCTGCACAAGCAGAGCCCTTTTAAAGCTACTGTCACGGAGTGATTGTGCTAGAAGGAACACCAGGGCTTTGAAGGGCCAAATCAACGCAGAGCTCTGATGCAAAGTTACCTTCTGACTGAGAGAAAATCATTTAAGGAGAAAATTATAACGAAAGGCAGAAGTTCTTTTCTTCAGTTCTCTTTGATTAAGGCAAGACCTGGCAGCTTCTAGAGCCCTCAGCTAGGAAGTTCGTGTTACAAGTACCAGCTCTGACATTCAAAGCGACCTGTGCTACCAACAACAACCTCTGACCGTGCTGGCAAGCTGAACTGCAGTGAGGGTACCAAAAGAGAAGGCTTGAGGCCACAGAGCACGCTTTCATTAGTCGAGTAAGACAAAATCAAACAGCCTCAGAAGAATGATGACTGCCGAGTTCTTCCTGAAATCCCTCTTCAACACATGCACTGGGTCTTCTCCACGCTCGGACTGGCTACCACTGGCCTGGAATCAAGATAGATGCTGTTGGGAAGGTTCTCTACGTGAAGCTGTAAGGTGTTTCGGGCTATTAGCTCCTTGGCCATTAACACAAACACCTCGTCTATGTTTTGATCTTCTTTTGCTGATGTCTCCAGTACAGCTAAGAGGCCGTGCTTCTCTGCCAGGGTGCAGGCATCTTCAAACAGCACTTGGCGCTTATCCAGCGAATCGGATTTGTTTCCTTAATCGAAGGAAAACAGAAAATCACTCAGTCTCTCAAAAATTCATCTCTAAATGCAAACATTCATTGGGTTCTGTTAAAGAAGAGGTTGATGGTGGGGGTGTTACTGGAAAAAACCTCTGACAAACCATGATGCAAGCAGCTCAGAGACAAACAGAATGGGTATGGAGACTGCAGCTAATCTTACAGAATCCATAGGGATCGGAAGGGACCTCAAAATGTCACCCCCTGCCACAGCAGGATCACCCAGATCAAGTCACACAGGAACACAGCCAGGCGGGGCTGGAACATCTCCAGAGAAGGAGACTCCACAGCCCCCCTGGGCAGCCTGGTCCAGTGCTCCGGGACCCTCCCTGGGAAGAAGGTCCTGCTGATATTGATAGGGAACCTCCTCTGTTCCAGCTGGCACCCAGTGCCCCCTGTCCTGTCACCAGATGACCTTGAGAAGAGCCTGGCTCCATCCTCCTGACACCCACCCCTCACAGTAATGAGGCCACCCCTCAGCCTCCTCTTCTCCAAGCTCAAGAGACCCAGCTCCCTCAGCCTTTTCTCGTCAGGGAGCTGCTCTCCTTCCTTCATCATCCTGATTGCTCTACACTGGACACCCTCCAGCAGCTCTGTGTCCTTCTGGATCTGAGAGGCCCAGAACTGGACACAGTACTCCAGATGCAGCCTCACCAGTGCAGAGCAGAGAGGGAGAAGAACCTCTCTTGATCTGCTAACCACCCTCTTCTGATCCAGAAGTTCAAATGACTTCAAATCCAAACCAACCCACAAAACCCCCTGTGTTCATCTAATTACTTGATGTAGACAGCGACGCCAGAGGATTGTTTGGAAGCAACTTGGTTCCTATTGTCTAGTGTTTATGACACTGAAGTAAACAAGCATTTTGTGTCTTTTACAAAGAACAGAGATCTCGTAGCTGTAAGAAGAAAAGAGTAGAAGTTTATTCCTCAACCCTTGGTGGAAGCCACATGTGTTTTACTGCTGTCAAGCTGCTTTGACGCATCTCAGTGTGGATGCTCAGCTCTGAGGAGCTGGAATGTTGTCAGGCTAAAGGAGATCTCTCCCACTAAAACCTGGGAAGAAGCTGCTCAGCTGTTAGTCAGATTCTTAACACAACCTATTCTGATGAGTCAGTTATTTGAGGGTGATGTCCAAAACAAGACAGTAATTCACACCACCTACCTTAACGCTCTAAATAGGTCCTTGTACTTTGTCTCTGCTTGAAGCAGCGGAGTCAAAATCTATCCGAAGTCTTAAAGCACCTCAGATAAAACACCTCTGTGTGTTCAAGTAGTTGCAGTACGTGTGGAGACATCAGTTCTGGTACGGGCAGTACCTGGCTGAAGCCTGCAGTCATACTTCTAAGAGAACCCTTCAGCAAATCTTAAACATAAAGCTGTCTCCCTATTGAGCCTTTCTTGTTTTTAATAAAAGGACAACAAACCCCACAACCCGAAGCACTGCACCCCAAGAAATCCCACCTTACTTGAGGGTTACTTTCCTCTTTCAAAATAGAATCATCAGGGATCGGAAGGGACCTTGAAGGATCACCCAGTCCAATCCCCCTGCCCCAGCAGCATCACCCCTTGTCCCCTGCCTCTTTCCTTTTCCAGTTCCAGGTGGGGAATCAAGACAACTGAACAGGAACCTCATGCTAGACAGGTGTAGAAGGTGACTGTGTGGCATTCATTGCACAAAACCTTCCTACCCAAGTTAGTTCAGCAAACGGCACCAGCTTTGGAAGGAAGCCCCAGCCTGGATCCCGGACAAAGAGCTTTCTTTCTACTGATGTCAGAGCCTCCTTCTTAACCCCCAGCAGCCCCCATGAATAGCCTGTTCTTTAGATTCACAAGAGAAGTGAGAAAACCCCTGATCCCTTCCCTCAACCCCCTCTTTCTCATTCTCAGTGCTGCAGTTTCATGCAAGTCATAATAATTTGTTGTTTATTTCTTCACTGCAAGAACAGGAAGAACCAGCCCAGCAGCAGCTCAGGTCCCATGCCCTGCGCTGTGGGGCTAAACCCTGTCCTCAAGAGCCAGTTTGGGCTGCTGCTGCATGCAATGCTCTCGGCTCAATGCCACAGGACAAGAGGCAGAAGCAGTGGAATGTAAATAAAGGCTCTGTCAGTTCACCAGACAAGTTCTCCCATTTGCATCCTCTTCCTTGGGAGAGGGAAAAGCAGTAACATCCTGAAACACACAGCGAAAGTATCACGCTGCTTCCTACTAGCTCTATTCTCCACAATTTCTACCCCTTCCTTCCCTCAAGAGGGGAAGTTTCCTGAATGCTAGTGGAATAGACGAGGATGGATGCAAGCAGACTGCTACATGCTCTGGAAAAGCAGCATTCCCATCTACTGTCTTACCTGGCTGGAGTTCCATTACAGAGCAAGGTGCACGCATATCAAAAGAACAGAGAGGAAAGATGAGAACAGGAGTCGTGTTGCTCTGAGCATTTCCCTTCATCCTGAATTACTGAGCTGCTAAATCCCTGTGCATCACGAGTACGAGGCGAGACTTAACGCGGTGCTGACCTCAGGTAAGGTTGTTCCTGCCCGCTGCGTTATTCCATCAGGAAAGGAACAAGTTCAAGTATTTCAGTGGTTGCAGCGGGCTTGGTCCTGTCAGGATCAGACTCTGGCTTTCCTCATCTTTTAAGCTTAGACCAAATTGACAGACTTCCTGATCTTTTAATGAAAACCGCCTTCAACGCATAGTTTATAGATGCTCATCTATGAATCATAGTTTATAGATGCTCATCTAAAAATCACAGTTTATAGATGCTCATCTAAAAATCACAGTTTATAGATGCTCATCTAAAAATCACAGTTTATAGATGCTCATCTAAAAATCACAGTTTATAGATGTTCGTGTAGCTGGGGTGGGGAGGGAAGCGAAGGAGAATTTCTATCATATTTTAAAAGCTATATAACACATTTAAAATGAGATTCCTACCAATTAACATCATGACCAAGTTTGCAGCACCATACTTTTCGATTTCATGAATCCAGTGAGGAATGGATTCAAACGTGGACCTCCTGGTAAGGTCATAGGCAAGGATGGCCCCGTGAGCGCTCCTGTAATAAGACTGGGTTATTGTCCGGAAGCGTTCTTGACCAGCTGTGTCCCACACCTGGATCTGTAAGAGAAAGGGTAGAAGCCATAAAGCCTAGTGAATGCCACTTCCTAGGTGGTTGTTATCAGCATCTACACTTGTCCAGAAGGCAGCTAGCTGGACCCATCCAGCTCTCTACCACACTGCAGCGTGGCTTTGTCCACTCCAGAGCTGAAGTGCCGTTCACACAGCTCCAAAGACAAGCTGTACAGACCACAGAGAACGCTGCAAGGGTAACCCCACTGGCGAAGAGGCCAAGAAACTCAGATTCAGCAGCTGTAATGAGATACAGAGCACCACGAAAGGAAGAAGAGCTAAGAAGTTCTTAGCTGGGCAAAGCAAAGCTAGACAGAGGGCAGTAATTCAAGCTTTCATCTGCGCACAGAGCTAAGTTCCAGGTAGCAACTTCTTCTAGTGTTTGTCTTACAAGTCTTCATCCTCCCTCAAATCAAGTATGCATCGAAGCATCGCCTTTGCAGACTAGAATGTTTTCTGTCCTCGTTGTCCCAGCTCCAACCCCTACTTCTTCGAAGGGTGGAAGAAACACTCCCTTTGAAAGAGTTCAGACAGCTCCCTACGGGACAAGTAGGAGCTCTCTCCACACCTACATCGAGACAGGGAGGCGTGAGAGCACTCCTGTACCCCAGTGTCAGGGGTTAAGTCACCCTGACGACACTAAGTTAGGGTGACTGCCTCTCCCAGGAAACTCTCCTGCGGGAGAGCCCCCCCACCCCTCAGCAGCACCCCTGGCCAGCTTTCACCTGCTACCTCCAGCAGGAGACACGGTGCTTCCCACCGCTCCTCTAGCCCCACACGGGGACTGTGACAGGAATGGCTGCACCTCGGGGTCTCTGTCGCCACCAACCTTGACCTTCTTGCCGTCGATGTCTATGGAGCGCACGGTGAAGTCGACGCCGATGGTGTTCTGCTGCTTCTCGCTGTACTGGCCCGTCTTGAAGCGGTGCACCACGCACGTCTTGCCCACGTTCGAGTCCCCGATCAGAATGATCTTGAACAGGTAATCGAAGGCATCGTCCGCGCTGGAGCTGGAGAAAGGCATCACGGCTCCCGGGCGGGGCTGCTGCGGGCACAAGGAGGAGCCGGTGCCCGGGAAGCGGGCCCCCGGTCCCGGTAGCCACCTGCCGGTGCTCACCTGGCGGCTCCTCTCTCAACCCGCCCCTGCGCCCGAGACCGCCGGGAAACGTAGTCCCAGCCCTCCTCCTCCTCTTCTTCCTCCCCCTAACCCAGCCCCTGCCCGAC
>VZRI01004657.1:376747-390765 GCA_013397515.1 Upupa epops
GTTCTATGATTGATGATTCTCTTTTCCTGTTTTTTTCCTGAGGTACCTAATTGTTGTTGAACAGTCATCTCCCCTTTTGAAAATAAAGGAGGAGGTCCCTTTCAGTCAGGACCCTATTTTCCAACTCCCCCATCAGTGTTTTCCCATAGTGTGGGGGTCCCTGCTATTGTTTACTACCTGTCCTTTACTATCTGCTTAAGCAGCATATGTCTGTATCATTCCCACTTCATGTGCAGACAAGATTGGGCCAACCTGTACTCGTGTGTTCTCTGGCAGTTACTCCCTGCTGCATGCTTCCAGGAAGACATTCAGTAACGTCAAAGTCAGCATTTCCAGCCAGTGGACTCCCTTCTGCTGGAACATCACAAGCCCTGAACTCCGGCCACATGAGGTAAGAACAAAGGGACAGGCAAGTCCAAATAAACACGGGTATGTTCAGCTGCTGGAGAGGCCCCGTTAAGGAACACTGCTCTGAAGGTGAGTAGGAGCTTTGGGTGTCTGAACTGTAGTTTCCTGAGATGTTTCCTAGAGGTTTCTAGAGAGAAACTTCTCCAGTGGAAATGGGGATCTAATGAGAGTCGCTGTAGTAGCCAGCAGCATGGAAATGGCAGGGAAAGAGGGCACTCTGGAGTGTTGGAGGCAATAAATGAGAGCAGTTAATGGGCTTACACAGATCTCTGTACAACCATGGCTGTGGCTTTCTCTGTTAAAGGATAGCCAGAGCAGGAGAGAAGAGAGCTATCTGCAAGTGAGAGCTGCTTATCCTGAATCGATACTGAACAGTGAGGTTTTGTCTTGCACCTAAAATGCCTGGTTTCCCAAAACACTGGACATCCATTACCCCTTGTCTGCTACATCCAGGCTTCAGTGAAAGCAGTGGGAGGTTTTAAGTGGTGTTTGCTTGCAGAAAAAGTAGTGTGCTGCTTGCATCTCACAGATGGGAATACATGACTGCCTCCTGGCTCTTACCCACTGCTCTATTAGGTCCTCTCTTGTTTTTAGCAGCTGTTTGTCCCAAAGCTTTTGAGGAGCAGAAGAAATCTTGTATCAACAACTCAGTTGCTGGCCACGAGATTGTCTGGAGCAGAGAGTTCCAAATCAATTGCTTGTGTGTTACCTGCATTAGGTATCATCACTTATTTTGATGTTTGACTGAGGGTTGATAAATGCTGACTTGTTTTGGCAAGTGAAAGAGCACATCTGACTTATAAAACAGCTTTTCACAGTGTAGTGAAAAGGAGTGAGTGTCTCAGAGATGCTAAAAGGAACTACAACACAGAATCATAAGATAGGTTAGATTGGAAGCAACCTCAAAGATCATCTAGTTTCAACCCCCCTGCCATGAGTAGGGACACCTATCACCACGCCAGGTTGCCCAGAGCCCCACTGAACCTTGCCTTAAATAATTCCAGAGAGAGGGCATCCAGAGCCTACCTGGAAAACCTGTTCCTGTGCCTCAGTACCCTCACAGGGAGAATTTCTCCCTAAGATCCAGTCTAATTCTCTCCTCTTTTAGCTTGAGACCATTCCCCTTGTCCTGCAACTAGAGTTTCTCATACAGAGTCTCTCTCCTGCTTTCCTGTAGGCTCCCTTCAGGAAGACTTTTATTCTTTTATCTTTCTTAGACTTCTACTGGGCTCTGCAACTCCAGGGACCTTTGATTACAAGTCGAAAGCTGCTGGTTTAAGCAGCCATTGATGGCCTCAAATGACATAAAGTATTTTTGGGGAGATTACTGGTTTTGTTGAGCGTGTGAGACTTAAGCAGAAGCTGGGTCGATAGGCCTCATCCCTATCACATCTTTTAAACCACATGGATGTTTAACTAATGTTGTCTGTACAGGCAGCTCCCCTGGAGAGGTGACGTTTGAACTAGGCACATCCATAGGTCAGGTTTGGGCTGGGTGTATTGGTTTATTTTCTAACGGGAGCATGTTGTGGAGGGAAGAAAGCTTTGTCCTGATTAACTTTATGTGTTTAAATTGTCCTCAAAGCTCGCTGTTTGCAGCTGATGTCACTAATCAGGGTTTGGGAGCAACTTGGTCTTTTTTCCTTTTAGTTTTTTTGATCATACTGAAAATAAAGTGGAACTCAGGGTAAAAAATACTGAAATGAGTGACTGGAGTTCATTGGAGATGGTTTCCAACGAGATTGTTTCTTCCTTTTGTTCCTTTCATGTTTTTGTGGTCTGTCATTTCTTATTATGGTTGCTGTCACCGGTACTTGGAGGGAGTTATTCATTCAGTGAAGACAGCGAGATAAGTACAGAGGAGACAGCACACAAACCAGAATGTGCCTTTGTTGTATTATTCATGAAGATGCTCCTCAGTGGTTCTGTGCAAGAGGCTTGCTTGCTTGTTAGAAGTCGGGTTTGTTTTGCTTGTCATTTGTCTTGATCCATGTGGAATGAGCGTTTCTCACTTCTGGTGCTAACTTGCCCTGTGGAAGTGAAATGAAGTGCCAGTGGACATTTTCTGTGGTAGATAATGCCACAGAATTGCTCTGATTTGATAAAACAGGAAGAGGAATGGGGCTGGCTTTGGAGTTGGGGTTTCCATCATTAAAGAGGAGAATGAGCTGTACCTCTCTCCCTCTTTACCCACTGAATTTTTCTCTTTGTAGCTCTGGAACAGCAGCCATTTATTTCCAAATGCAGAAGAAGCAACCCTCTTCTTGGGGACACTGGACACTATCTTCTTGTTTTCCTACGCTGTGGTGAGTAACCCTCACTCGAAGCTGCTAAACGTTGCTTGAGTCTTACTGGGATGATCACGTCCACGTTTGGAGGGGATGAACAGGACCTTCCTCCTGGCACTACTGTAGTTAAAAAGCTTTGTTCAGGAGCAGATTGTTCTCCCTTCTATTTCTGTTCATCCTGCCCATGCCTGTCACCTGAGTGAAGATGCTTGTTAACAAATGCAAGAGAAATACTATCACTTCAGAACTTCTAACACACCCCTATCAGTGGGTGGGAGTGCTAGTTCTGTCTCTCCAAGAGTTCTCAGCTGAATGTTTTAAAAGTAAGGAATTTAATAAGCACTTAGGAGCAGAGTTTCTTTGGTGGCAAAATAAGTGCTAAGATTCATATTATAAGGGGATGTAATGATGTTTGACCTTTTCATCCTTGCAGGTAGCAGATGGGCTTCACTCTAATGCTGTGCTTTTGTTCTTAGGGTCTCTTTGTCAGTGGCATAGTTGGGGATCGCCTGAATTTACGCTGGGTTTTGTCTTTTGGCATGTGTTCCTCTGCCCTGGTGGTAAGTCAGAACATAGTACTGTGATTTAGAAGTCTCTCTCAGGGTTTCTGGATAGGGTTTTGTGTTAGGGGAGAAGAAACTGTTTCTGTGTGAATCTGCCCATGAGTTGTGGCTGTACCTCATCTCTCACAGAATGATTGAGGCTGGAAAAGCCCTCTGACCTTATCCAGCCCAGCCCATGACCAGACTCTACCACATCAGCCAGATCAGGACACTGAGTGTCACATCCAGGCTGCCCTTAAACACCTCCAGGGATGGAGACTCCACTAGAGAGACTCCTGGGCAGTCCGTTCCAGGTTCACCCTTTCTGTGAGGAAGGGCTTCCTAACATCAGCCTAACCCTCACCTGGCAGCTTCAGGCCCTGCTAGTTGCCTGGGAGAACTGTCCAATCCCCAACTAACTACAACCTCACTTCAGGGAGTTGTAGAGAGGGAGAATGTCTCCCCTGAGTCTCCTCTTCTCTGGGCTAAACACCCCCAGCTCCCTCAGCCTCTCCTCATCAGACTCTCTCTGCAGTCCCTTCCCCAGCCTTGTTGCTCCTCTAGACCTGCTGCAGCACCTCAAACCCTGTGTATAAAAAAAAGTCTGTCCTGGATGCCCATATTGCATTGTCTGAAGTATTTAGCTGGATGAGATGACTCACCTCTTCCTGAAATACCTATTTATGGATACTGTGTCAGAAGGCGATTCCTAAATTGAGGCATTGTCTAGAGATTTCCCGAACAGCTTTTGTACAAGTTTGCTGCATTCGGTCCTTGGGGACTGTTCTGTATTACAGCTGTTCTTCCAGCCCACGTGTGTTGTTACTAAGGCTTCCAAAGGCAGTCTTCACCCTTTGCTTTAAAGGACATGTGAACCACACTGAGCATTCATTCATTCATTTTGTAACCGTGTCAAAAACAGCCTGCATGAAACAAAAGGGCTCTTCACGTTCAAGCCTCTGCGGATAAGTGTGAATAAGATTGATCTCACTGTGGTTTTATGGTTATTAAACTAGTCATAAAATGTGTGGAGGGCTTCTGATTTACCCAGGGGCTGCAAAACCCCACCGTGGCCTGTTGTGTTCTGCAAACGCATGACCACGAGGGTGCATCCATCATAGCTTAGCTGGTTTGGACCAGGGCTCTTAGTTGTGACCTGGCTGTAGTAGTTAGGTTAAATTTTGCTAAGGTAGATGACTGCTGAGGGTTTTGTTTGCGTTGAGCCTTTGACGCCCACCCTTCACATATTTAGAGACATTAATGAGGTCACCCCTCAGCCTCCTCTTTTCCAAGCTAGAGAGACCTAGCTCCCTCAGCCTTTCCTCATACGGGAGCTGTTCTACTTCCTTCATCATCTCAAGAGGCTACTGTATTTTTACTGTCATTACTGATCATATTCTCCTTTTTCTTCTCTTCTCCTGATTTTACTGTGCGGTAAAGATACAGTAAATGTGGAGTGGAAGCATCCTGACAGCACATTTGTCTCTGGGGTCAGTGCTGGGGTGGCTCAGCAGAGGGTGCTGCTGGCTTGGAGCTGTTCCTTAAACAAAGCAGGGGACCTTCTCCTCCTAATGGGATTTCTTTTATGACCCTCCCCTCTGCCTGGCAGTAGTCTCATGGTTTCTTCTCTGGTTTTCTGTTTTGTTTTGGTGCTTTATTTTCCCCTCCTCCCTAGGTGTTCTTCTTTGGCACACTCACAGAATGGCTGCATTTCTACAACAAGTGGTTCTACTGCTGTCTCTGGGTTGTGAATGGCTTGCTGCAGTCCACTGGCTGGCCCTGTGTGGTTGCTGTCATGGGGAATTGGTTTGGAAAAGCTGGGTGAGTTGAGTTTTCTTCAGTGACTCACTTGTCTGACCTACTAAGTAGTGGATTGAGCTGAGAGCCTCAAACTGAAAAGGCCAACTCTTAGATTAGAATTTAAAATGACATAGTTGTGTGGGATTAAATCTGCCTCTGTTTGTTTGTGGGGTTCGTGGTCTGCAGTCACAGAACAGCTGTGAACACAACTTTATGTGTTAAAGCTACCTGCTCAAAACCCAAAAGTCCCTCAGTGCAGGGTGGCAGGCTTTGTACTGTCATGCCTCTGGAAGTGTTTCCATCTACTCACTGCTGAAGAGACCAAATGGATGCTGAGACACTGTGGCTTCAGCTCTGTCAGTTTGATCTATTGCAGATGAGCTCCAGTCACATCTTGTAACCCTGTTGTTACCAGCTCACTCCTGCCGTAACACAGTGATAGAATCATTAGGGATTGGAAGGGACCTGGAAAGATCATCCAGTCCAATCCCCCTGCCACAGCAGCATCACCCAAACCAAGTCTCACAGGAACACAGCCAGGCGGGGCTGAAAAGCCTGCAGAGAAGGAGACTCCACAACCCCCCTGGGCAGCCTGTTCCAGTGCTCTGGGACCCTCTGTTATCTCTGTGGTACCCCCGAGTCTAGCTGTGGTTTGTTTGAAGTGACCTATGACGTGGACAGCACGAATGCTGTAACTTTATGAAGTTCATTTGAATGTTATACTTCAGCAGTGCCCCTCATGTCATCTGTCCTCACATTGCCTTTTTCACATTTTCTTTCCATTCTGCAGGAGAGGTTTTGTGTTTGGACTCTGGAGTGCCTGTGCATCTGTGGGAAATATCCTCGGGGCATTCCTTGCCTCCTGTGTTCTCAAATACGGCTACGAGGTGGGTACTGCTGTCTGGCGTCTGGCTAGGACTGCATGTCTGATGGGGTTGTGAGAGTCTAGCCTCTGAGACTGTCTCTGAGAGACAGCAAGCTCAGAGTGCCTAGACTCTTTCTTCATGAGTTGTGTCGTAGCAAGCTGTCAGCAGAGTGGAAAGGGTGTTCCTTGCCTGCCTGCTCCACGCTGGATGAAATTACCTGAGACTTCTCCATAGACGGGATCAATGTTATTGAAGAGCCTTAGTGCTGTAATGTCCCCTCTTCTGACTTGGGTGGCTTAAAGTGCTCTTCAGAGTCATCTGTCACTTGACTGAAGCCACTGCTACTGTCTATTGGAGAGGTTCTGACAGGCACAGAGGCATGGGGAGGAGGCCAGGCATGCTCTACATTGCTGTAATGCAGCAGGAAGGCAACTGCATACAGAGAATATAGCTGAACTGGGACACCGTGCAGCATGGGATCTGTGAGGACTGTTGCTCTGGAAATGAGGAGGCTTAGGGTACCAAATAGCAGCCTTCCAAAGTCTGCGAGAACATTGCTGAGAAATCAGAGCCAAATTCTTTCCTGAGCTGCACAGTGAGAGAGCTCAACAGCGGTGGGTGTAAAGTGAAACAGCACATGTTTGGGGAACTATTTCACTGTGAAGATCAAGGGGCCAGGGCCTAGAAGGATCTGTCTTTGGATGCTTTCAAGACCTGATTGAACAAAGTCTTGAGCAATCTGGTCAGAGTTTGGTGTTCAATTCTTTTTTGAGCAGTCTTTTCTGATAGAACTGTTGTGTTGGGTGAGCTCCTTCCTCACCTTTGTCACCTTGGTACAGTGAAACAGCTGCTTCAATGCAGTTTTTCTGCGTAGACAGAATCAAGTCTGTTCAGGTGATGCAGAAATGGCTTATTTCCAAGTTTTATGAGTAGTCTTGTGAGGAGAAGCTGAGGGAGCTGGGGATGTTTAGCCCAGAGGAGACTTGGGGTGGGGGACACACACCTCCTCGCTCTCTGCGACTCTCTGAAGGGAGGCTGTAGTCAGGTGGCAGTCGGCCTCTTTTCCCAGGCAGCCAGCAACTGGATGAGAGGGCAGGGCCTGAAGCTGCCAGAGGAGGTTAGGTTGTACTTCCTCACAGAGAGGGTGATCAGACAGTGGAATGAACTGCTCAGGGCAGTGGTGGAGTTCCTATCCCAGGAGCTAGTCCTGTTTAAGGACAGCCTGTCTGTGGCCCTGAGTGCCCTGGTCTAGCTGATGTGGTGGTGTCAGGTCCTGGGCTGGGGTGGATGAGCTCAGAGGGCTTTTCCAGCCTCAGTAATTCTGTGGTTCTGTGATGTACAGATGTATTTTGTGGTGTTGTACTTATGTTTGCTCTATGACAAGCTGGAGAGCAAATAGTCCTTCCTTAGTCACGGAAGCTGACGTGACTGAAAGTCCTTTAACACTAATCTTTCTCCTCAGTATGCTTTCCTGGTGACTGCCTCAGTACAGTTTGCTGGAGGAGTGGTTGTCTTCTTTGGACTCCTGACATCACCAAAGGAAGTGGGTAAGTCGAAGAGGGCTGTAGCATGGAGTAGTTCTTGTTCTGACAGAACTTATCCTCTGGGTTCTTACAGCACACTGTGGCACTTCAGTGTGTGTAATGGAGCAGAGGCCGTGCTCACACAGCTCTCACCAAGTACCACTGTGCATCGTGTGTGTAGGATGTGGGTATTTTAAAAAGCAAAACAGAGCAGCCTGACGTTAACATCTCCAGTGAGGTGTGCTTGATCATCAGGTTTCTTCACCTTTAAAATCAGTGTTTGTTTCAAAGAAACAGAAGCTAAACTGTAGGAAAAAGCTACACCAAGTCGTAATTACGGAGTGAGAAGGGGAAGTAGTTTAGCCTGCAAGTCTCCTGCAGCCTCTTGAGTAGCTTTCAGGTTAGACATGGGCCTTCTCTGACAAGGTGGTAGGCAAGCCATGGTGTAACAGGAAAGCAAGACAACTTTCAGGCTTTGACAGGGCCACTGAGGAGGTTTCCCAGGTGCCTGCCAAGGTTATAAAGTTGGTAGCACTAAAGCCAGCATAAAGAGTGCTCTAAAGTGCACTCAGCAGCCCAGAAAGCACAGTGCCATTTGGAGAGTTTTGGTACCAGTGGGGGTATCATTAGGCAGCAGTAGCAGTTGCCAGTACATTCTGCCTCCAGACTCAAGGGATGTGGTGCCCAAGAGCCAGGCCCGAGGATCCCAGCCACTAAATAATGGGGGAGTGCACTAATCTGTTGTCTTCCAACTGATGGCCAGACGCTCAGAACAGACGAAGTGGACACCAGGATCAGACAGAATACTTGCAAGAGCGCTAGAAGACAAAGGGTAGAATCTGGCAACACTGCTGAACACAATCTAGAGGAGTTTCTGAGCTGATGGAGGTATGGGAGAGTAAGGGAGGGGATTGCTAGAATGGAGCGGTGCTTAAAAGAAGCAAGCATAGCTTTAGAGCGGGGACACCACGAGCAGGCTGTGGTCTGGTTTTTTTCCTGTTGCATATCCCTTGTAAAATCTAGGCCTCCCTGAGCTTGGAGCAGATGAAGATGACGTCGTGGAGGAAGATGCCAACAGACCTTTAATGGGTGATGATGATGCAGATGATGATGACCGGAACTACTCTATTCAAGCAACGGACACTGACAACGAGCCAAAGGCCATCAGCTTTTTCCAGGCTTGTTGCCTCCCAGGGGTGGTACCGGTGAGGACACAGACTCTTGAGTCACGTCTGACTGACCTTGTTAAAGCTGTGCTGTCAGCATTTGTTGACCCTGTGTTGTAGTTGTTAGCATCTGACTTCTTATGCTCTTAAAACCTTGAGGTTGGCACCGCTATCCTTGTGTGCATGGATGATGATACTGTCTTGGCTCCTGCTGTTGGACTCCTGCTCCCACTAGTGCGTCACATGAACTAGTTCAGGGCAGCAGAGACCTCTGCCCTTTTTGCTGCTGGATTTGGAAGGGACACCATGAGCAAAGGTGGCTGCAGGGTGCTTTCTTTGTCAGGTGGCTACGCTGGCCTGAGGAAAGGAATTCTCACTGCTAGCTGAGCATCACAGAGCACTCTGTGGCACTGCTGCTGAGGTTTGGTTTCCTTTTATTTAGTTGCCTTAAAGCAGAAAGCTGGCCTGGAAAGCTTTACTCAGCATGATGTAACATGTGGCAAAGTAGGCGTCTTTTTCGTAAACAACTGGAGCCCAGGCCTGCTGATGCTGTTTGCACACATCCTGTCCCTGCCGTGAGAACTGGCATTTCTGCAGCAGCGCTCTTGCCCAATCTCTGCATTTGGCTCAGCTGAAAAATGAATCTGCCACTACAAAACGATCTGAAGTGCCTGAGCCAGTGAGCCCCTGAGCAGTAGAACCAGTACAAGAGAAGGGACAGAGCAATTTGGTGTCAGCTGTCTGGATTTAATCCTGAAGTAGAACTTCTGAATGACCTGTATTGTGAGATACCTGAATGAGGAAAGGGGTTAGTAGCTGTGATTAAGGTGACACTGTGTCTAGAGGGGATGGGTGGGCTGTCAGTGTTTGAAGTGCTGGACAACCACAGTTGTGTTATTAAGGCTTTGGTTGAGAGATGTCAAAAGAAAGCATAACCATCCTGAATTCTTTCTCATCTGGCTAAATGTTGGATGAACTGTGGCTCAGTTTTCGTTGTGCAAATGATGGGCTGATGTACAAACAATCTCCAGGCGATGTTTCTTAGGGGCTGGAGGCTGCCTCGGTTGATGAGTGACTTCTTTCCCATCGGCTAGAACATAAGCAGGCACTGTACAACTGGTGTTCCTGTTTCTGCACTTGGGATTTTGAGGTCATGTTCTGTGCAGTAACCCAGAAACATGAGCACCTCTGAGTCAAACCAGGAGACTGTGTCAGATCAGCAGGAGACTGAATCTCGAGAGAACATGCAAAGCCTTGTCAAGATTCTACAAAGGCTTTATTTGACATGTTTTTATCTGTAGTTTCTCTGTTCTCCTGCTGTGTGATACCAGCATGAACTTCTCCCCAGAGAGGATAAAGGAGCATTGGAACAGGATGCCCAGGGGGGGTGTGGAGTCTCCTTCTCTGGAGACGTTCAAGCCCCACCTGGCTGTGTTCCTGTGTGACTTGGTCTGGGTGATGCTGCTGTGGCAGGGGGATTGGACTGGATGATCTTTCCAGGTGCCTTCTGATCCCTAAGGATTCTGTGCTATAGTAGAAAAGTTTTGGTACAGCTTTACCCTGAGCCCCTAGAAATTCAGTGTTTAATCACTTAGTGTGGTAGACAGTCTCTAAGTGTGTTGTAATAGGTACTGCTTCATACTGTGCACGATTCACTTCTGCAGGCAGGGCAGCTCTGCCATACCTCCCCATGTCTTACACATATAGTGGAGATGAGTTTGTGTATAGCACAAATGAAAAAGCATGACTAATACAGCTGAAAAGGGTGTATCAGAAGAGTTGTACCAGAGGAGTTTTAGGTTGGATGTTGGGGTGAATTTCTTCACTAGAAGGTTCCTTGGGCACTGGAACAGACTGCCCATGGAGTGGTGGAGTCACCATCCCTGGAGTGTTTAAACAACTTGTGCATCTGGTGCTTAAGGCCATGATTCAGCAGTGACCTGACTGGGTCAGATGTTGGACTTGGTGACTTTAAAAATCTCTTACACAGAATCTCTTCAGCTGGATCTGTTACAATAATAGAAATTCAGAAGAAATCACTTTGTGGACCTTAATGCAGGAAGAGATCTGGTTTTTGAAATTCAAAGGCAAGTGCTAACACACAGTCTCAAAACCTGCTTGGTTTTTCTGCTTCATCCTCCTTTACCACTTCAAATCTGGGTTCCTGCTGTGGCAGGGGGATTGGACTGGATGATCTTTCAAGGTCTCTTCCAATCCCTAATAATCCTATGATTCCTAGAGCTGCCTGCATTGATCAGGAGGCCTCAGTGAGTAGCATGCCTCGTCCCTGGGTGTGCTGGGCCAGCAATCCCAGAGAACAAATCTTTGCAACACATGTGAAAGCTCCAGAGGAAGAGATCTCTAGCTCACTAAGGAGATCCTGAGCCCAGCAGTCAAAAGCAGGAGGTTGTCTCAGCAGTTAAGTTTGGAAACATGTGCTGAGCACTGGCCAAACCTTTAAGCTCGTGTCCTGGCTGGGGATTAGGGATGGAGCTTTCTCTTCGGGTGCTGTAGGCAGGTGAGCCTTCTGAGCAGCAAGCTGTAGCACCGAGGAACTTCAATGAACTTTTCTCAGCATGATGCACAGGCAACTAAATCTCAGGCTTGTTTCATGTCATGTGGCTGGCTCCCTTCCCTTCTGAAGGTGAATTTCATTTCCTTTGTTTTTTGAAGCTCAGTGTCATTTCCTCTCAAGATTACACCGAAAGGCTTTTAACCCATTCCGTTAAAAGGAAATAACTTTCCCGACAGCAGGTTTTGTATTCCTGCCTTTGATGTTCAGCATCAAGCTTTCATAATGCTGCTTTCTTACGAGAAACGTTGAAGCATTTCCCCAAAAACCTTTAACTTGACACACAGCTTTAGAGGAAGAAGCGGAAACACTGTCTGTATTTCTCAAGTGCTAACTGCTTGCTGGCTGTCTCTTTGTTCCAGTACTCCTTGGCCTATGCCTGCTTGAAACTGGTGAATTACTCATTCTTCTTCTGGCTGCCCTTCTACCTCAGCAACAACTTTGGATGGAAAGAAGCAGAAGCTGACCAGCTTTCAATTTGGTATGATGTGGGTGGAATCATAGGTGAGTAAGTGAGTGATATCTTCCTGCAGTTGCTCTGCTTGTGTTTGAAAGTGAAATGGAGCAAACTCAGCTCAGAGCAGTCACGTTTGGCAGGATCTAGCTGTATGCTGAATATATGAAGGGTCTAGTTATGTGGCCACTTGGCTGTGTTTGTTCCTACAGGACTGAGCGTGTGAGCCCCCTAAAGAGTTTCCCTACAACTTGATGGGCACTGTCGTATTCTTGGCCAGTAACCCCAGCAGGCATTTTGCTTTATTCACTAGGACTTTTTGAAAAGTGCAGTGTCCAAAACAGCGTCCCTGCAGCTCGCTGCTCCCTTTCTGACAGGTACCCACGAGGCAAAGATTAGGTCTGGAATTACTGGGTGCTCTTCTACCCCTTCTGCCTTGTGTTTTTTAAGAACAGCCTCGGCGCAGATCTCAGCAGAGGAGGCACAACTGTGTTATGTTCAGAGAGAAAATGTAACTGCACTCGTTTCTGCTACCTGCACAGAGTGACCCTGTTCTTCTAGAATAAAGAACGTTGTATATGTGCTTAGGCGTCCACTCTGCTGTGCTCAGTTTCTTGTTTTATTTATCCCATTAGCTTTCCTGGTACAGACATCCTCGTTTTGGTCTGTTCAGGGTCACTTGGGTGTGTTAGTTTATTGCCTCTGCGGCCCCTTTTCTGCATTAGGCTTTCTCAACATTCTATTTATTACCAGCAGAGCAGCTCTGACAGAGGTAATGACAACACATAGGGTGATTTTTATTAGCTCGCAGCCTTTGCTGCAGTGAGTTGCACCAGCACTAAGTAGGTGGGACGGTAGATGTGAGGCACCTGGGTGCCAGTGCTTTCCCTGAGAAAAATAACCACATTTTCCTGCAATTTCTGTCCAATAAACCAGCCACAATGTTTAGCTTCCAGAGTCACGGGGATCCTTGTGTTGAGATGGTCGTACAGGGAAAGGAAAAGGAAAACAGAAGCATCAGTTAGTTAAGTGCCAGGAAAAAAAAGAGGTACTAAATTCCTGGGAGAGTAGTATGAGCAGTTTTCCCTGCTCTGTTTGAGCCACTTCAGTCTGGTGTTGTCTCTGTGTCTGGGGCAGCAAGAGCAGGAGGCTGAGACTTTAGGATTTTAGAGAGAACGCCTATCGATGAGAAGGCAGGAGGCCTCTGCCCTCAGCCAGATGAGTTTTGTTCAGGGTGTCAGCGTGCTGAGCCTCACAAGGATTTGTGTTTTTGCAGGTGGGACTATCCAGGGCTTGATTTCTGACGTGCTGCAGAGGAGAGCCCCAGTGCTAGCCATTAGCCTGCTCTTTGCTGTCGGCTCTCTTTTTGGATACAGTCGTGAGTATGCTTTTGCTGCACGGTGGCGAGGAGTTCATGTGGTGCCTCTCTAGAGAGAACCAGAGCACAGCCTCTCTTAGCTACGTTTTGCGGTCTTGTAACTGCTTTTGGATCATGATGGTGCTTTCTGGTCTGCGTTGCCTGAAGTATAGCACTGCACAGGAATAACTGTGTTCTTTGGTTGGATTTCACTGCACTGGTGAGCTGTGGCACTGATCCAGTGTCACTGAGACTTCTGGCACTGTCATTGTATTGACCCCCAAGTGGCAGAGCAGGTGCAACCCTGTAGTGAGAAGGCAGAGAATCTGGAGATGAATCTATGCTGAAGTTTATATGTGCTACAAAAAACCAGAAGCTTTTAGACCTCTGTAAGTCATGACCTTGAAGAATTTCTACCTCATGTATAATAGAGTTCTCAGGGATTGGTTATTGAAAGTCTGCTGTCAGGAAAACTGAGCAGAAGGAGCTGGGAAGCTTTTCTCTGCAAAACATCTATGAAGCTCTTCTAAGGGTGATAGCTTTGAGTCATCAGGCATGGTGTCATGTGGTACTAGGGTGCTCTAAGTCACTGAGATGCCATTTCACTTCTCTGTGTCTTCCTGAAAAAGGGGGGTAGCAATACATAGAGGCTTTTATGGAGCACCTTGGTATCTATGGAAAGTAATTGCTGCCTGAACTGGACAGGAGCAGTAAGGTCTGACTTTCAGAAGTGTGCTGGCTTACTCAGATGGTCTCTAAGTGGTGTGAATAAGGTAGAATCATAGAACGGTTCAGGCTGGAAGGGATCATCAAGATCATCCAGTTCCAAGCCCCTGGCCATGAGCAGGGATACCCCCCACTAGGCCAGAGTGCTCAAGGCTCCAGCCAATCTGGCCTTGAACACTGCCAGGGAGGGGGCAACCACAGCCTCCCTAGGCAACCTGGTCCAGGGTCTCAGCACCCTCAGCATGAAGAGCTTCCTTCTGACTTCCAGTCTAAACCTCCCCTCTTCCAGCTGGAAACCATTCCCCCTGCTCCTACC
>VZRI01004657.1:390904-403227 GCA_013397515.1 Upupa epops
TGCAGCTCAGGATGCTGTTGGCTTTCTGGGCCACAAGCGAACATTGAAAAACTCAACAGGAGCTGTCATCGACCAACACCAATGGGTGTTTTCACTGACCAGCACCCCTCTTCTCCTCAAGGTTGCTGTCAATCTGTTCCCCACCCATCCTGTCTTTGTGCCTGAGATTGCCCTGACCCAGGTGCAGGACCTCGGTCGCAGTCAAGCAAACAGCCAGGCAGCTGCTGCTCAGTAAGAGGTGTTGGCTGGGGAGTTGCTCTCTCTTTCTTTGAGCTATAGTCCTTAAATAGCAAGGGTTTGGTTTGGTGGGGTTCTGTAGGCTCTTGTTACTGACTGCTCACTTTCAAAAGCGAGTTGGAACCAGATAGAAAATGATTGCTGATAAACTTTGTTCTAGACAGCAGAGCAGTCAGAGGTTCCAAGGGTCTTGTGCTTAGCTCTGCCCAGCCAGATACAGAAGGCTTAGACAGGTGATAGAGATTCACTGCACTGTGGTAATTAAATTTCCCACAGCCAGACTAGGAAACCCTTTTGTGCTCTGGAGTGATGCACGAAAGAGTAATTAATAATGGCCTGAGAGCAGGCAAATAGGGCTGCAACTTGCGTTACGCTTGCTAACTTGGCTGTGCATGGGTCATAAGTTGAAGCAGTCAGTAAGGACCTGAGGTAATGCCTGGAGGTGAGGTCTTGGGGAAAACAGTGTCTGAAGAGTGGAGGCTGCAGTGTGAAAGCAGCTGCATGGACACAGTACGAAGCTGTTCCTGGAAAGGCAAGCAGAACCTGTAAATACCCCAGCATGGTTTTGTTAGGGGAGATGTGAGGATGTAGGGATTTGCATTGTTTTACTTTATTGTGCAGCATTGTTTGTGCAGTTGCTGCCTTGCTACCTCCAGATCCAAACTCTAAGCTCTGTATCTGAACGTCTCCAGAGAAGGAGGCTCTACAACCTCTCTGAGCAGCCTGTTCCAAGGCTCTGTCACCCTCACAGGAGAGAAGTTTCTCCTTAGGTTGAAGTAGAACTTCCTGTGTTCTAGCTTATCCCCAGGTTAATTTGTTTACAGTTACCTGGTCTTTCTCTTGCAGGTTCTCCAAACAGCAAGCCTATCAACGCAGTGATCATGGCTATTACAGGTATCTCACCAAACACCCCTGCAGAGCAGTCAGTGACTCCAGCCTGGGGTGGTGGTAACGTGTTTGTGCCTGCTGTCATCCCTGGGGGTTTTGCAGACAGAGTAAAAGCTGGGGTCCCATTCCTGTTACCTTTGGAATACAGCTGCCTTGCTGAGGGAGCTGCACAATGCTGCTGACACGATTAAAGGCTGGGAACTAACGGGGTCTGCCTTGGCTCAGCATGAGCAGGACAGGTTGATGCTAGGATGCCTGGCAGCGATGTGCTATCTAGGAGTTGTGCGTACGGCAGAGTCACAAGCTACAGCTCAAACTTGAGGGTGTGTGTTTGTCAGAAGCCTCAGTGCCCCGTGTGCTGTGAGAGCTCAAGTTTTATGTGCTACCAGGCTTGCTATGCTGTGTTAGGGAATTAAGATTAGCCTGCATAAATAAAGCCTTTCTTTTCAGACACTCCTACTCTCTGCCCTGTTGCAGTTCTTTTCCCCTTCCATCTCCTTCACCAGCCTCTGGAGACTGAGGCACACATAAGGGTGTGCACTCTTCCAAAGTAGAAAAGCATGTAAATCTGCTTTGAGCTGAGGGGTTTGCATGCACAGGCTGTCCCAGAGTATCCTTCTGTGTTCAGTTTGGTGCACCCTGACTCTTCTTGCAGAGTGCCTTGGCCCTCAGCTTTAGCTCTGAGGGTGCACCTCTGCCTTCAGTTCATCTGTGATCACTGTCTTTACACTTCATTCTTTCCCTGAGCTGTGCATGATAGAAGAACCTGTAGTTTGAAGATGTTCTCCTGAGACTCTCTCTTCATGCTTGTTTTGCACCAGGATTTTTCATTGGAGGCCCTTCTAACATGATCAGCTCTGCAATTTCTGCTGACTTGGGGCGCCAGGACCTGGTGAAAGGCAGCAGCGAGGCCCTGGCGACAGTCACAGGGATTGTGGATGGAACTGGCAGCATTGGTGCTGCAGTGGGCCAGGTGAGGCTGCCAGAGGCAAACAGAGGTTTGGGGAAGGAGGAAAAGAGTCTGTGGTGGCTAAGAGATGGTAGCTCACTCCTCGAGCCAAAGTTGCATGTATCATAGAATCAGGTCCTGTTCTCCTCCACTGCTCTCCAGCAGGTCAGTCCCCAGCCTATCTTGGTCCCTGGGGTTGTTCTTGCCCAGATGCCAGACTCTGCACTGACCCTGGACACCAGATGTGGAGGGTTTTAAGGAAAAAAACACCCACAGTAATGTGTTTATTTAAGGAACAACCGAGGGAATGTGTGTGTGTTAAACTTCCTGTGGAACCAAGTCTGTTAAGAACTGAGTAGGTATTTGCAGCGCTAACGTTGCACTTAGTGCTTAATTATTGCACTTCCATAAATCACATGAATTTTAGACCTTTCCGTGGCCTGAACTCTGAAAAAGAAGTAAGTCAGGTTCACCAGGAGTGAAAATAAAAGCACTTTGTAGTTGGTTTGGGATTGTCCAAAGGTCATAGCTAACCCTTTGCTTACAGCAAGCTGTAGTTGTGTGATCGAGTCAGATTGGACTACCTGCTCTGAAAGTTACGGTGTCTATGAAGTTTGCTCCTTTGTGGTTCTCTCTTTTATCAATGGGTATCCTTTACCCCTTGGAAATGCAGCACCGCTTGCTTGGATAGTCCTTTCCATCTGCTACCAGGGGTCTGAAGGCTAGACTTGCAGAAAAGGAAGCTGCCAGTGTGCCCACTGGGGGTGTTCGCTTTTCAAACGCAGACCTCAGCTATGTGGTAGAACACAGTGGTGCTTTGGGGAGGAGGGGAGCATTTAGTAGAGAGATCAGAGCCAGTTCTGTTCCAGGTATCCTTTAGTGCTGGTAAAATCCCAAGGACACAGAGAGGCATACAAAGTCCTTTTCTGGAAAGGCGTTTGGGGTTGCACTCGCCATTGAGTGCCCGATAAATAGGCGTTGAGCCCTTGTTTTGTAGAGAAGGTGCCACTTAGCTCCATCAAACATGGAAAATTACAAGTGCTCCGTGCACATCTTAAAGTGCAGTTACCCCGGGCGGTGTTCTCGCGTTCACAGCGTTTCCATCTTCCCCCACACAGCCTGACATCATCATCATCAGAACTGGGCCTTCAGTTCTGAAAAATTCCACCTGCCTTTGCTCTAGCAGGGTATTTATTTCAGCAGAGACCACGATGATGTCACTCTGGGGGTGTGTGAACACCAACAGTGAACACGTTAGAAAGGCAGATCCTGTTTGGTACCAGTATACACAGTAGGAAAGAAGAGAGGCCGTTGTACAGCATCTCTTGTTGGGATGCAGTTCAGAGCAGACTGTAGTCTCTAGTGCCCTGTCTGTGCAGGAGGGTTAAGCAGTTAGTGGTTGCACTGGTGAAGATGCATCCTGTGTTATTTATAAGCCATTGTAGAGCTTTTAGTCCTTCGAAGAGTACTTAGAGCCACTTATGTCCCAGTGTTCTGTGCAGAGTCCGTGTGTTCAGCAGAGTCAATTTGTCACCCTTGAAACCGGAGTTCAGTTCTGTCTTTACGCTGCTCTGAGTTACTGTAAAGCCTCAGGATGGTATCTTTGCTGAGATTGTGGGCTTTATGCAGACAGGCTGCTGCCCTGAGTCATCTCTTCTGACAGGAAAAGATCAGCTGAGAGGTTTTGTGAGGTGCTAACAGCCCACGGATTCCAGAGAGTGAAAGAGTGCTGCCTGAAAGTCACATTTCTCTACCCAGTTTGAACAACTCCTCTTCTCCCCTTTCTTTTCAGTATCTCGTGTCTTTGATCCAGGAGAAGCTGGAATGGATATGGGTTTTCTATTTCTTTATTCTAATGGTAAGAAATCCCATTTTAAGGAATGATTGGGCAAAGTTATATCTGCAGTTGAAAGTTTTCATGAGAGCCTGAATATTGCGACTGAGGCGCCCAGGGTAGCGGTGGGGTCCCCATCCCTGGAGGTGTTTAAGGACAGACTGGATGCAGCACTTAGTGCCCTGGTCTAGCTAATGCGGTGATGTCAGGTCATAGTGCCCTGGTCTGGCTGATGTGGTGATGTCAGATCACAGGCTGGGCTGGATGAGCTCAGAGGGCTTTTCCAGCTTCAATGATTCTGTGATCTATTTCTGCAGCAACTGCAAACTGTGTGATGCCATTCTCAGAGTGCTCTGTGGTGTGCCTGTGCCTCAGGGTATCTACATCAGCTGGGTTCATTTTGGATGCTTTAAAGCCCAGTGGGAACTGAGACTGTGGCAGCCTTACAAAACCACTAGCCTTAATATCTTTATGCAGTCCCTAAAGCTTGTGCTGCCTGACGTCCAACAGAGGATTCTCCCTCCTTCCTCTCCGTGAGGTACACTCCTAGTATTTTAAAGGAGCTGAAGTTAAGCTGCTTGTTAGCTAGCCCTTCAAAATTAGTAGGAGGAGAGATGAGAAAGCTAAAATGAGAATGCCATACCCTTGTGTATTACTCGGGGAGAAGACCATTCAGGCCCTGATCTCCTCAGCATCAGTAGCCAGAGTGGCAAATGCCATACAGTTCCCACGTTCATCTGTGCTGGAAGTGCTGTGAATTGTCACTGCGTCTCTGTTGGCAAGGGAAAAGGCCGTTTGGCTAAGCAGCAGAGGTGCCCAGGAGAAAGGCCGCTGAGGAAGTGGGGGACTCCTCTTTATGAAGAGAAGATCACGACAGCTGGCATTGCATGAGCTTTTCCTGCGAGCTCAGTCCTTCCGGCTGCTGTGCCACTCTGGCATTGCTTCTCTTAGCTGGTGTCTGGTTGGGAAGGCATGTTGGGGTGCAGGCTAGCTGCAGCTGCGATTGCTCTGTGCTGATGTCTTGGATCTGCTTCTTTCCACAGACAAGTTCAGCAGTCCTGTTCATTTCACCGTTGATAGTGAGGGAGATCAAATCGCTTCTGCATGAGCGGCACCTGCGAACACTGTCAGAGTGACTCCTGTGTGCCTCTGGAGAGACTGGGGTATGGACTTGACAGCTAAGACACTAATCAAAACTCGGGGAGACTTGTTTTATACATCCTCCAGGTTTGGACTGATTCAGAAAGGCTCTGCAAGACTCGATCGACCTGCCTTTGCGAGCTCAGTAGTGAAGGACCAAATACCCATCCCTCAGTGCGGAGCTGCTGACCTAAGCTAGACAATCCATGGGACTGGCAGATTGTCCCGGCCCACCAGACTCTTCCATGTGTCAGCAGTTGCACTCGGGTCTTCTGTTGGGTGGTCTCACTGCTATTACCCCTTCTTATTTATTTCTGGATGCCCTGACCAAAGGTCAACTGTTTAAAACTGACAGTGGAGAGGTTGCCTGGCAGTGCAATGGTGATGGTCTGTTACACCAGTGAATCGCGCGGTGTGTTTCACGGGGAGTCTGTGTTTCTGATAGCTTCTGCTTCTAGATAGGGCAACGGTTAATTCTTCTTGCAAGTGATGCTGTTGGGTTGTTTTACAACCAGATCATGGAGTCATTAGGGATCAGAAGGGACCTAGAAAGATCATCCAGTCCAATCCCACTGCCACAGCAGGATCACCCAGACCAAGTCACACAGGAACACAGCCAGGTGGGTCTGGAACGTCTCCAGAGAAGGAGATTCCACAGCCCCCTGGGCAGCCTGGTCCAGTGCTCCGGGACCCTCCCTGGGAAGAAGTTCCTGCTGATATTGATGTGGAACCTCCTCTGTTCCAGCTGGCACCCAGTGCCCTTTGTCCTAGCACCAGATGACCTTGAGAAGAGCCTGGCTCCATCCTCCTGACACCCACCCCTCACCTATTTATAGACATTAATGAGGTCACTCCTCAGCCTCCTCTTCTCCAAGCTCAAGAGCCCCAGCTCCCTCAGCCTTTCATCATCAGGGAGCTGCTCTCCTTCCTTCATCATCTTCATTGCTCTACACTGGACATCCTGCAGCAGCTCTGTGTCCTTCTGGAACTGAGGGGCCCAGAACTGGACACAGTACTCTAATTTCTTAACAGATTGCCTCCTGCCTCTTCCGTGGGACGTGCCATGGTACTGGGTCCGTGTTAACCCACAGAACTTCCTATCAAACACTTGATCTGACTGGTCCATGATGCCTGGATAGGGGTGAGGGACAGGAAGATTCTTGGAGTTAAAAACTGGAGACTTTTTAAAGGGGAAAATTGCCTTTTTAAGAATGTACAGCGAGTGCAATGTTTTTCTTAGCTGTACGAATGTCAGTTTTTAGTCACACGTCGATTGTAACGAGCAGAACATTCAGTGCCTTACGCTGTCACTGCATTGAACGGTTGCCTGGTGATTTGCTGCTCCTGCAGCTGAGGCTCTTTGCTTACTGGGACGCTCGGTTGCTCCGTTTTATACTTCTTTGGAGAGTTTCTTTCTTCCTTGGTGGAGGTGATTCGTTCATTTCTTGGCTAAAAAACTTCAAGGCTTGGGAAAATGATGCCATTAAGCTGATGATGGAGTCGAATCCTGTTCTTGTCTCTCCTCATTCCCATTCCAATTGTTTTTGTCTGTTATAATTAGAGTAGGAGACTGAGAATCTATCATCCTGTTCTCAGAATTATGCCCTGGGGTTAGTGTTCACATCCCAAGCTACTCATTAGCCCCTGTACAAATAGAATCAAAACTCCCTGAAATTTAGTTCCAGAATTGATGGCGGCACCGTTTGCCCTGGCCACAGCGTCTGAGAATCTGCGGCTTCAAATTCCAACCTGGCCCAGGAGCTTTGTGGCTGGCGGTGGCTGGCGTCTGGGAGCCAGATAAGCTCCTGATGAAAGGTGGGGTGGGAAAGGGATGTCGCCGGGGTTGGGGGCTGGGTCGGAGAGGCAGGTCCCAGTAACAAATGGCTTCCTGTAAACAGTTCTGTCCCCTCTGGAGAAGTGTCAGATGTTTGAGCGCTGCAAGGACAAGCTGCCCAGCAGCTGGCGTGTCAGAGTGCAGCGGTGCTTGGAGGCCCCCCTCGGTTAGCGAGGCATGCCTGGGATTGCAGGAGCGGGTGGCTGTGGTGGCTGTTGTTTTCCTGGGGTTTTGGTTTCATGTTTTATCTCAAGGTGCTCGGATAGAGAAAGGTTTTCAGTCTGATCGTGTCCAAACTGATCTCACATGAATAAACTTTGACTTGATCTGCACTAACTCCTCTACGTACCTTCTTCCACTCTTCCTAGTGTGGTTTTGCTCTGTGTTTCTCTCCTTCTCGTTACAGACCCAGCTCTAGCAGCCGCTTTTTACTCAGCTGCTGTGAAGAGCTGAGCCCTAACACTGGAACCAAACCCTCATCCCAACCTAAAGGAGCTCACGTCCCACACGCTGTGGTTTGGCACTCGCCCTGCTCAGCCTCGTGAAGCGTTGTGAGGGTCCTCTCAACAGAGCTGCCCAGAACAGCGTAGTTAATGGCCTTAAACAGAGAAGCCAAAACATACGCTTGGCTTTACTCCCTTAGTTGTGGATCCACACGGAGAAGTCAGCTGTTCTTCCCTTGAAATTAAACACGTCCTGCACTGCTGGCCCTGCTGCGCCTTCTCTCCTGCGGCTTGTTTCCTCAGACATGAATCCACACCTTTGCTGGGCTGTGTTTCAGTGGGCGCAATGGGGACCTCTGGAACTGTGGTTGTGTTTTACGCTTGGACACAGCTGAGAAAAATGCTTGGCTGCTGGAGAAACCCCCACGCCTCTGGCTTCTTCAAGCAGTTGGGTGGTGCCGCAACTCCAGTCCTCCAGCAGAGTAACGGTTAACGTCTCTACCTCTAGTAACTTTCTCCTCCCCCCAACTCATGAGAAACTTTCCTGCCTGCTCTAGGAGTAGCCTGAGGAGTAGAGCTTTGCTTGAGGATGTTTGAAAGAGGATGACATCTTGGTTTGCGGCAGAACTAACTCTGCTCAGGGATTTCACTGGTCAGCTCAGTCTCTCCGCACCCGCTGCCGTGAGTCCATGATGTTTGTGCAGACAGCAGCTGCTTCTACAAGTGATAACGCTCGGTGTTTACAGCTACTACCAGGGGTCGGTGTGCAGAAAGGCTCCTCTAGAGCCCACGGTCACTGGCAGACCTTGTGTGCCACGGTGGGGTGCAGTGAGAGACCACACCTGCAGGGAAGGAAAGGAGAGGACAGGTGACTACACTGACCAGCAGGGTGTTCCATGCCATAGGAATGTACTGAGTATGAAGGTGAGGGACCACCGGGGTCAGCTCTCTTCAGTACTCTTCCTTCTTTGTCTCTCTTCAATGGCTGGCAACCAAGGAGGACGCTGGCCATTCTGCCTTTGATTCCAGTCTATGCATTCCCGAATCCAGTTCCTGCCACTGAGTCCCAGCATCTGCAACAGTGGTGACAGTGATGTAAGACCACTGAGCTTACTCTTGTGCAACGATGCCCTGTATCCAGCCGTGGCCAAAGTGCTTTGCCACACCTAGGGGCAGCTTCTCCCCGCTTCTTTTCAAACTGGAAGTGCCTAGAGGGATGTTCTGGGCTCTGCCTTCCTACATCTTTGTCCAATCCTATCTAATCCTTTGTTCAAGCAGCATCCCATCCTCCGAAGGCTGGAAACGCAAGCTCCTCAACCAGAGCTGGATGGAGGTTGTTCTGTACAGGCCCATGAAAGCAGTTTGGCTCTGTTAGAGCCAGCTGTGAGTGTTCCCTTCGGTTCTCCTGTGCTGGTGAGGATGTCTGTGTGCACGTGGATCCCAGGGGGCTCTTCTGCAATGTCTCCTCTGACCACTTCTGCAACAGAGGGCAGGTGTGTGTGACAACAAGTGCCACAGGCAATTCAAGGGCACAGGAGCAGACAGCAAGCACCAGGGTTCCCTTGTTTGAAGCTTCAGAGTGCTGCCAGGATAACGAAGGTGTCTGCTGGGATGAGAGAGTCACAGAATGGCCCAGGCTGGAAGGGACCTCAGAGCTCATCTACTCCAATCTCCCTGCCGTGGGCAGCGATGTTTCTAAACCAGACTTGGTTGCTCAAAGCCTCCTCCAACCTGGCCTTGAACACCTCCAGGGAAGGGGCAACCACAGCTTCTCCAGGCAATCAACTCCAGAAACCCAGGTAAGAGATCCCAGGTAATGGTGGGCAACTTTCCTTTTGGAATAGCTTTCAAAGCAGCACGTGGCTGTCAGTGGCTGTTCAGGGGAACTGGTGTTCACTGACCACGCTGCTCAGTTGTGAAGGCCACGCTAGCTCAGAACTCCTGCACCCAGAGACCCACATCCTCAGGGTTTTCCCCATTTTTCAGAGGGAACCAGTTTCTAGAAACTCAACTCATCTGCTGTGGGGTAGAGGGCAGAGCAAAGCAACCCTGGGCTGACAAAAGCCGCTGCTCCCCCTGCGTTGAGTGCCAGAGCTGATAGAGTGATGGGGTAATAGCTGACTGCTACTCAGCTGGAAGGACAGGAGTAGCCAAGAGGCAGCTTCTTCAAGAAGCTCTTCGCCTCTTCAGCCTCTGCAGTAACTCTTGCATCCTTCTGGGAATATTAATGCTTCGTTTCTTCCAGGCAGAAGCAGGGTCATCCCAGGACTGCTTGCAAGACTCAGCAACCAGGAGGACAGGTGGCAACAGATGGCTGCGATTCCTGCTATTGAATCCAAGCGGTTACGTGAGGAGAGACACAAAGGTGGGAGCCCAGCCTGCACCAGCATCAGCGTTGCTCTAGCACAGGAGGTTTTCAGAATGAGTGCACAGCCCCACGTATCAGGTGAGTGCTTGTTCAGGGCTAGTGGGCTTTTTGCTGCTTGGCTTTGCCTCTGTGCACTGCTGCGATGCTGTCCGGGGCTCCTGGAGCTCCCAGGCTGCTAAACACCAGCTTCACCTTGGGTGCTCAGGCAGCCTCAGTGCTGGTTTCCCTGAGGAAGGGAGGAAGGAGTCATGGCATTCTCTCCATGGCACCTAGCTGGGTGCTGTCCTGGCCTTGAGGGACTGTGTCTTTTGCTCCCGAGTGGCCAAATCCAGAGTTCTTTCTGTGCTCTACGCTGCCACCTGCTTTGACCTCTGTTCTGCTCTCAGTTCAACGAGGATCTTTGAACCACAGTTGTCTCAACTACCTTCACTTGTTGCGCAGGAAGGGAGCAGCTGCCTCTTCTTGCTTTAGCTGTTTGACATCAGTTCACCTGCTCAGCTCCAACCGTCGTGAGCTAGGTTCCTCCCTCCCTCCCTCCCTCTCTCTTCTGTCCCCAGTCGGTTTTCTTTGCTCCAGCCTTTGTGGCAGCGTCTCCAGGACGAGCAGAGGAGGCAGTGTTCTCTGTGCTAACAAAGTGAGCATTGTAATGCAGTTGCAGAGTGGGTGGATGTGACTGTCGACAGACAGCCTCCTTCTGCTCGGGTGTGGACTAAAGCTCAAGGTGACTTTGTTCCTGCAGACATTCACTGCCTTCCCCTGGGGAACCCAAGGGGCAGGGTTGGGAGAGGAGAAGTATGATAAATGCGAGCGTCGGCAGGAAAGGCACTTCCCTCGCACGGGCTGCCAAGACACAACCGTGCGCCGGGAGCGCGACTCTGGGCTCAGCTGAAGGCACCGCTCCCTGGATTAAAACAAACAGGACCGTGTGCAGAGGAGCCGTTGAGCGGGGCTCTCTGTGGGCCTCTGGCCCAGGCTTATTGCCTGGCTAAGTGGATTAGCGAGCAGCAGCGTGGCTTGTTCGGGGTTAGGCAGGCTCCGAGGAGAGGGAGGAGGACGTCGTTCCTTGCAAGAGGAAGCGATGCAGGCAGCGTTTGCTAGGAGAGAGAAGAGGTGTCGCTCTGTACCAGTCAGACCTGTTTGACACCGAAGGCTGTGGTTGATGGTTAGGTCGTCACGCGTGGGCTTGCTGGGAAGGGTCCCATGGAAACGGTTCCTTTCAGAGCTATCACTTGTCCTTATCTACCTCAAAGTGGGTCTGGTGACAGCAAATCGCATCTTGGGACACTTCTTCTCTGCCTTGGTTGCCATGGGAATTGGTGCTCTCTGCAGCTTTGTCTCCCGTGGAAGAAGGGAAGCATTGTCACATCGCCTGTCCCCTGCGCACCAGGATGTGCTGAAGATGGAGGGAAGCTGAGGTCAGCCTCACCATCCCCGGGGCAAAACATTTGTGCCAGCTAGAGGGCTGCAAGGTTCCTTCTCCTAAACCTCATCTGGCCGTGCCCAGCTCCTTGCAGTAGCTACTGTGCCTGTGTTACAGAGCACAAAGCGGTGCAGCCCAGCCAGTCCTCCTCCACTCGCTCAGGGATGTCACAGAGAGGTTACCCGACCTTGTACACCCCAGTTACACCCCTGTTTACTACCTGTTGCTGCTGCTCCGTGTGTGCAGCACCGATCATAGGATCATAGAGTCATTAGGGATCGGAAGAGACCTCGAAAGCAGTGCAGCAGTGAACAACCTAGAGAACATCAAGAGCGATTGCAAGGCACTGGGAGCTGCAGTGAAGGACTTGGGAGCACAGGTTGTCTTCACATCAGCCCTCCCAGTTAAAGGGTAGGGGTTTCCCTACCCTGATAGAGTAGGGCAAAGCACTGAGTGCTTGAGGGAGCGGTGCTATGGACAGGGCTTTGGCTCTTTAAATGATGGGGATGGCTGTGAGAACCCTGGGCTTCCAGGGGCTGAGGGGGTTCATCTGTCAGCAAAGGGAAAGGATGTCTTTGGCCACAGGCTTTCCAGTCTACTGAGGAGGGCTTTGAACGAGGTTTGCTGGGGGTCAGGGATCCACAATCCTTTCCACACGATGGCCAGTTATAGCAGTAGATACCCTGGGTCTGGAAATAAACCACTGGCCAGGAAGAGAACACCTGATGTGGAGGACCAGGTTGCTCCAGGCAGTAACCCAGCTGCAGTAGGGGCTGGTCTTGAATGCCTTGGTACTCATGCACGGAGCACGGGGAACCAGCAGGAAGAACTGTGGGTCTGTACGTGCCTGCAGGGTTCTGATGGCATTGGTGTCACTGGGACATGGAGGGATGGCTCTCAGGGCTGGATTTTAGGGATAAACGGGTACAGACTCTTCAGAAAAGACAGGCAAGGGGGAAAGGGAGGGGGTGTTGTCCTCTACATCAAAGACCAACTTGAATGCGTGGAGCTCCGTCTGGGGAGAACAAGAACAAACAGAGAGCTTATGTGTGAAGATCAAAGGGAAAGGGGAGATCACAGCGGGAGTTTGCTATGGCCACCAGACCAGAAAGACCTGGAGGATGAGGCCCTTCATAAACAGATAAGAGCAGCTTCAAGTTCACAAGCCCTGGTCCTCATGGGGGATTTCAACCACCCAGATATCTGTTGG
>VZRI01004657.1:403678-419156 GCA_013397515.1 Upupa epops
TGGGCCAGTGCCAACCTCATGAGAGTCAACAAGAGCAAGGTCCTGCACCTGGGTCGAGGCAATCCCAGGCACAGAGACAGGCTGGGTGGGGAACAGAGTGAGAGCAGCCTTGAGGAGAAGGACTTGGGGGTGCTGGTCAGTGAACAACTCTGCCTGAGCCAGCAGTGTTCACTTGCAGCCCAGAAAGGAGTTCCCAGAGAGTGGGAGCCCAGTGGAGAGTCTAACCCAGGACCTCCATCTCTCCTGTGCTTCAGCTGATACCCAGCCCTCATGGGTGTGGTAGGGAGTGAAGGGAAACTGCATTTACTACGAGAGCCTTAAGACTTAGGGGAAACTGTCTGGTTCTCTGAACAGGGAGCCGAGGCTCTCGCTCTGACCATATCCTGAGCTGATACAAGAAACCAGCTCAGTTCGGGGAGCTCCCTGCCTTCAAACCATAGGTCTGACTCCTTCCTCCCAGCCCTCGTGGGTGTTGTGACATAACTGATGCCTATTTCACTCGCGCTTCTTAAGGAGATCTGATACTGATACTGAGATAAAAGATCTGCCCCAAACTCCTACGAAATAAAGAAGTGGTGATTCCCGTGGTGCAGATACGGAACTGAGTCAGCAGGAGGCTGAATGATGCAACCGAGGTGACCCGAGAGGGCTGGCTGCTGCTGGGAACGGTTCCTCTCGCCTTTGCCAGAGCCCTCACCCTCTCTGGTGCTGGATGTGGGGCACTGTTTGCACCCGCTTGTCATCTCAGCCTGGGCCCTTGGACTCTGAACTAAGTCGTAAGGGCTCTCAGCCTCCTTCAAAGGGAAAAGCTGATTCAACTCAAGCCCTGAACTTCTGGCCTGGAGTTTAAAAGTGGAATTGGAACTGATGTGTTGAAATAACCCCCCAATCCAGCGCTTCTGCTTCGGCTCTGGTGATGCTCGTGGTGCCTCCTTCAGCCTGGGGAAGTGGCTGTGGTGCCTCCAACGACAGGGGGTTCATCCTTGTGACAAAGTCCATATGGGCTTTGTGGTGAGAAGCACTGGGTGCTTTCAAACTGAGCTGCTTTGTGCTCTGCAAAGAAGCTCCTCGGTGATCGGTCGTTCCAGTCAGAAGCTGTTAACTGCAGAAATACAGAGGAGAAACAGGGAATTCTGGAGCAGCAGGAGAAAAAAGGGCAGAATGGTTTAACCTGGGGTGGAACTAAAGCATAGAGCAGCTTTGGCTGCAAGAGACCTTCAAGATCGAGTCCAACCTTTCCCAGCCCCATCAGCACCACTCAACCCTGTCCCCCAACGCAACAGCTACCCTTCTCTTCAACAGCTCCAGGGATGGGGACTCAACCCCCTCACTGGGCAGCTGTTCCACTGCGTGACAGCCCTTTCAGGAGAGAAATCCCTCCTGACATCCAACCTGAATCTCCCCTGGCAGCTTCAGGCCATTCCCCCTCATCCTATCCCTGGCCACTGGGGAGAACAGACCAACCTCTGCCTCTCTACAACTTCCTTGCTCTCTATGACTACTTGAAAGATCTCCCCTCAATCTCCTCCAGGCTAAACAACCCCAGCTGCCTCAGTGGTTCCTCACACATCTGTTCCACATCCTTTACCAGCTTGGTAGCTGCCTCTGTCCCCTCTCCAGCCCTTCAATGTCTCTGTTGCTATGAGGGACTCAAGACTCAAAGTGTGGCCTCATCAGAGCTGAGTNGCTCTCTATAATTACTTGAAAGATCTCCCCTTAATCTCCTCTTCTCCAGGCTAAACAACCCCAGCTGCCTCAGTGGTTCCTCACACATCTGTTCCACATCCTTTACCAGCTTGGTAGCTGCCTCTGTCCCCTCTCCAGCCCTTCAATGTCTCTGTTGCTATGAGGGGCTCAAGACTCAAAGTGTGGCCTCATCAGAGCTGAGTAGAGGGGAGTGATCACCTCCCTGCTCCTGCTGGCATCGCTATCCATAGATTCATTCCTAGACTGGTTCAGGTTGGAAGGGACCTTCAAGATCTTCCAGTTCCAACCCCCTGCCATGAGCAGGGACACACTCTGCTAGACCAAGGTGCTCAAGGCCCCTTGAACACTTCCAGGGCAGCCACAACCTCCCTGGGCAACCTGGTCCAGGGTCTCAGCACCCTCAGCGTGAAGAGCTTCCTCCTGACTTCCAGTCTCAACCTCCCCTCTTCCAGCTGGAAACCATTCCCTTGGTCCTTTTCCATATTTCTCCCTCTTGAAGCACTGGGTTTACTCTTCAGGGATGATCTTCTCCTCATGTGCTGCTTATTTAACAGAACAAGGCTTCCCTTAGAAGCTGGAGCTGGGTTTTGTTGCCCTGGACCTCTGTCTGCGAAGAGACCTTCTCGGACGTCGTCAGGAAGAAAACAAACCCGTGAGATAAACCCAGAGAACAAGAGAGAGCGGGCAGCTACCGCGTCGCCCTGCAGTGCCATCAGCGTGCCGTGCTGAGCTGCAGCTCAGCTGGCTCTGGGCACCTCTTCCTCACGGCTGAGTCCTTTGAAATGTGCCCCTTCAGACGGCTGCCGCAGTCGCCCACCCGCAGCCACACGGGCTGACTTCACCACTCTGGGAGTAATAGGAGTAATGTCTGCCACTGTCTGCTTGCTCATCCTTGAAACAGGCTGGTAGGAGAGCAGCTGAGAGCAGGTTGGGCTCAGAACCCCACGACTCGCAGGCTGTGGTGTGTTAGGATTAGTCACGTTAGGGGCAGTCGGAGCTCCCGGTGTTGCTCAGCGCCCGTCTGCTGTGCCCCGGCCTCTGCCTGGTCTGGGACTTGAGCAAGACAGGGCAGGCGGCGAGTGATGGAGGCAGAGGTGTCTTCTGGAAAGGAAAGCTGAGCCCTCTGAGCTTGCCCAGCACACAATGGGGAGCAGACGGGCTGATGCTGGCAGCAGTCGTCTGTGCCGGTGTGGCAGCTGGGCAGGGATTTGCACGGGAGCTGCTGCCAGCAGCGGAGATTCATTCGCCAGCGCTGCCAGCGGGCAGGAGCAACGGGGCTTCCCCAGAGAGGATGTGGAGTCTCCTTCTCTGAAGACACTCAAAACCTGCCTGGATGTGGCCAAGAGGGTCAACAGCACCTTGGGGGGGAGATCAGAAGGGGGGTGGTTAGCAGATTGAGAGAGGGTCTTCTCCCCCTCTACTCTGCACCGGTGAGACCCCATCTGGAGTACTGTGTCCAGCTCTGGACCCCTCAGTTCCAGAAGGATACAGCTGCTGGAGGGTGTCCAGCGTAGAGCAATGAAGATGATGAAGGAAGTAGAGAAGCTCCCTTGTGAGGAAAGGCTGAGGGAGCTGGGGCTCTTGAGCTTGGAGAAGAGGAAGCTGAGGGGGACCTCTCTAAAGATGTGAGAGGTGGGTGTCAGGAGGATGGAGCCAGGATCTTCNTGACTTGGTCTGGGTGATCCTGCTGTGGCAGGGGGATTGGACTGGATGATCTCTCGAGGTTCCTTCTGATTCCTGATGATTCCAGGCTTCTATTCTATGATTCTGTGTTCCTGTGTGATCCTCTCTGGCCGATCCTGCTGTCACAAGGAGGGGTGGACTAGCTGATGGCCAGATGTCCCTTGCAACCCCTGCCATTTTATGACTATCTGGTCGGGCCGTGGCGTTTGAAGACACAAAGGGATGCTTTATTGGCCCGGGGCTTCTCATTCAACCACTTCCCCAGGGTGGACACCTCTGCAGGGAAGTCTTTTACCTTAGCCAGAGGAAAGGAGGGAAAGGTTGTCTCATTGTTCTCAGGCTTCTAAACTGCTTCCCCTCCCTCAAACTGTGAGGCCAGAGGGGGGCTGCTTTGGTGGCCGTTCCCTTTCATGAGCCTGGGGGGAGAGGCTGATTTTCAAACACCTTCCTCCAGCCTCCCCCTTGTTGTTCATATCCTGGCGGGCAGTAAACCAGCAGTTAAAGCAGATCCCTTTCTGATGGGCTCTGTGAGGCCCCTGTCCCTTCTCCTCCCTGCTGCAGGGCTCAGCCCTGCTCTCCTGCTCTTGAGGATGGCTGTAGAGAGATCCTGCACCTCCCACGGCCAGAGGAGTTGCTGGAGATGAAACTCGCTGGCTGCAGTGCCTGGAGTCCTGCTTGGAGCAGCTTTCTTACCCCAGCAACCTGCAGACACCGGGGGGCCAAAGCCAGGTCCCTTCCTCCACCGGTTGTGTCCCGGGAGCCACAGGGGTTGTGTCAGGCACTGTCTTCCACTCCATAGTGGAGCCTGCATGCACGATGGCATAGGCACCCATCACGTGTGGGATAGCAGCACTGGGGTGAGCTGAGGAGGGGAGCAGATGAGGGCAACGAGCCCCAGGGCTGCGACACCACGCAGTGGTGTCACTGTTCTCACCCTCCAAACCACAGTGCCCGGCACACAGGGAGGGACCCACGATGCTGCGGAGGCACTGCTGTCACACTGAGTGTGTAAAGCACCTGGGCAGAGGGTGGGTTGATCTGTGGGCATTGTAGTGGGGGGGTTTCTCTAGTGCCACGTGTGTCTGGGGCTGTAGAGCATGCTGAGACTGCCAGGGCGTTGTGCTGAGCAGAACCTGTCAGTACTCACCCCCCCCACACTCCATCCTCTTCTCCCTTGTTGGTGACTTCCACCTCCTTTGCTTCTCTCCATCTCAGGCTGTTGGGAGCTGAGTCGCTGCTGCTGAGACAGAGTGATACTGCTTTTCAAGGTGAAGAAAGTGCATGGTGAGTGGGGAGAGTCATCTGGACCCTGAGAGAGTGGGAATTCTGAGCCGTGAGATCTCCGAGGATCGAGACTGAAGTTGGACGACCGCTGTGATTTGGGAGAGAAGGACTGGATGTTCTGAGTGGTTTTGCTCTCTGTCCGATGTAAGAGCAGAGTGACAGAGTTCCATCTCTCTGTGTCTGCAACTAGAGGGGGTTTTCTCTGGGAGGGGGTGTTGGGGGTCCTGGTGCCTTTCTTCTCCAACCTCAGTCGGTTGTTTCACTGCCTGCAGATCACAGAATCATAGAATCCTTAGGGATCAAAAGATCATCCAGTCCAATCCCCCTGCCACAGCAGGATCACCCAGACCAAGTCACACAGGAACACAGACAGGCGGGTCTGGAACATCTCCAGAGAGGGAGACTCCACAACCCCCCTGGGCAGCCTGGTCCAGTGCTCTGGTACCCTCCCTGGGAAGAAGGTCCTGCTGATATTGATAGGGAACCTCCTCTGTTCCAGCTGGCACCCAGTGCCCCTTGTCCTGTCACCAGATGACCCTGAGAAGAGCTTTGGGCTCGGGGCAGCTGCTGTCTGTCAGCCAGATGTGGTGGAGGGACTGGAGCGCAGATGTGTGAGCTACAGAAACCAGTAACTGACTGGGATCTGCCCAGAGCGTGGATGCTTTTAAGGAACAACTGGGCCATCTGGTTTTTAAGCGATGCCTTTGGACCTGGAGACCCTTGAGGACCCTTCCAACCTGAGAAGGGCTGTTGGGACAGTGTTTTCGGGGAGCACAGGGCTCTGCAAAAGCTTCTCACTTTGAAGTTGGTAAAGTTTCAGCCAGGTGGATGGGGGATGCCTTTCAGGGGGCTTAGACTCCAGTCTCCTGCCTTTGAAGGGGGTCATAAACGTTGTCTGTAGAGCTGAACTTGTTTATCTTAGGGATTTACGTTGCAGAGACAGTGGTGGCACAGCCCCGTGTTTGTAGACCTGTAAAGCTGAGCTCCTGATCCCCCAGGACGGGACTGCTGCTGGGGCTCAGCCTTCCCCCCCCAGCACCAGCTGCTGCCCTCAGCTGGGGCAGGGGTGGCCCTTGAGGAGCCAGTGCCTGCTGCTCCTCCAGCTCTTTGTGTCTGTGATTTCCAGTGCCCTCACGGTGCGGGGTCTCTCCCTGCTCCCATTCCCAGGACGTGTTGGCTCCTCTCCTTGCTCAAGCCTGACCTGGACTTGAGTTCACAGGTCATTCAACGCCTAAAGACGCTCTGGCTTGCAGGGATAGAGGTTGCCTGTGTGGCCCCAGCGTAGTGCTGGTGTTAACCGAGTGCCAACAGCCACTTCAGGGCAGTTACCACCCTCTGCTTGCCATCTCTTTATGAATGAGGGTCCGAGGCAGAGCCGTGCAGCTGGGGGGGCTGTGTGACAGGCTGCTGGGGAAGGCTCCTCTCTGCTGCATAGTGCCTGGGCTCTTTTCATTAGGGACACACGGTTTATTCTTGAAGAGGATCCTGGTCATTTGTTAGCACCTTCTATCCGAGAGGGCTGCAGCTGAAATTAAACTGCACGAAGGACACAGGGGCACCTCAGGATGGAGGATGCTGCAGAACTGGAGCCCATTGTCACCCTGAATTGCTAGGCAGCTCTTTCTCCCTTGCTTTTCTACTCGGTAGCCAGCTCATACACCTGGTGGTTTGTTTCTGTCTCCATCTGTTCCGACTTCAGTTCATTCACAGCTCTGTAGGTATTGTATGCTCTGGGTTTTGTTTTGGGGTTTCTTTTTCCTCCTGGAAGGGAGAGCCTCCCCTTTTCATGGTTTGCTCATTCAGTTCCTAGGTCTCTGGCTTCCTTGTCAAGTTTGTCTCTTTTGTTGTATTAATTGCCCTTAAATCTCTCTAGTCAGGTGCTGCCCTGCTGCTTCCTGGGTACACCTTCACCATCTGCTGCCCTTCATCTCCATGGCACCCAGGGCAAATTCCAGCCTGCCTGCTCCTGTTTTCCCTCTGCTTCAGTTCATAGATTGATAGAGTGGGTCAGGGTGGAAGGGATCATCCAGTTCCAACCCCCTGTCATCAGCAGGGACACCCCCCACTAGACCAGGGTGCTCAAGGCTCCAGGCAGTCCGGCCTTGAACACTGCCAGGGAGCTGGGGGGCAGCCACAACCTCCCTGGGCAACCTGGTCCAGGGTCTCAGCACCCTCAATGTGAAGAGCTTCCTCCTGACTTCCAGTCTCAACCTCCCCTCTTCCAGCTGGAAACCATTCCCCCTGCTCCTACCACTCCAAGCCCTTGGAGACAGCCCCTCCCCAGCTTTCCTGGAGCCCCCTTCTGATCTCTATTGATTCTGCGATTCTAACTCTCTCAGCTGTCCCTGCAGCAGAGGTGCTCCAGCCCTCCACTCATCCTCTGGACACGTTCCAACAGCTCAGCCTCCTTCCTGTGCTGGGGGCTCCAGTTCACCTTTGCTTACCTGTCCTAACGTGGCCCTCCCCTGTGTAGAGAGGGACAGGGAGCTGTGGCTGATGAGGGGCTCCAGGCTGCCCCACCAGCACTCGGGTGACCTTTGTGAGAGCACAGTGGATTTTAAATCCCCCAACCTCTACTGCAGCACAGAGAGTAGGTGGCTGCCTGCAAGGGGTGCCATTGCCTCCTGCCCCCCACTTCTGCCCAGACAGATCATCTGCAGTTCCTGGAGGAGGGCAGAGCAACCCCTGATAACGTTTACCTTTGGCCTTTCACACTCACTCGAAGATCTTGATAGCTTCCCAGTAAAGCCCAGTGTGTTCAAGGGATCTCAGAGCACGGTGCAGCTGCAGGAGCCTCCCTGGCGCTGTGGCCGGGCTTATCTGACACTTCAATAGCACAGGGACTGTTAGATTCACAGCTGCCTCTCCTGTGTCTGTGCTGGGGGACAGTTCCTGGGGGACAGAGGGGGTTCTTCCTCCTCTTTTTTTCCCCCAGGTTTGTTTTATATACAGAATCATCGAGGTTGGAAAAGACCTTGAAGATCATGGAATCATAGAATCCTTAGGGATCAGAAGGGACCTGGAAAGACCANAAGAGACCCAGCTCCCTCAGCCTTTCTTCACCAGGGAGCTGCTCTACTTCCTTCATCATCTTCATTGCTCTACACTGGACACCCTCCAGCAGCTCTGTGTCCTGGAACTGAGGTCCCCAGAACCGGACACATCCAGTCCAGTCCCCCTGCCACAGCAGGACCACCTAAACCGAGTCATTCAATCGTAGAATCATTAGGGACGAGAAGGGACCTCGAAAGATCATCTCAGCCCCCATTCTAGCTCTCCTTCAGGGGCAGGTTTAGCAGCCTTACATTGCCATCTGCCCTTGTCCTGCTGCCCATGCTGCCCCTGCTCTGCAGTTCAGGCTGGTTGCAGTGAGAGTGCCCTGCTGACTCGTACACAGCTTGGAGTGCCTGGAGCTCCCGGGTCCTTCTCAGCCAGATCAGTCTGTCCCCAGCCTGCGGCGATGCCTGGTGTCCTTCCTCCTCAAGGCAGAGCTTTGCCCTCTCCTTTCTGTGCTTCATGAGGTTCTTATGGCCCAGCCCGTGAGACTCTCAGGGGAGTCTTGAATCCTCAGCTCACAGAGCAGAGGAGATGGTCTTTCTCCTGTGCTGCGTGTAAAGCTTTTGTGTCCCTTCTGGAGAGCATCCCCAGTTCAGTCTTTCTGCATCTTCAGAGCCTGCTGGCATCTCTCATCTTCAGGTGACTGAAGGGACAGGGTCCTGCAATTCACCGAGGACTTTCTTGATTAAAATAAGAAGGCAGTAGGAGAAAACAGATCCAAAGCTTAAGTAGCCGGGTGGAAAAAGGAATGGGGAGTGTTTAACTTCTCCCACGAACAGGCTGCTTGGGCAGTGCCCCTGGTGCCAGGGTGGTCCTTTGCTCAGCGGCGCCTGTGCTCCAGGGGCAAGAGAAGCTCCTCCCGTGCAAGCTGGAGAGTGTCAAACCCTCTTTATCCAGAGCAGAGAAGCCAGGCGATGAGTCTGACTCCAACTGGGGGAGGAAATAAATCCCCTTAACCTTTTCAATTAATCCAGCCAAGAGGGTTCCCTCCTCTGCAGCCCTTCTCAGTACTGAATGCTGCAGGAGAAACCTCACCCAGGGAGAGGGCTGGCGGGCTGCTTCTCCTCTAGTTCCAACAGACCATTTGGAGAAATCAAAGCTGTCAGTGCTTCTGTCTGCCCCCACCTTTCCCTTAGTGTTTGCTGAGGTGTTTAACAGCAGCCCCTGAGCCATTTCCCACAGACCGAGCTCTTCTTGTGGTCAAGGTTTCTCTTACCCTCCTCCTCAGTCATCGAGTAGCAAGAGGAGGCTGAGGGGGGACCTCATTCATGTCTCTAAATCTGTGAGGGGTGGGTGTCAGGAGGATGGAGCCAGGCTCTGCTCAAGGTCATCTGGTGACAGGACAGGGGGCACTGGGTGCCAGCTGGAACAGAGGAGGTTCCCTATCAATATCAGCAGGAACTTCTTCCAAGGGAGGGTCCCGGAGCACTGGACCAGGCTGCCCAGGGGGGTTGTGGAGTCTCCTTCTCTGGAGATGTTCCAGACCCACCTGGCTGTGTTCCTGTGCGACTTGGTCTGGGTGATCCTGCTGTGGCAGGGGGACTGGACTGGGTGATCTTCCGAGGTCCCTTCCCATCCCTAAGGATTCTAGGATTCTATGATCCCTGGGCACCAGCAGGTTTGCACAGGCGAGTGAGGATGCTTGTGCATTGTCCTTTAAATCCGTGCGGGCTCTCTTGCAGGTCGAGCACTCTCCCATTTGCTGCTTTGGGCAGCAGCTGCCAACTGAATGAAGCCTGTCTGGCTCTTTTTCATTGGAGCTTGCAGGGGAGCTGTGAGTAGAAGAGGATGCTCGACTGCTGCGCTGGCGCAGAGGTAGTTGTAATTGTTGGGTAACCTCTTCTGACTGGGTAACGTGAGCGCTGACAGCAGGTGCACGCTGGGCTATGGCGTGCTGCTCGCAGGCCAGGCAGGTCTCAGATTGTGCCACCTGCTCAGCAACTCTTCTGCTTTGCTTTGCTTTGCTTTTCAGATCTTTTCCTGCCTAGTGCTCTACCTCTGCAAGATTCTATTCACAGCCCCATTCACCAGTGTTTAGAATCATAGAATCACTGAGGATTGGAAGAGACCTCGAAAGATCATCCAGTCCAGTTTCTCTCCCAGCTTTAAACAGTGATGGGCTCTCACCTTCCTTTCTGCTTTAGGTTAATAAGAAACTCCCTCTGTCCCTGCCTTTCTTGTTCTTGTTGTTATTGAGGCTGGAATAGACCCCCGAGCTCATCCAGCCCAGTCTAGGACCTGGTACCATGACATCAGCTAGACCATGGCTCTAAGGGCCACGTCCTGTCTGTCCAGGGATAGGGACTCCCCCACTGCCCTGTGCAGTTCATTCCAGGCTCTGATCACCCTTTCCATGAGGAAGGGCTTCCTAACACCCAACCTAACCCTCCCCTGGGGCAGCTTGCAACTCCTCTGCGTGTTCCCTGGCTGCCTTCAGTGGGGCAGGTTTTCTGCAGTCCTTGTGTCTGCCAGGGCTGCTCTCCCTTCCTCCGTCTCCTTCGCAGCAGCAGCCAACACAGCAAGCAGCAGATAGAAAGTCCCCCCTGGGCTCTCCAAGGAGGTGGCCTCCCCTGTACGAGCTCTAACAACCTAACTGGACACTGGCTGTGGGAACACAGCAGCCCCCTCGCATGAATCCCGCTCCTGTGAGAAGCAGCCTCACTGCTTTCATCTGCTGCCAAGGCTCAGAGCTGCCTTTATTACCTATCCCTCTTGTCCGGTGGCAGAGGGATTAATTTCCCGAGAGACATCATCTGTGGAGCACTTGGTTGAGTTAGGGCACTGGAGATGTTCTGTAGATGAGGGTTAAGCTCCTGCTGCAGGGGAGACACTTAAACCATGCAGCAGGACTGCTGGAGACCCGCTCACCTCACCAGACAGCCAGTGAATCTGCCTTCTCAGTGCAGAGTTTCCTCCCTAAACTAGCAGACCCTCTCAGGGAGGGAGCTGTAGTCTGTTGGGTGCAGTAGCTGGTTCCTCAGGCACTGGGTGGCCTCATGGCTGAAGCACCCAGCAGAGCAGTGGAGCTCTCTGGGCAGATGGAGCAGGGGATGCTATCTCCAGACATCTCTTTTATTCCTAGGAAACCTGTGCGCTGGGGCTTTTCGAGCCCGCTGTTCCAGAAGAGCAGCTGAACACACGCTGAACTTTGATCAAAGTGTTGGTGTTAATCAATGACAAACTGGCTGAGTGCTCGGTGGGAGCCCCTGGCAGCTGGGAGGGGGGGAAGTTCCTTGCTTTTCAGTAAGAGGCACCTTATTACACCTCATCCCCTTCCCAGCTTCATTAACTCAGGCGGCCTCTCCAGCTCGGGTACCCAAATGGCTCTCCTCACGTTTGTTCAGCTCTGGGCTGATGCAACCGGGCCCTCCAGCTGCTAAAGTGCCACTCGGTGGGGGAAGCCAGAGCTTGGCACAGGCCTGAGGTCCCCATTTGCACAGGGAAGAAGGAAGATGTCCTGGAAGGAGCACAGAGAAGAGAGACTGGGAGTTCTGCCACCAACCCACTGCTTAGCTCTAATCTTTCTCCTTCCTCTGATTTTTTTATAGTCCAAGATGAAGCCCTTGTACTTCATCTACCTTCACAGAGCTTCTTCTCAGATGGTGACTTTGGGAATAGCATAGAATCCTTAGGGATGGGAAGGGACTTGAAAGATCCTCCAGTCCAATCCCCCTGCCACAGCAGCATCACCCAGACCAAGTCACACAGGAACACAGCCAGGTGGGTCTGGAACATCTCCAGAGAAGGAGACTCCACAACCCCCCTGGGCAGCCTGTTCCAGTGCTCCAGGACCCTCCCTGGGAAGAAGTTCCTGCTGATATTGATAGGGAACCTCCTCTGTTCCAGAATGAGTCTGGCTCCTGACACCCCTGCAGGACCTGGGGGGCTGCAGTGCTGCTGCAGATGTGGCTCACGCATGGGCAGGGGGGCACAGGCACTGCTTGACAGAGCAGAGGAGGTTTGGCAGAGGTGTCTGTGGGGCTTCTGAGGCCACACGGGGTGTGGGGCAGCACGGTGGGTGCTCAGTGCGCGCTAGAGTCCACGCTGCCACGTTTGCTCTCTAATAGAACCTAGCAGGCTTGTTGCACCAGCGATGAGGGGTTAGCACAGTCCTGCTCCCCTCCACAGCACCGGCTGGTTGCTTCCTACCTCCCAGTGTAGGGACAGATGTCTGGGGGAGCAGGAGATGCTCAGCGTGAGGCTGCCGGGTACCCCAGAGAAACCAACCTTGATTCCATCTGCCCACATCACTCTGCAGCCACTGGCTCTCAGCTCCGTGCTGGGCGTTCGGGGTGGTCCTGCGGGAGCCTACCTGCCCTGTGGGGCTGAAGGAGCGCGGGCTGTGTGTCAGACAGGCACATGCAGTGGGGCAGGAGGGATTTTGCACGTCAGGGCTTCTTTCAACAAAGCCCTTTCTGTCCCGCTCCCAATATTTCTGCCTGTGCGGTTGGGGACCAGGGGGGTGGAAGAGCACAAAGGAGCCCAGACAATAGGGAGAGCAGGAACATTCCTCACACCCATGGCGGCCCGCAAACAGGCTTTGTCTCCAGCCACTGCCTCCCTCCAAAACAGCCACTGCCTCCCTCTGTTTCGGGGGGCCTCCCTTGCTCCTTTGTTCCTGATGCCTGCCAGGGGTGAGACAGGCAGGTGAGTGGCGTGCGAGGCCACGGCTGGCGACGTGCTGTGGCGGGGTGCATATTAATAGATTGCTCCAGCCTGTCGCTGAGTGTTTGACTTGATTCATGAGACTCCTCCGTCTTGGGAACCACAGATCCGGTCAGGAGGGAGGGAGAGAAAGAGAGGGAGAGAGCTATTGTCTGCCAGGTCTGGGGCCCTGCTGCGCTGGCGGCTGCCACCACCACCCTGAGCTGCAAAAGGACTTTGCACCTTCACCCCAGACCTTCTTCCTGCCCAGGGTGTCCATCTGTCCCGGACAATGTGAGGTGGGACCAGCTGATACCCATGAAGCTGCACAGGGGAGGAGGCAGGCAGCTCCCAAACACACCGCCTCGAAGGGCAAGAGCAATTGTGCTCCGGTCGCAACGGGCTGCGCCCAAGCACTGCCGCCCGGTGCCCGAGTGGCATCAGAAATCAACCGTGGAGAAAGGAACCTTTGGCAGAGGGGGGGGTTAATGGCAGAAGGAGATTTGACAGGAGATTCCATCATTTGCTATGATTTTTGATATAATGAAGGTGCTGCTGGTGGACAGGAGCCAGGCAGCAGCCAGCCGCTGCCTTGGGAAGGCTGTTTGAGGGGCAGCGTTTGGTACTGCTGATAGGGAAAGGGGGTTGTGTGGTAACACCAGGGGAGGAAAACAAACAGGCTGGAGGATACTCCATCACGCTGACAGAGACCTGCGTTGTACATGCTTGGGTGCAAAGAGGATTGTTTGCATATTCATCTGACTCCATCTTCCCTGTTCCCATCCCGAGCAGCAGCGGTGATGTCTGAGCTCCTCCGGGGAATTGTTTGTGTTGGAGGGGACACAAATGTGCGTGGAGGAGGAGGGTGAAGCAGCACGTGGAGGAGCTATGACAGCAGACAGGGGGATGCTTTCACGGTGTGCGATGGAAAGGAGTTAGCTGGTGGGATGGAGCTCCAGGGGTAGGGTTTGTTCAACTGGAGGTAGGGAGCTACAGTTAGGGCCTAACTCACAGCTCATCCAGTCCTGAGCAAGAGATGGAACAGCCCAGGTGAAAGAGAAGTGAAGTCCCGGGTCTGAGTGGTTCTCTTTCTTTATCTCAGGTGTCAAGGAGTGAAGCTGAACTGAGGAGGAAAGGAGCATCTGTTTGCAGTGGGTAAAGGCAGGAAGGCTTTCCCTGGCCATAGCGCTCCCCAGGTGGCTAACCACACCTTCCAGCTTCCTGGAAACCTCCTGGGACTACAAAGCAAACAAATCAAGGTGTGTTTACTCTCCTGTCACCCTGGTGCCTCACTCCCTCTCTGGTGCACTTGGTTGCACGCAAGGGCGCTGCCTGACTCTGTGTTCCAGGAAGGGGGCACAGCTGCCAGTCCAGTACAGAAGAGGTGACTGAATGAGGAACTGGCTCCTAGCTCCCACTTTCCAGTCATTCCAGCTCATTCCAGCTCATTGGAAGCCCGAAATGGGGTGCTGGAGGGGAGACTGTGCTTGGGACAGACAGCTCTTGGTGATGTGACAGCTCTCTACCTGCTCTGAGCAAGGAAGGAAAGGAGTGGTAAATGGGAGCTCATACACACCCGGTTCCAGCTGCAGTTGGATTATGTTAGAGGTCACCTGGACTCAAGTACTGCCAACACTGACTGCAAGTGGCATGGGATTTCTGAATATGAAGATGAGGAAGGAAGGAGAACGGCTCCCTGATGAGGAAAGGCTGAGGGAGCTGGGTCTCTTGAGCTTGGAGAAGAGGAGGCTGAGGGGGGACCTCNACTGGACCAGGCTGCCCAGGGGGGTTGTGGAGTCTCCTTCTCTGGAGACGTTCTAGACCCTCCTGGCTGTGTTCCTGTGTGACTTGGTCTGGGTGATCCTGCTGTGGCAGGGGGATTGGACTGGATGATCTTTCAGGGTCCTTTTCCATCCCTAAAGATTCTGATTCTCTAATACTATGTTTTATGACAGAGCCAGAACCTTTGGGAAGAGAATTCTCAGTAAGCTTGTCCTCATGCTTTTAGCAGACACCTCTCCTTTTAATTCCTTCTCGTTAGCATGAGGATAATTTTGGATAAAGATAATAGGTTGGATGTTTGGAAGCCCTTCCTCATGGAAAGGGTGCTCAGACACTGGAATGGACTGCACAGGGCAGTAGTGGAGGCTCCATCCCTGGAGGTATTGAAGGAGAGACTGGATGTGGCCCTTAGTGCCCTGGTCTGGCCGATGTGGTGGTGTCAGGTCCTGAACTGGGCTGGGTGAGCTCAGAGGGCTTTTCCAGCCACAGTGTCTGTAATCAGCCAGTCACAGTACGTCAGTGAAGTTGTCTCTTGCTTCATAGCACATGCCCTTCCTGAAGAACCAAGGATGTGCTGATAAACTGAGTGTATGAGACTGCCTGTCTTTCCTTTCCCTATTTAACGCTCCTCCCTGTACTACCCTCAGCGTGTGTCCTGCCCCTGACTGCTCTGCTAACTCGTCTCTACTTACAACACTGTACACAAAACCTAACAGGACACTTTCTGCTCAGATTAAAATCACTCTGTGTGAAAGAAAACACAAATCATCTCTGGCCTTTGGGCTCCTCACAAGGTCCTAACGGCCACTTTCAGCATCGCAGAGACTGCAACTGCACATCCTATGCGTGGTGACATCTCTTGCTTCATGGTGAGCCGGCCTGGCTGCCACACACCCAGCTTCAGCTGGTGGTCCTTCCAGCAGCTTTTAGCAAGGAAGGACAAAGAGAGACTGCCAGCAGCTGGGTGGAAGGCAGGAACTTGATTTGTCTTGCTAGGGGCCACTGATATAGGAAGGGGTAAGAGGAGAAGGATTTCCTGGGTAGTTCCTCAAACTGAGATGTCTGTGCAAATACTGAGTGGCCTCTGGGATCTGAAGGGGGCTACAGGAAAGCTGGGGAGGGGCTTTTTAGGATCTCAGGTAGCGACAGGACTAGGGGGAATGGAGCAAAGCTGGAGATGGGGAGAGTTAGACTGGATGTGAGGAGGAAGTTCTTCACCGGCAGAGTGGGGAGAGCCTGGACTGGGTTGCCCAGGGAGGTGGTTGGGGTCCCATCCCTGGAGGTGATCAAAGCTGGGCTGGCTGAGGCTCTGGCCAGCCTG
>VZRI01004658.1:0-17500 GCA_013397515.1 Upupa epops
ATCATAAAAATAAGTCAATTTACACCAGTATCAGCAAGGCTAGCAGAACAGGTCATTTCTGAAAACTCCTGAAGCGTAGCGAAGTATTTAAATAATGCTTCACATTGGTTCTATTAGACTGTATCAGCCACCTCCTCCAAATCATCTTTGGGCCTTTATTTCATGCCACATAGCAAAGTTTACCATTTTAATTACTTAAATTGATGACATGTAGAGGAAATACTTGTTTAGCTAAGTGATAAATTAGCTGCCCCGTGAAGTCAAACTGATTAAAACGACCTGACTAAAAGCAAACGGCTGGTGTGGTAACGGTCGTACGCGTGTTTTGTTAGGTTTGACAGCATCGTGTTAGGAGGGTTCGCAACTCTGCCCCTCGTTTGCAGCCTACGAAGCAATCAGGCATGGTTGCAGACAGATGTGAGGATTCTCCTGAATGTGAGAACATGTTAAAGCAGATAAGGAATTAAGTATTAGAAGAACAAACATGCACTGTGTTTATTGAAAGCAACGAAGTACAGGTGACTTGTGATTAATCCAGAAATGCTTCCAGACTCCGGAATTTGTCACTGGAGCACTCTCCAGGGCCTTATAGTATTCCTTCCTAAATACTCCTTCCTAAATACTCCTTCCTAACCATTCCTCCTAGGGAAAAATAAAGAGGGTCATGCTTTCTGTGAGTAGAACGCTGAGCAGGAGGCAGTCCAGAGCATGAGCTTTGGAAAACCAAGCCCACTCAGAATCTTTCAAGCCAGATATTGTTTACTAATCTGTAATATCCACTGCTTTACTGAGTTCTAGGAGTGATTTTAACTTAGGGAAAATGGATTCCCTATCTCACAGCACCGAGGTCTCCTCATTGCTTGAGCCTGTGATTACTACCATCTTTAAACACACGAGATACTAGGTAAAGTACCTCCAAAAAAACAGCACTCCACAAAACCATTGCAAACCACCATGCGCATGCCCGGTTTAAGCCTAACTAGGGTTTCTACACCACCACTTCCACAGGTTGCCAGCACCCACCGAAGAAACAGCCTTAGCAGCAGCGTGCACGAACCCAGAGGCACACACTCTGACAAAGTGGATAGGATCGTTTGCCCATTTTCTTGTACACACCCTATCAGACTGTTCACCACCAAAACAGAATGACAACGGACTGACGTGGTCGAGCAGATTAACATTAACATCAGCTGGGGTCCAGAACAGAACAAACAAGATCATGCCGCTGATGGACCGGTTAACAGCCAGCGAGCCTGATGATCGTGAAATGCAATTAATTTTGTCCCAGTGAGTAACAGTTCCTGCATTTTAACTTCTGCTTGTCTGATCTTTAATACAAAAACAGAGTTACATCGGACTTTAAATAAGTTAATTAAGTATTAAAATCAATCATGTGAGAGTCTTAATATTTAATATTGTTAGATTGTATATCAAAGTGGTTTTATTATTTATTTACTCCAAACCTTTCCAGAATACTTCATGTGGCAACAGGGGGTCTGGTATCTCACAAGATAAATGCATTTACAATGCCAAATAAATTATATATAAAAGCATTTGTCTTAATACATGTCATTCAATATTAAATATCACCCATTGGTACCACCCTGAAACCCTAATCCATTTTTACCAACCGCACATTTGTATTATTCAAATGTTGTCTATTAAACAGTTGTCTCCAGAGCCGCAGTAAAGGAATACATACCTAAGAACAATTATCATAGGAGTTTTAAAGCACTGTCTACAGATTTAACCCTGCAACTTTCATGTCTTACCAGTGCTTAAACATGCAAAGCAGAAAGTCAGCAGTGAATTAAAATGTCAGGGATAAGAAACAACACAAATAGCCTGGGACAATGACAATGCATTCTCTTGCTAATTCACATGATAGTGGAAACCTCTGCTGTGGTAGAAGCTTAAAAAAAAACCCCCACCCACAAAAGTTATCATGAGAAAACACCTTCTATTCTGCTAATTTGGAAGATGGGAATCTAGACATTTGTTACAAGCAGGAAAGAAACTGAAGCAGCTGCTCACTTACAGTTTTCTTGAGGTTATGTGATTCTGTAAGACACTCTAGTTTGACCGAGGAAGGAAAATGCGAACAAAGCAGAGGGGATTGAAATACTTCAGCGATGCTGACCACTATATTCCATACCCACAGGCCCCTACCAACCTTGTCAACAGCGCTTCCCAAGGTCTAACGCTATGAACACTGACATCTGACAGCTATGGCACAACGATTTCTCACTTCAGCATTGAAAACAGTGACAACAGAACCAAGCATGTGTAGCTTTCAGTGTGGTCTCATAAAAAACCCTACACAAAAATAGCCGGACTCAAGTTTGCTGACTGAATTCCCTGTGACAACCAACCCCACAGCCTCAACACCAAGCTCTGCGTCTTTTGAATGAAGGCTTACGTGACAGCACAATGAGGCTGTGAAGGGAACACAGCTTCAGTCTAACTTTGATTTCAAATATGAAATACCTAGAAAGGTCCAAAGCCAACGGGTAATGACAGCCCATGTCTTGATCACTCCTCCCTCTCCCAAGATCTAACTCTTTAGCAGCAGATGTGAACATGTTGAATTGCATTGTTTTCACTGTTCTTCCTCAGGTAGAGAAAGGTTCTTCGTAGAGGTGAAGGAGATGTGGTGCAGCAGGGTTTGGTTTCTCTGGTCAGAGAACCACAAGATCTCACACACGATCAAAATGATAACTTATTTGCTATAATAAGTAAGGTTGGATGAAATAAACCACATTATTGCCACTGCTGAGTAAGTCAGCCAAAAGACTGTGAGTGCTGCATCGTAAACAGAGGGTATCTTGCACTTTGAAATTGAAAAAGTAAGAGATTGAACACTGTTAGAACTATACCCTTTAGTGGCACAAGTATCTACACAGAACTAGGTCAGTCAGCTCTGGGGTTGAAGCTAAGCTAGCAACAGACTACATGTTAACCAAGACCAGTTAAGAGCTTGCACTTGGTTAGAGCAATCAGCTACAAAGATGATGAAGATGCAAGTACGTATGAAGCAGTTTTGATGGGAAGGATGTGGTGATTCTATGAAGTGGATCACAATATGAAGGTGAGTCAGCAACATCACAGTAATTCAAATCAGTCAAATCAAGCTGACAAACGTGAGATGAGTAATTCTCTTTCCACCACCCAATACTGGTTAGGCCTGAGCCGCAAGCATGTACCTGTATTTGGACAGCATGAAATGAACCTTACCACCTGCTGCAGTCCAGAGAAGAGGAGAAAGACCAGTTAAGACCCTGGAAACTATAACCTGTAGAGTCAGACTGAAAGAACCTGAATGTTTTAGTTCAGGGAAAGGAAGATGTGAGGGAAAGAAAGGGACAATGCAGTAAATTTTCAAGTCTGCATCATTCAGTTATGAAGTTACTTCCTTTCCTTACAGTAATCTTAAGCAGGTAAAAATCCTGTTTGCATCAAAAGGATTCAAACCCCTGGAAACTCATTAAATGAAAGAAACCCCTTGTTTATTTTATTGTAGAATATATTTAATCTACCTGGTTACTAAACAATTCAGCATAATTTATATTAAAGCTTTTGCCTTCCAAAGCTAGTTAAGAGATTAAAGTAGTTTACTGCTGTTTATGGTATGGAAATGACTGCTTTTAAGTATTTAAGAGTTTTACTTTCAGGAACACAGAGGCACCACGCTATGCTACACACTTTATGTTTTAGTAATACGTGTGTAACTCAAGGGCCAAAGAATGTCAAGACGGAAAGAAGTCATTAAAACAGTGAACTGGAAAAAATGGCAGCTTAGCCCGCAGCCTTACCCAAAATAATAGTAACTAGCTTAGACACTAAAAGTGTGTTCAGTGAAACAAGTTTCTAGGATATCACAGCTTTCAAGAAGTAAGTAATTAATCTAGGATTCAGCCTTTATTCTTTCCCTATTTTTAGAAAAGAGTTTCCAACAGGGGTTGACTGAATTCTTATAGCAACGCCAGCGTGTTCACGCAGGCACAGAGGCACTTACACTGAATATTTCTCTTCTAGTTTTCTCTTCTAGATATGCAGATGTGGAGACAGCACGGTCTCCCGCTGAGGTACAAAGAAAGTTGGGGTAAGCCCTGCTTGCTAAGAGAACAAAAGGCACTTTCAAAGGAGCAGAGAGGAGTTCCTGCGTAACATGAAGAACCATCACCCCAGGTCAGCTATATGATCCAGTCCTGAGTCAACTCCAAGAGGGACAGTTGCAGAGGAAATCCATGTGGAAACCAAGATGAAACAAAGACAAAGTGCCATCTGAAATTTAATTCCACTGCAGTGCCATGCATGCAGATTGCAAGGAGCTGCCACCTCATCTGCCAAGGGGAGTGGTGGCATGCTCTGAGTGTTGGATTACCCCTGATAATATGCTGAAGCTTCCCCTGAATGCTCCCTCTCACACCCAAATGCTGAGTCTCGAGACGTGTGCTAGGGAAGGGATGGCATGCCATGTGCTGCCTGCTCACATTGCTTCTCTTCAGCCTTGCCCACATCAGGGATGATTCCTAGGAGCCAATCTAGGAACTCACTCTCTTTGCTATTCACACCTAGCCTATTCATACCTAGGATGCAGCGAGTTTCAACAAACACCTACATAAACCAAACTAAACACAGTACCTCAAGCCAAACCAACCCATGGAAAAACAAGGTATAGCTGAAACCTGTGAACCTCAGTGGGTGTTTGACTGCCTGAATGCACTTTGTACCAAGTATCACCACTGCTGTAAGATTTTACTAGTTGGTTGGTTTGTAGTTTGTTTTTACTAGGGCTTTGTATTCCACACTACTATAAAGAAGACAGGGAAGGTTCTTGTTCAGAGTTCAGTGAACTCTGCTGCTCAGTACATCCTGCTGCAGCACTTTTGCTTCTGCTGCTTAGGAATTCCTAGTACTAATTCCTGCCAAGATTCGTAATATCAAAACCAGGATAAAACACTAGGGTAATACTCTTCCATAATTTGGCCTCTTAATAGAGTGTTACTGTTTAAAACTGATTTTTCTAACCCTCTCCATTCCCAAATTTTCCATCCACAGACTGTGACCAGATGGACGAGATGTTCTACGCTTTCCCATACACGCACAGCAAACTGACAAGGGAACAAGTAGCCTTCCTGAAGTCTTCAGCCTGAAGCCAGGCCAGCAAAGCCACTGAGGCATAATCACTTCTATAATGGGCTGTTACTGAGAGGCATGTGTTCCTCCTGAAGTATCTTCTAGGCAGTCCCAACTTCTTGCCAGATCATGCAAAACACAGGCATAGAAGTCACCAATACCAGCAGCATCGTCCATCAAGTGCACGCTGGCTGTACCACCTCAAAGTATGGAATAGATGTCTCAAATGGCAAGCAGGAAGGCAGTCCTTTGCAAGAGAAAAGTATGGCTGTGAGAAAAATGAATCAAGTCTGCAGAGCCCTAGAAATGTACCGTACAATTCACAGTGACTCTCGAATTCACCGGCCACCGTGACATGACTGCAAGCTTTGTTGAACGCATCCAACAAAACAGAACCGGAACTCCTAGAGAACAGTGAACGGCTCTGAAGAAGTCTACAGGAACAACAGCTGTCATTATCCTTGACGGAAAGCTTGCAACGCCTCACAAGCTAAGCTTTTAAGCCCATTTTATTAAAAAAAAGCAACAGATGTAAACAAGTTATGGTTAGAAAGCTCCTTGATTAAATTTTTCCTATTGTTTTTAGAAAGCCTTTGCAGACTGTTTTGTTGTCTATGTTAAATGGACTAGTATGACTTAATAAATCATGACAGCATCAACACTGTGAATCACAGAATCATAGAATCATTAGAGATGGGAAGGGACCTCAAAGATCATCCAGTCCAATCCCCCTGCCACAGCAGGATCACCCAGACTAAATCACAGAACAGAATATTACGGATTGGAAGCGACCTGGAAAGCTCATCCAGTCCAATCCCCCTGCCACAGCAGGATCACCTAGATTGTCCCAGATAAAGCAGCTGCTTTTTCATACTTCTTTCCAACTTCCTGATTTTCTGTCCTTCTGACCAATTTTCTTAGTCTCTTTCTCTCCAAAGACATGGAATACCGATTTGTGAGAAGGTAGCTTTCAGATGGTTTTCCTTGCTGCCTACTGGATGATCTCATTCTCCAACCAGTCACATGAAAAAGCCAAGAGAAAAGTTCCTTTAGCTTTGTCGTCGCACTTCTGACGAGAGTTGAGGTAGAGACGTGACCTAGTTCAGGGCGAGAAGGGCCCTACCAGTGGCCAGGCCATGGACCACTTAGTGCATTAAGAAGAATGAAATGCAAATGTTGAACTGGATCCAGAAGTAAATGGAAAGAAACCTCGCATGCATATAGGTGTGATCTGTTCTCACTCTTCTTTGTGACTTAATAGTGAGGCTGTACGTCCTGGGGCACCTACATTTAGTACTTAGTTTTGAAACGTTGGTCTGTCATGTATTATTCATCTTCCTGCTTTTCCTAAAAGGAAGACCTAAGATAACAGTAACAGGTTCTTGGCTTCCTGATGGAAAAGGAAGAAAAAGTTGACTGAGGGGGTCAGATCTTTCCTCAAAGGATAGGTGACAGACAGAGCTTGCCTAGCTGAGATGACTATTCTCTGTCAACACATATTGCAATTCCACCTGTTGCCAGGAAGGCTTGAAGCTTAACAATTTCTCAGGCAGGCACCAGATCGTCTGCCTACACATCCAAACTCCTGTGTTTGGGAAGCTCTTGTTCTTCACTACAGAAGAAAAAGGGAAATACTGATCTGTTTTAGCAGCCACATTTATCAGCAAACCCCTGAATACTATAAACACAGAAGAATTTAACTTTCACTGTCATTTTGGGTTTAGAGGTTTTGGGAGCATCTTGTAAAAAAAGCCAAAACATCAAATATAGATAAAAATAATCCAAATACCATTATTTAGAGAGAGAAAAATCACTTGTTCATTATTCTACTGCACGTCAGCTTTTTCTCACTAGGAATCCCACGAGAAACTCCCCTCATCTATTCAAATAACAGAGTATCTTTATCATAAAGATTTATTTCTAAAGAGTATAGAATCAGAGAATCAGAGAATCAGAGAATCATCAGGGACTGGAAGGGACCTGGAAAGATCATCCAGTCCAATCCCCCTGCCACAGCAGGATCATCCAGACCAAGTCCAGGTGGGTTTCAAATCCAGAGAAGGAGACACCTCCAGTGCTCCATCACCCTCCCTGGGAAGAAATTATAGAATGACAGAATCAGTTAGGGTTGGAAGGGACCACAGGATCACCCAGTTCCAACCCCCTGCCATGGGCATCTTGTAGCACACACATTTAGCTTTCTAGAATGAATCTTTTTGCCTCCTTTAAAGTCAGAGCCCTAATGCAGATGCCACTGACTCTGGATTCGAAGGAAGTTTTGACTTGGAGATCCTTAATCTTGTTTGCTCATCTGTGGCTGCTACGTAATTGTTTTAGGAAGTCTTCTATATTTCAACATAAAGGGTATTTCCGTTACAGATGTGGGAATGGAAATACACTGCATGTTACTGTGAATTATAAGTAGTCAAACAGTTAAGGAGACGTCTGCACTTGTCCACCTCACCTTCAGCTCTGCAAAATAACTAATGTACACCAAATGCTGTACAAAGCCCTACAGGAATTTGCAAATACAAACATTCCAGTGGGCTTCCATCCCTAATTTGATGATGAAGATGAAGGCCACAGCTGCAGTACTCCAAACAAGCCTAACCCGTATTTTCTGAAGTGTACGCACGCAGAAGTCTCTGGTTTTTTTGCAAGGAAGCAGGATTTGAGCGTCAACCCAGACCATCATAAAACGACGCTCCATGTCACCCCTGAACACCATCAAATTCTCCAAAATGAGGAGGAAACAGGGCTGATAGTGCAGATAAATATGACAGTGTATTAGGCTGCATTTAATTACCATTTCAAACAATAACCTGATCTAACCTTTGACAAGGAAAATAAATGTTCTGAATAATTTAACCAAAGCAAACATTTGCTGCTAAACGCTGGCTAATTATAGGAAGAGTTGTACCGAGAAGGGAAAAAGACCCAAAAGAGCTGGTAATTTATACACTGCTCCTGCAATTGCTACAGCTATGCCTTGAAACCCTTGGTTTTTTTTTTTCTCTGCGTGATAGCTATTAAATATCTACTTCGTTTAAGTACCTACTACGTCTAAAGGAGGAATGCCACATCAGGGTAACGAGCCTTGATTTACAAGCACTGAAGAAACAGTCCTAGTATGGAAATTATCATAGAACTATTAGGGATAGGAAGGGACCTCGAAAGATCATCCAGACCAAACCCCCCCTGCCACAGCAGGATCACCCAGACCAAGTCACACAGGAACACAGCCAAGCGGGTCTGGAACATCTCCAGAGAAGGAGACTCCACAGCCCCCCTGGGCAGCCTGTTCCAGTGCTCCAGTACCCTCCCTGGGAAGAAGTTCTGCTGAGATTGATAGGGAACCTCCTCTGTTCCAGCTGGCACCCAGTGCCCCTTGTCCTCTCACCAGATGACCTTGAGAAGAGCCTGGCTCCATCCTCCTGACACCCAGCCCTCACCTATTTATAGACATTAGGTCCAAGAACGTACACCTTTCCTATCGTCAGCTTTCTCACAGGAAAGGTTCACATCTGAACTGCTCTGTATCACCCTGGAAGATAAGGAAGGGCACAGGAAGAATTGTTTTCCAAAGTGCCAGTACAAGACAATGCAACATCAGTGTCACAGGATAGGGGAGCACAGTTCAGTCATGTGCGATGCACTTCTGCAAAGAAGAGTAAGAGCAATGAGGCTGGGGAAGGGACTGCAGGGAAAGTCCTATGAAGAGAGGCTGAGGGAGCTGAGGTTGTTTAGCCTGGAGGAGACTCAGGGGGGACCTTATCTCTCTCTATAACTCCCTGAAGGGAAGCTGTAGTCAGGTGGGGGTCAGGCTCTTCTCCCAGGCAGCTAGTGATAGGATGAGATGGCAGTGCCTGAAGCTGCCAGGGGAGGGTTAGGTTGGATGCTAGGAAGCCCTTCTTCACGGAAAGCGTGCTCAGAGCCTGGAATGGACTGCCCAGGGAGGTGGTGGAGTGCCTATCCCTGCAGGTGTTTAAGGACAGCCTGGCTGTGTTCCCTAGTGCCCTGGTCTCGCTGATGTGGTGATGTTACATCCTGGGCTGGGCTTGGTGATATCAGAGGTCTTTCCCAGCCTCAATAATTCTGTGATTCTGTGAAAAATAAATACCTGTGACAAGGAGAAATAACTAAAGTCATCATGCTTCGAACAGGAGACCATCAATAGCCATGGAATGGGAACTGTTAGAGAGAAGTCATTTTTCCCTGCCGCACATATACACCTTCCTGTTTTACGTGGTTTTCAAAGAAATTAATGGCTTTTGCTGCTCTGGGCCAAGAGTTTCACTTCCTAATGCAATGAAAAGTTAGCAGCAGTGTCAGCTGTCTACCTGCATGCAGAATAGCAATGGTTCAGAAGAGTCCATGAAGATTTCATGAACAAGCCGTGTATGGTAAACGAAAGAAGCCTATAAATCCCTAATCTTGAATATATATTAATGTCTGAGAGCTTGATGTAATCTGCAAAGTAAAAAGTGAAAACCATTAAAAATATTAAAACCGACTGTAAGTACGGTCCTGTCTTCTCCCCAAAGCAATTTGTGTGCAGATACGTTCTGGCCGCAAGTTTCTAAGACAAACATCTTATTTCTAAGTTACCTTTTCTATTTCATAAATATTTAACCTCTCCCTGAAATTTTAAATAAAGACACAAATGCCAACCATTCTTACAATGAAAAAATAACTAGGAATTAAACTATTTACTGCCCACTGTAAGAGACGCAGGTTTTTAACAGAAACAAATACTACATTCACGAAACAAAATGCCACACTTCTTTCTTACTTGATAATCAGCGGATTTTCTAGCTTACAGTATAAACTGAATGTTGGAAAATTGAGTTTGGAAGTCATTACTATTCTTGCTCCACAGTTCAGGATAAAGTCTTTAAGCAAACATAGTAGGAAAGAATTTGAGAAGAACCGTGCCTGGCACTCCAGAGAAATTACAGTCCAGAATGACTTTTGCACGGTATCTGTTGCTTCCTAGCAAATGGACAGCAAAATGCAGTGGGGGTTCTGATGCTGAGGCGTTCACACAACCACACTCAGCTACATCAGGACATGAGGAGAGGGAAATCTTAGGCAGTCATTGGTAAATGCAATGAATCAGCTCTTCCCCGCTGTTATACTGCACATAAAACTTCAGCATTGAAGCCTGTAACTGGAACACATCCTCTCTGGAGATGCTACACTCCACGTATTTTGCACGGGAACTGTTCAGGAAGGTAAATTTGGGTAACAGGAGACATATTTTTCTTTCAGTGAATTAAAAGGTAGCAAGAAACCAAAAAAGCCACTCCTGAAATTTTATTGTCTCCAAAATACATTTCAGATAAACAATGAAACAAACAAACCACTCTTTTCCACAATGGGTTATAGAGAAATCAACATTAGCAGTAAAATAAGAAATAGAAAGGTAAATCAACAGAAATCCTAACAGATCTACGACCGTGAGGTTCTTTTTGAAGTAACCCAGCGTTTCACCCTGGGCAGTCTCCTGTTCTAGGTAACAATCGAGTCAGTCTGCACTGGAAGTTTCCTGCATATTTTAGTTTGCAGATACTTGTAAGATCTTCCTGAAGAGAATTCACTTTTGTGTAGAATGGCTTTGTGATGTGGATTAGCTTCCACAAGGGATCTAAATTGACAATAATGAATTCATTTTATATAGCAGGCTAGACAGAAATGAGAAGTGAAAGGCCAGCGCTAGCAGAGTTCAGTGATCAACCACTGTTGTACTCTCTATAAATTACTGATTGAGTTTAATAATTACAGCATCGCCTGGATAATCTTTAGCAGCAGCACACTCGAATGAGGAGAGGCGAAAATGCTTCGAGTGTTAATAGCAGAATGGAATCATTCTTTTTATTTCAAATTTAACTGCAAATGGAGTGTTTATAACGGACATCTAAGACCACTGACACTGCTTTAAACTACAATTAATTTATATCACTCAAATCCGGAAAAACATAATTTCAAGCCTTGATCTTATTAGGATACTTAATGTAATCTTATTAGCATGTGGGTTCCGATATATCAAAGTGTTTTATACATTGAAAATATATTTTAAAGAGCCTAATAAACCTTTTGAAACAATTCACTACTGATCTCCAAACCTAGGGGAAGATGATCGGATCTGTAACTAACAGAGCAGAAGAGGCAATGCCTTCACACAAGCAATATTCTCACTGTTCTATGGAACTGGCTGTCACATGAGTGTTAATTAAGTTTCCAGGACTTTCTCATCTCTTAACTGCCTGAGATTTACCAAGGAGCAGCATGCTTTCCAGCAGGACAGGGTACCTACAGCTTCAATAAAAGCAAATGGGGATCATAGATACTTAAAATTTCAGTAAATCAGGCCTGGTGCCATATACAAGGAGTACGCTGCCAGAAATGTCACTCACAGAATCCATGCCTGCCACTCCGCAGAAATTCATATATGCTTAATGATGGCTAGCAAGTACCGAGAGCAGACCTAGCTAAGGAAAAACAACAGAGAAGCAGGCAGCAGGCAAGTGATGAGCACTGTCTGCACTCATATCCCCACTGGCAAAGTAAAGGAAGAATGGGTAAGAAACTGGTAAGGCTAATGCCAAGAATGTAAATGTTTCTCAGGACTATAGCAGGCCGTAAGAGAGAGTTTTTAATCTCATTTGAAACCGTTTCAATATTTCAACATTAATGTATGCACATATATATTAATGAAGCAGACATGTTAATCCCCCTGATGTCGATGCCTGCGAAGCATCTTAGCTCTTACTTCCTTCACCATCAGTCGCGTGTAAGTAACACACTATGGCAACATATGAATAGTTCATCGCCCCAGCAGTGAATGAATGAACAGTGACCTAAACACAAGCAGCTATTAAGGTTTCTGTTTCCTTAGCCATCAGCTATTGCACACGCTCCCAGCAAACACGTGTGTTTATCTGACATGCACACTTGTCTGTTAATAAGTTAAAGAACTCTTTCCGTCTAAAGCCTTTATGTTTTTCCCCTACACGCTTCGTTTCTTCCTACATGCACTGGGGTTTGACTCTAATAGAGACGTTGATGACAAGCCAAAGAAACAGAGGTGATGCTGCCAGTAAAAAATTACTACAATACTTTGTAGAAATACAAAGGGTCTGCCGTTGCTTCCCTGCACTTGGAAAGCTGAGTGCAAGCTGTCTGAAACGCACGATGCGAGCTTCCAGACAGCACTACTATTTGATTTCAGACTGCAGTTATACGTCCCCTGCAAGACTTTAATGTACAAAGAGAAAGAATCTGGAAAGAGAAAAACTCCAACGTTTAAACAGCAAGCAGCGTGAAATAATGACGACACATTGTTTTTTTACAAGGAGGGGTGTATGTGTTGTTCTTTAGGTTGGTTGCACTTGGAGGTTTTTCTATTGCTTGAATTTTTTATATTTTATAGAGAAAACCCAAGGAGCCCACAAGCAGAGAGCTGCGTCTGCTCTTTTCCCATGCTCAGGACCAATAATTCTGCTAATAATCTACTGCACGTTACCAATACAGTACATGTGTGATCAGGGATACGTGACACCATCATTCACCCCAGAGACATGAAATTCCACTTGCAGAAGCTTGTTAACAGGAATCACTTGTTAGAGCAACTGCCAGCCTTTAAGGGACCAGCAGCTAAGTGAAACAAGTTCACAAAACCCACCCTTCCAACTGTAGTCAGGATGACACAATGAGAACTCTACACAAATCCATTTCCCAAGGCATTTAAAAAGCAGATTAGTTTTCCCCGCTATCCACAATCTATGGTTCCAAAATCCCAGCCCTTTAGTCTTGTAAAATATGATCTCTGGAAAAAGAAGCTGAAGAGAATAAGACGACCCAGAGCAAAGAGAAGAAACAGATCCAGGGTGCTGTTAGTGCCTTGAATAAGCATTACGCAAGTGCAATTGTCTTTGTGGGAAACAGAGGAAAAGAGAAGGAAAGCTATCTGCTTGAGACAAGTAATTTCTGTGCTACTCTATACTAAGCTTTTTAAATACAACTGTAATTTCATTTCCTTCTCTTTTAATCAAATAATAAATGTGGATAATTGGTCAAGGGAACTGAGAGTCTACTAAGTACAAAGTGGATGATCGGCTCCTTTATTCCTGAAGGTTGTACCGTGCTGCCTTGTGATTTTTAAAGCCCAAATTTGTAAGGAATACGTATTTAATAACTAATGTTTAACACTCATAAACTCTTTTCATCTCATGAGCAGCGTGTACTGCAGAAATGAACAATTCTCATCACTCAATACTGGTATTAGCTCCATCCCTTCTGGCATCTCTTCTGAAGCCATGGGATGTGTTGAGCATGATTTTTAAGCACTTTGTTTTCCTCAGCAACTCACCTTTCAAACTTTAGCTTCCTCCTAGCCTTTAAGTAGTCAGAAATGAATATAGAATCCTAGAATCATAGAATATGGAGGTCTCTGTGTGTGTTCATGTAACGTAATCATTACTATATGAGTAATATACTGCTTTTGCAGGACAAACAATGCTCCTCTGTCTGATGATTTCAAGGTAAGGTGCAACAAGAAGTGAGGAGGTTGCAAGATCCTTTATCTCCAAACAGAAACCAAAATCTTTCACAAATGAACAGGCTAATTGTCAGGATTCCTGTTATGAGCAATAATTACATTTCCCCGAACTCAAACCCTGCATCACTCAGCTAAAACTGAAGAGGCTGTAAAGCGAAATGATCCAGGAACTGTCAAAAGGCAGTCTGGGTGAAACCCAAACCTGTTCTCACTGTCAGAGGCAAGAGCAATGACATGGCAAACGGAGGTAAAATGCAGGGAACGTCGACAAAGATCCTACCGAGAAGGTATGACTGGGCAAAGCAAGGGCTGACTGATTGGACTGACAGAACAGAGCAACAAGGGAACTGCAGGTTCAGCAGTCCCTACTGCAGCTTCACCCAAAGGATATGAGGGCACGGATACTACACAGCAAGAGGAACACATCTGGCCAAGATGTAGAGAGTTAATCTCAAGTCATAATGGGCAGATTTCTTCACTGTGTGTAAAGCCTTCCTAGACAGAGAGGAGCTGCTCTGCAGCATCAGTTCCTGGATGCTCAGGATCAGTCTTGCTGCATAAATGTGCAAAGGCATTAGGGTAGCTTTGGTCTCCCTGCCGTTATTCTTCCTCTCCCTACCCCTCCTGAATATTAATGTCACTTTTATTTTGAAAATTGTTTACATTAGGAATTAAAAATCATGTAAGAAAGATTACAGGAAAGCCACCAATTCAAATTTTAATGTTCATAAATAATGATTTATTTTTGTCTTCGCCGTTTTCAGACTTCTTTGTATTCATACATTGGCAGGGGGTTGGCACTGGGGGATCTCTGAGCTTCCTTCCAACCCAAACCATTCTGTGATTCCACAAGGATAATGTATTCATACATTACACTTCAACCTTGCCAGAGCTGAGAGCTTGAATGGACACTGACAGACCACTGAAGGAGAACAGGTTCTTTCATGATAAGCCAGTGTAGGTCTAAGCCAATTCTGGACATCATTTGGCACGTGTTACTGTACTAAGGAAGCGATTATTCAAGGTTCAGGTGAACCAAGTGCAAAGTGTATCTTAGAGCTATAAAAAACCCCCAGTGTTAACATAAGACTGAACATATCTCGTTCATACGATTATCTCCTCAATTCAAGATGCCCACAGAGCATTTACATACAACAAAACACGTAAAAGCTTACAGAAAGCAAAACCTCTCCTGCATGGACAGCTTATGCTCCCACTTCTTTCTTACAATCACACCCCAGTAATATTATTCAGAGAAGGAAGCTAATAACGTCACCCGCCCACCAGGCTCAGCAGCCTTACATTCGTGTCTACGAGAAGTATGCAGAAGCAATCAGACATTTCATGGACAGTATACACACGTATTAATATGATCTCTTTTATTAGGTCCCAGTGAAAACATCTTATTAGTTCTACAATTAAATGATTCAGAAACCATCCACACTATCTTTGCCTTTTAACAGTTTCAATCAGTAGCAGATCTAGGTGTAATCAACAGCAGCAGGGGGCTTTAGGAAGCAAAACAAAACAAAAACAGTAGGGATCTTTACTAGTTCGCAGTAATTGATACAAGGAGATGTTATACGTTACTGCCAGTTAGCTTGCGCTATATGGCAAAGCTATGTGAAAACACCCTATTAGCTACAACTACCACTTCAAAACAGCAGTGGCAATACCATAAGCTTCTTAAAAATGGAGTAGTTAAACGGTACCGAGTTCCTTGCTGATCTAGATAATCGGCGGCTCCCTTTCTGCACCCTCCATTTTACATCTCTAACAAGATCAATATTTGGGTTACCATATATTCACAATCCATAGATGTCACCCCTTAAATTTGTGAGTGGGCTGCACGAGTGACATAAAGTCCCTCTTCTGTAGGAGTTGAGCACATGGTCTGAACAGCACTTTTAGCCCCTGCTATCCATGGTAGCGAAGCTATGTTTCCCATATGCTAGTGCTGACAGGCTGACTGATATAAATTCAACTCAAATAAACTTCCATACAAGTTATTTTTATGCCTTTTAATCCCTTTCCTCTATTAAGAGTGAACCAGATATAAGAAAGGAATACATTAAGAGAAATTGATAAGCACTGCAATAATTTATGCACCCTTTGAGTGCTAGGACATCTGCATAAAACGAGGCCACCGCCTTTTTTGAAGTCAGGGATCTTGGGATAGATCCAAACTGTTAAGTATTTAAATCCTAAGCTTTTCAGTTCCCATTGATTTTAACACAAGCACAAAGACATCAGCATCCAAATATCTTCTTGGATCTGCCCTCGCTACTGACTCCAAAAAGATCCTATGTAGCCAGAGCCACACAGCACCACTCAGGGACAACCAGTGAGCATCCTACAGCAGAAACCTGTAGTGTTCCTGACCTTGCTAATTTAAAGGAAGCCTGCAGAAAAAGAGTAGTCACACTTCAGGACTGAGGCACTGGCAGAGCCACCGGGATGCCATACTCCCACCACCCTACCTCCTCTATGGAACTGGAGTAATCAGGAAAGAGTTTACCTGCTGCTTTCTTGGGGGTCAGGTACACATAGAATCATTAGGGATTAGAAGGGTCCTCAAAAGATCATCCAGTCCAATCCCCCTGCCACAGCAGGATCACCCAGACCAAGTTGCATAGGAACACAGCCAGGTGGGTCTTCAATGTCTCCAGGGAAAGAGACTCCACAACCCCCCTGGGCAGCCTGTTCCAGTGCTCTGGGACCCTCCCTGGGAAGAAGTTTCTTCAGATATTTATGAAATACAGAATTTGTTAGAGATGACTTAAGTCAGGAACAGCAAGGAGCGACAGGAACTTCCATACTTGCTTGAGCCATTGTAGCCTCGTAAAGAGTAGAAGTTAGAAATTACATGAATACAACTAATTAGCTGCCTACCATATGGATAACTTTATTCTTTTTTAAATAGTAGCAAGCTTTACAGCAAAGCCTACTGCTTCAGCACACGGCTTCACCAGAAATAGGAGAGCAGAACACGCTGGGGTCAAGCACAATGGAAAAAGCACTGCGTGGAATCGCTGCCATACCTGTTCAGGAGCACAGCCACTCACTCCCAGAAGCTGTCAGCAGTGGACAAAACACATCATCTGCTTCACATCATCCTCCCAGAGGTCATCTTGGCCAAGAAGGCCACCAGCATCCTGGCTTGTACCAGGAACAGCATGGTCAGCAGGAGAAGGGAAGTTCTCCTGTCCCTGTACTCGGCCCTTGTGAGGCCTCCTCTCGAGTCCTGCGCTCAGCTCTGGGCCCCTCATGATAGGANAGGCACTGGAACAGCTTTCCTGGGGAGGTGCTTGAGTCACCATCCCTAGGAGTGTCGAAGCAGCATGTAGTCACGGTGCTTCATGATCTGCTGGAGTGGCAGCATGGAGGGGGTTATTCTGTGGGTTTTTGGTGTCGGGATGGTTGGACTCTGATGTAGAAGGTCCTTTCCAACCAGGATTATTCTGTGATTCTGTGCTTTTCCTCAGATACCACCTATTACTGACTGGAAAGGCACCTGTGGAGCCAGGTTAAGAAGCAGTAAGGCAAGCACAGTAAAATGTCAGGATCGAAGCACAACTCTTTTATGTCCATGGGTGTAAAGAGAAGGAATTGTGGAGGTAAAGGAGGGGACACTTCACCAAATACTAGTGGAGAACAGGGAGCTGTGGGTTTCCCACATACATATTGACGACAAGCTTGACCGTAAGCTCCTCAATAGTTCATCAAGAACTATTTAAAGGCAGTTACAAGATTCACAGCTAGGACACGGATGTTCCACTGTAAGCAGCAGACTAGTACCAG
>VZRI01004658.1:22500-102043 GCA_013397515.1 Upupa epops
CACTTACATTTCAGCCGCTAACAATCGAACGCAGCGGTCCGTTATTAACACCGTTCCACAAATCACAGGGAAAAACCCGGTATCGGAGCAAAAGAGGATGAAAGGTCACATTTTCAGGAGGTAATCTTTTCACACATACCAGAGGCAATAGGCCAAGTCACTTAGCTTTTCCTAGCTAATCAAACTGCACAATTTCAGCATAGTGGTTCTTTTTAGATGTAGGTGGTGATAAAACGATCCTCAGCTTGGGAACGCATCCAAGATGCATACACACTCCCAAACACCTCCCCCTACTCACTCCACCTCCGGTTGATTTGAGCACACATGTATTTATCAATACTTTTTAAGGTAGCAACCATGCTGATGGGGACAATTACGAAACGAGAGGTCGCAGTAAATCCAACTAGGAGTACGCGGGGTAAAAACAAGCCAGTGTCAGCGTCAAGCATCTGCGGCTGCTGGTGCGTGGACAAAGCAGGTGCCAGAACAGGGAGGCAGTTTTGTAGATCTCCTGTTTGTCAAGTCGCCCACTGAAAGAAGCCTTCAACTCAGTGTGTGCACCGAGGCCATCTGTTTACTTTTCACAAGAAAACTTTGACTCTTACCATTTCATTGAAGCCATGGTCAGTGCCACGAAACGGGTAGAGTTCTGATGACTGTGCATGTTTTTTAAACTTGGCAAGGGGGTAAGAGGAAGGAAGAAGGAAAGGAAGACACACCTGTATCATTAGCTATTAAAAAAAAGGGGATTACAGGAAAAGGATCTTCATTTATTCAGGTATTATACCCCAACAGGATTAAGCTTTCAAGGCCCCATGAAAGCAATCAGTGAAAACAGAAAGACTGGCCTGACACAAGAATAATACGACTTTTCACTTGGTAACAGACAGCTTCTGAATTGACCTGGTCTCAAGAAACTTCCCTCTGGTTTCTTCCCTCCAGCAATCAAAAAGAGATGAATTCATACAATCTATGATAAAGCAGATTTCAAAGCTGACATGCTCTCAGATCACTAGTAAATCACCAACACACCACACTGCTGACCCCTTGCACGGTGCAGAATCCCCTCAGAGGAAGTCACTGCTAACTTTTAACACAGTCCATGCAACATCTCGTGCACATACCTACTCAATCCTCACCCACTGCAACGGTCTTCTTCACAGAGCTAACGCACTCGCTTCAACTTTCAATCTTGTTCGCTTGTATCAGTGACTCTATAGTCTTTGTCTTTCTCCCTGTTTCACTGCTGTCTCTTTTCTCAGGAGTCCCAAAAGTACCACACCTGGAGTACTGTGCCCGGTTTTGGGTGGCACAGTATAAAAAGGACATTGAGGGGCTGGATTGGGGCCAGAGAAGGACAATGAGGCTGGGGAGAAGGCTGGAGAACAGGCCCTGTGAGGAGGGGCTGAGGGAATTGAGGTTGTTTAGTGTGGAGGAGTCTGAGAGGAGACCTTATTGCTTTCTACAGCTACCTAAAAGGAGGTTGTAGCTGGGCTGGTGCTGGTTTCGTCTCCCAAATTACTAATGATAGGATGCAGGGAAATGACCTCAAGCTGCATCGGGGGGGTTTAGATTGGATCTTAGAAAGAAGTTCTTTACTTAGAGAGTGGGTGGGCACTGGAACAGGTTGCCCTGGAAGGTGGTGGAGTCCCCATCCCTGGAGGTGTTTAAAAACCAAGTAGGTAGAGCACTTGAGGCCATGGTCTAGGGGATGGGGAGCTGTTGGAATGAGGAATGGACTTGGTGATCCTTTCCAGCCATGAGGGTTCTACGATTCTATGATGAAGGTAATGCTGTGCCAGCTGCAGACATTAACAAAGAATTGGCCAAGTGTTCACCTACAGGCTGACGGTATATGCTATGACTTCTCCACAACTACAGCACTCTGACCACTCTAAATTAGCTCTTAGATTTAACCGCTTGCTGGGTGCTTTAGGGGTGTGTGTACGTATGCTCTACACGTGTGCAGTTTGAAGGCACAGCCAACAAATGGGAATGCCGGTGTTTCCAACTCATTGAAACTAGAAAATCACCCACAGAAGCTAACGAACTCTTTTACAGTTGAGTCAGGTCTTTCTCCTTGTGCAAGAGGCAGTTTGCTTTGCAGACAGAAGAGATACTGCCCTTGACAAGTCTGACGCACAACATTCAGGAAAGACAATTTAAACCCCTGTGGGTTTACTGCCATGTGGGTACTACAGGAGGCTCTCGTTTTGGAGGAACAGGAGAAGTATTAAGTCTTCTTCTAAAGAAAAAGAATGCGCCTTTTGGAATTGTTGTTTAGGTTCGCTATTTCCACCGAGCACATAGAGTAATCACCAAAATCAGTGAAACGCTTCAAACTTCTTACTCCACAGAATAACCTGACGAAAGCAGACCACTCACTAATAAAGTGCAACTTAATAAATCATGTGAAATCTTATTTTGTTCAAACCCTTACTAACTCCTAGCACCATCTGTTACCATCAAAACTATATGACAAGATATGATATATAATTAATAGGTAAACAACAATCTAATTAAAATGGACAAATACTTCATGTTCCTGCCATTTGGGAGCTCTAATTACAGACTAAATTTTAAGCTTGAATTAAATATTTAAGCTGGAAAATTAACTTTCCTTCTCGAGCCTTGAATACATTAATACAGATATGTGAAGCGACTTCCTGATGGGAACTTAAACGTGTAATTTAGTTTCATCAAAGCAGTTACTAATTGTTAAGCAGCAGTACCTTACCATATGTACACAATAGCTATTTAGAGCCGAAAAGGTGGTTTGAAAGTACCCCTCTGCAACCCTTTTCTGACATAAATATAAAATGTATATACAGCACCGCCGTTTACACTACACACGGAAAATAAATAACACAGGCTCCAGCTTGCAATGCGTCTGAACAGATCTAGAGAAACAAATGTGGTCGTTTGCTGTTGAAAAACCTACAGAGCATCTAGAAAAGTTAAGCCATTTTCACATTCTACTCACTTGTGGATGATTTAACTTCAGCATGAATGCATGCGCCCTGTCCGAGCTATCTAGCAAAATAAAATGGTGGAAAAACCCAGGTATTTCATCAAACTCAGTGAGATTCAGGTTTTGTAAACATTTTTATCACAGAATCAGAGGATCCTTAGGGATTGGAAAGGACCTTGAAAGATCATCCAGTCCAATCCCCCTGCCACAGCAGCATCACCCAGACCAGACACAGCCTGGCAGGTCTGGAACATCTCCAGAGAAGGAGACTCCACAACCCCCCCTGGGCAGCCTGCTCCCGTGCACTGGTACCCTCCCTGGGAAGAAGTTCCTGCTGATATTATGGAACCTCTAACAATCTGTGATGTCACCCCAAGTTCTCAAAGGATTTCTTGTTCCCTAACTCAGAGGAATACAGCAACTTTCCAATTTCTATAGTTAATGGACTGGAGTCCCAGGATATGCTTCAGGACATACACCTCTTCCACTGCTCCCTCACTCCTCTGCTTTGTCTCAGTCCTACACCACAGTCTTAATTCTACTCTGTCTACTGTGATGGAAGTACAGAGGCAGTTTACACGAGTCAGGGTGGTATTGCCAGTTACACAGACTTTAATCCTGCTCTTTACACAGAGCGTTAGACCGTACTTGTGCTATACAAGCAAAATCTACATCGTAAATGTACTGAATCTCTTCAATATTATAAGTCACTTGTTTTAATAATAGCCAAGGCTTCACCATCCCTTCCTAATACAGTCTGTGAAGCTACTTTAGAAAGGTTAAATAATTCTTTGGGACTTAAAAGAATTAAAATCATTCTTCCAGGACAAAGCTCACTTGGAACTTAGGTACTATAAATATTTTTTAGAGCTGGACTTATATGAAATTTTCACCCATTCTGCCATTCATCCATAATTTTTGCTTCTTTTTTTCATCAGTACTCCTGAGCTACTTTGTCTCCGAGCAAGCCCACAGCTCACGGTTCACTACGGATTTTCCAAGGAACTAGAGTAGTCTGTACGACACAAGTAGACTGCTGTGGTAGTTGCTGAAAACAAGCACAGAAACCTCCAGCCACGTGCATTTAGTTCATCCGGCTGAGCACACCAGACAGCAGAGTGCACAGTCCCATCCTGTCAGAGCGGAAGCCCTGGATGGGGCTGGGAAGAGCACAAAAAAGCTTTTCTCCCAAGTCCAAGAACGAAATGCAGAGACCGAACGATGATTCTTCTCATGGTGGACACAAGATGTGACAAAGACACACTCCGCTACCTCACAGCCATTACCATCCATCTTCTTTTAATTACAGTCGGTTAGGTTTTGAATCACACTCCAATTACAGGGAAAGACGGCCGCTGGGCAAAACCAAGGACCAAGTTCTGGGGAGCGCTGCCATTCCCTCCGCAGCCCAACATGCAGCCGTGTTCGTTACAGGTCTATTTATAGATCACTTTGTGCTGCACATGTGTCACGGATCCTAATGTGAGGAAAATTATATAGATATTCAAGGCGTGACATATTGATTCAACATATTGAACGGATTGTTTTTTCCTCTATTTATTTAAATGATTATAATAGTTTATAGTGAGCTTAGCCCTTGAGACAGATGGTTGTAAACTTAAAATTTAAGTTTTAAATAACTGTATTAACATGAAGTAAATTATTTTATCCACATTAGAAGAAGAATGAATTTATGTAAACACAGTCTTTAACCCTCTCATGAGTTGTTTGGGACTAGTTACCAAAGAAAGTGAACTTCCTCAGCTCTTTCTGCTGATGATTCACAACGGAGCTGTGTGCCTCACTGAAACGTGTCCGATATGTGTAATATATTTCTAACATTGTGTTGGGCAAGAATAAGGCTGGTTTGGGGTCCACGAGTCTAGCTAGTGCCATGAACGCATCTGCAACTCCTGTCTGAGCAATGGCCGTGAAAAAGTTAGAGCAATACTGCGTGGGGAAGTTGATGTGCATGTGTTTTAGGTTGGTTCTTTCAGTTAGTGACAGCTAAAAAGAAAATTAATGGAAAAGTAGATTTGGGAAATCAGATTGAGTGAGATGAGACCTTCTTCTTTTGGTATTTAAAGGCACTTATTAGGGACAACAGCGTACAGAATTACTCTGCAGTCACTCTGAACAATCTGTCTCATTAAACTAGCACATTATTTTTGAAATTGTGTAGTGAAATGACAGCTTCAATACTCAAGATGACAGAAGACACAGTAGAAAACTTAAGAGTGAGAAGGCACTAATAAACTTTAGGTGGTGTCTTCTTTGGTCTTTTTTGAAGTTCTAATTTTGTACAAGTCATCCTAAGGACACCATGCCAGTTAGTTTCAGGTTAGCTCCCCCAGGATTTCACACAATTCCCAGTACTGGTCTAATACCTGGGCAATAACCTATTTTCTGATGAGCTTTCAAAGCACCATCTCTACAGAGTACATTTAGACCTGCACCTGAGCAGAGAAGATGGAGAGCTCCATTACAAGGTGTAGCAAGTGCTTCTTGGCATTACTCTGCATTCTCCCATTATCTGTTTTAATTCAGTACCTCTGAAACACAATCTGCTCTGCCAGAGATGTTTTACCAGTAATAACTGCTCACCTGGGATGGTCTCTTTTCACAGCCTGTTTACCTCCCTTGACTTCAAGAGCCTGGTATGCAGGTCTTAGCCAATAACTTACTTATTCTTTTTATTATATTTTTATATATACTTATTTTTTGGTAATTACTAGCCAATAACTTACTTATTCTTTTTAATATATTTTAATATATTTTTATATATACTTATTTTTTGGTAATTATTTAGGAGTTTCCCCAGATTGAAGAAAGATTTCCTTTTACAAGTCTTGACGATTGAGAAATTAGCCTATTCCAATAGTATGCAATACAGTTGAGTTTGACATTGGTTAGAGAAATTGGTCAGTAACACTACCGAATTAGGTTATATATTTAACTGATTAGTCAAAAGTAATAACATAATAGTAAATAAAACTGTGAGTCCTTGTCTATAAATAATATTCCTTCTGGAAATTCCTCATGGTTATTATTATTATTAATAATAAACTGGCTAAAAAAAGAATAATCACTGTCTTGGATCACAAAATAAGTGACACAAAATGAAGTGCAAAACAGCACGTGTAAAGAAAGGAGCTAGGATACACAAACCTGATAGTCACAAGAATTGCTTTTGGGCGCAATTATCTTCCTCACACGTTAATATAATTTTGGCATCTTATTATATGTTTTATCCCACGGGGAATTTTAATTCAAAACCACAATTATCCTCCTTTACAAATACTACCGGTCTCAACTCCTGATTTCACACAGTCCTGCAGACTGCAACTGATTTCATACATCCTGTGGTAAATCCAGCACCAGATACTGTGCAGGGACAGAAGTTTAGACCATACCTGTTCCCTATAAAGGCAAACACTTCCTTCCTTTTGTTTAATAAGCCACACAATTGAAAACACCTTTCTACTATATGGCATTACTTGGAAGACACAGTCTCCATGGAATACTGTTCAAAAAAATATCTGCCTTAATTTTCTCTCATTTTAGAATAAAGCTTGCATCTTTAACTCCATTTTTGACACCCATGTGTGTAACAGACATGAAGCGTGGAAGGCATCATGAATAGATCGTAAAACAAATACTTTGACCAAAACCACAGGGCATTCTACGCCTTCAATCAAACCATAGCAATTAATATGAAATTCTAAATACAGAATATAATGCCACATAAATAGCATACCAGCCAAGTCCTGTCTAAGAAGCCATATGTTTTTTCCCATTGTTCAAAAAAAGGAGATGACTTCCCGTCACTTATGTTTCTGATTAGCAAGGTGATTTATGCCACAATCACTAAAAATGCCAGCAAGTGAATGAGAAAATGCATAGTGACTGCACCAGATGTGCACAATAAACAGGAATCCCATTGTAATCTCTGGTACTTAGTTTATATGAAGGTAATGTAAGAAACACTCTTGGATATGGCAAAGTCACTCTTTTTTTACATTTGACTATAAATGATATGAAATAAATTGTGTGTTTTATACTTTATGGCATGCATACATTGATAAATTAGGTACAGTTTTGTATCCCGACTTATCTACAAGACAAACCTGGCTAAGATCATGGGGATTAATTGCTTCAGAAGTGTGAAATGCAGCTTTTCCATTCTTTTCTGCACACTCAGTGAAGAAACAATGATTAATCACTGTTTAACTATTCTCTTGAGGATCTACAAGATTGCCAAAGCAGGACTTATCCTCATAAATCCAAAAAACACAGGTTTAGATTTGTTGCCAACAACTGAAAGAACATGAACTTAAAGCCATTTGTTATCAGATTAAAACAATGTCAAGGCTTTAGAACCCCCTACCAGTGCAAAATTCGTTTTAATCTGCACCTAACAAAGGGAATTGGATTATCAAATCAGATTGGAGAAGAATATATCTGTACATGTGAACACATCTCCTATTATCAGAAGTAAAGCATCCTGGTAACAATAAAGAGCCACTCGTGTTACTCCAGCATAAGAGAAGCAGCATCTTTAAAACGGGGACGTTTCCACTGACAATAATGCACAGCAAATGACATAAAATAACAGACGAAATTGCATCCATTTCTATTTGTTTGCAACAAGGCACCCATATATACAAAAAGCATTTGTTTTAATAAGTAAGAATATGTTTAAACTTAACTTTTCAATACGGGAGTGTACTGATAGCAGTGCTCCACCTTTGTCCAACAGCTTTATAATCAATATGTGGTATCATTTCCCTGATAAATAGCTCAGAATGTAAACAGATAGCAGCATCATGTGAGAAATGCAAGAACTGCCTTTTAAACACTTAATTTGAAGAAGGTGTTTATAAAAAATGCAGGGTTTTAATCAGGTAAGTAACACGCACTGCTGCACAGTCTCTGTATCTGGCAGCATCAGGAGAGTGACAGCCTTTTCAGAAAAGATGTGGCTTAACAATTCTAATAGCTTTGTCGCTGCTCTAACCAGCATCAAATGACTTTTAAAGAAAAAAACCCAATAAACAGTGACCAGCCTACATTTAAATTGTTGTAAAATGAGGAAAGAAATGAACATTTTCATCCTTCAAACAGGCTGTGTCAGTAACACACAGGCTGCCATGGCAGAGGAGACTGCATCAGAGCTCTCCAGTCCCGAGGAGCTGCTGGAAGCAGCTGAAAAAGGCCTGTTGCTGAATGGTGGTGGTGGCCCACAGCTGGCCCCATTCCTCCCCTCTGGTCAGATCCCCATGGTGCTCCTCAACCTCCCTCATCTCCAGCTACTCCCATTCCTCCACTGCTTCGCTACACTGGGGTTTTTTCTCCCCCAAAAGGTAATGCTGATAATGGTTCCTAGTTGCTTGTAGGCAAAGTGTAATAAGCCTCAGCATCATTCCATAGGGGTCCCCTCAACGCCCTCACAAACCTGCCCTGGGGACAGTGCCACCACTTAATGTTACCACACATCAGGGAAGCAGCAAGCTTAGCCATGGAAATTGGACTATGGCACTGTAAGAGCTACCTGCTGCAGAAAAAACACAATATAGAAAGAACTGATTCCTGTAGATGCAACTGTGAGCCACAGGTCACCAGGAATTGACTGATGGAGACTTCTTCTGCAGTCACAACAACAGAGGAAATGGATGTCCACACACACACTGTAAGCACATGCTCTCATGCTCTGCACCGGCTGAAGTACTGGCTGACCACAGCTAGCTGCTCCAGATTACCTGCTCGGACGCAACTTCATTCTGAAATTTCATTTCACAAACTGGAAGTGTTTACAAGCTGGTATCTCTCTTATGAGAGTTTGGAAGAGTTTAGGCTTCAAGCACTGAAGGAAAAGCTTAACTGGCAGTTGGCTCCTTTCTCAGATCAATTCCTAGGGAGGACCAGTGTCTTCAATCAAATCCTACAGTACGACTAATAATTCACTCCTATTTGTAAAGCACTTCACGATTTACAACTACAAATATTAACCAGCCTCTGTTGACTAGGATTTTCACATTTAAGCAGATCAATAGATGCTTTTTGACTCTTCTAAGAAACATTTAACAATGACTACTGTTACCCAGCATTAGCCGCTGTCTGAAGCAAGGCACACTGCTTGAAAGACAAAACCGAGCGTGCACTGCATCCCTTGCCTACAGCAAGAAAATAATTCACTGCTAACTTGGTCATTAAACAGAAGTCTTTACAAACTCATATATACTGAGGTTAAATGCTCATAAAAGTGCTTTTCGCTACAGATTTTAATCTTATTTACCTAGTGGGTATTGAAAACTACTTTTTAACCTTCTCTAGATAAGTAACTTCCAGTCCCTATTTAGGAGGAGTGGTATGTTACAGACACAGATACACACCGTTAAGGGTTGGAAGGTACCTCAAGAGGTCATCGAGTCCATCCTCCCTGCTTAAGCAGGACCACAGTTCACACAGGAACACATCCAGACGGGTCTTGGAAGTCCCCAGAGGAGACTCCACAATTTCCCTGGGCAGCCTGTTCCAGTGCTCTGTAGCTCTTAATGTAAAGAAGTTCTTTCTCATGTTGAGGTAGACCTTCTTGTGTTCCAACTGACACCCATTGCCCCTTGTCCTATCACAGGCCACAAGTGAAAAGAGATTGTCTTTTTCTTCTTGACACCCAGCTTTCATGCATTTATAGGCAGTGATTAAATCCCCTTCTCCTCTCCAAACTAAAAAGCCCCAGGTCTCAGTCTTCCCTCATAAGGTGGGTGGTCCAATCCCTTCATCACCCTTGTGGCCCTGTGTTGGACTCTCTCAAGCAGGTCTCTGTCTCTCTTGAGAGACACACAATACAATGTGTAACGTACGCATTATCACCTNTGTAGCTCTTAATGTAAAGAAGTTCTTTCTCATGTTGAGGTAGACCTTCTTGTGTTCCAACTGACACCCATTGCCCCTTGTCCTATCACAGGCCACAAGTGAAAAGAGATTGTCTTTTTCTTCTTGACACCCAGCTCTCTTGCATTTATAGGCAGTGATTAAATCCCCTTCTCCTCTCCAAACTAAAAAGCCCCAGGTCTCAGTCTTCCCTCATAAGGTGGGTGGTCCAATCCCTTCATCACCCTTGTGGCCCTGTGTTGGACTCTCTCAAGCAGGTCTCTGTCTCTCTTGAGAGACACACAATATGTGTAACGTACGCATTATCACCTGTAGGTCTGTGTTCAATATCCCACCACCCACTGCAATGTGAGCACTGCAGTGTGTAGTTACCCTGATGCTAACCAGAGCCGTTTCAAACTATGAAATAAGATGTTGCTTTGCAAATGGCTAACATGCAATAAACAGCAGCTCTTAACACCGTTACCATGTAATGTACACGCTGTTTTTATTAGCGAATTCCTGACAAGGTCCTTATTGTAAATGATAAGCACGTCTGGCCAGCCGCATTTCATATTCAAGCAAGTCTTTGGAATGCAGAGCCTGTTGCATCTGCCTATGTAACTTACTGCATCTTGTTCACAGCAATACAAACAGTCTAAACTACCTTCCACCATCTCCTTCTTGCTATCTAGCTACTGTAAATAGGTTTCTCTCCTGTCGGGCTAGTCAGCAAAATATTAAAGGTTCAGGAAAACAAGGAATATGGATCAGTGCAGAACTGTTTTTGGAAACATTTATTGCTGGAAGAATTCCCTCAAGTAGTTTTCCAGCAATCAAGAAAAACAATGTATGTGCTGCTGAGGAAAGATTCTCATCATCAGCTGCTACTATACAGAATCACAGACCGTTAGGGATTGGAAGGGACCCTGAAAGATCATCTAGTTCAACACCCCCTGTCAGAGCAGGATCGCCTACATCCAGTTGCACTGGAACAGCCCAGATGGGTTTTAAGTGTCTCCAGAGAAGAAGACTCCACAACCTCCCTGGGCAGCCTGTTCTAGTGCTGTCACCAGCACCGTGAAGAAGTTTCTTCTTATATTTATGTGAAACCTCCTATGCTCCAGCTGACACACATTACCCCTTGTCCTATCACTGGATGACACCGATACTCCTTTAAATCCTGATTTCAAAAAAACACCTCCTGGCAACGTGGCTCCTGCGAAACATCTGGATTGCAGTGACACACTTCTTCCTTCCCTACCATCTTCATTCACCTAAAAGAAGCTGTCCTGAGGAATGCACCCAGTATTCACCAGTACTCATTCCAGTTGGACTTCAAGAGGCCCTGTACCTGGACATAAAGCTTTTACTGCTTACAACAGACCTGGTGAAAAAGCAGCTCTGCTACATCTCCCTATTAATACTACTAACTACTCTTAAGGCACAACTACCAAAGTGGCCTGTCCTACGTTGATTTCCCATAGATCAATGAATTTCCCAATCTTCTTGTTTCTCAAGCCTGCACATACACAGGCTAAGTCTCAGGAACTCTGAAAATTTCAGGGTAAGACTATTCCTTATGACCCTTTTCCTTGGACATGAAAGAAGTCTGACAGTGACAACAGTGTTCCTCTCTACTCCCCATCTGCACAGCTCACAGACGACAGAACCAGCTTCCACAGGAAATCACTTCAAACACGGAGTTTCATTGCTTTCCATACTGCTCACTCCCATCTCCTCTCTGCACACAGACCCTACACGCACATGGAAGAGACACCAAGTCACTGCACCACAGACATTACTACTCTCATGAAGAAAGATGAGAAGGCTGTTTATTGGAAGAATACTGGGCATACTGGTTCTTTTTAAGATACCATGCAGAAACAAAGGCTCACATGTTAGCTCCTAAAGCAGCCCCTCCAAGCATCCCCACGAGTCTTTGGGATTGAGTCTTGCACAGAAGACTGCTGTGTGACATTGTATGGCATTCACTTGCTTCACAGGGACTATGACCAGCCAGCTATACCACCCCTAGCTCTTTGCAAGTGTCAGCTCGTACCGAACGCTCCGCAGCATTTTTTCAGCAGCACAGACTACAGTTACCACCTCGTGCAGCATGAATCAGAAGCAGTGTTCATCTCAATTGAATACAATAGGTGCTACAACCTAAAGCCACTGTCCGATACCTCTGCTCGGCCACACATCTTATTAAGCAAAGCAGAGATTTCTATGACAAGACTTTTTTTCTGCAGCAGACAAAGATCTCTCAAAAGCCAATCAGAAACCATGAAACAAATTCACAACAAACCCTAAGTTATAGCCAAAAGACTCCCTGCCTTCTGTTTCGAACACAAGGAACATTCCTTCAATTTAGCATCATCTAGCATTGACAGATGGAAGCACATACCTACAAAGCCCATACCCTCCCCAGAAAAGTGAATGAGAGAGAAGTGCCCACATTAAAATGCTGTTCTCATTACAATATATCAATATATAGGGATACAAATATATAAATCAGAAATATTCTGGGATGAAGAGTATTTATTAATGAGGGGAAGATTAAAATCTGCAGGAAAATACTGCATGAAACACAGATTTCCTGTGTATCAAACAATCCTGTTTTCTACCACAGTTGCATTTGTGAAAATGCAGGATTCGTGCAGATAAGTGCATGCACATACACTTATAAAATCAAACAGAAGCACAACACTTATCTTTTCCTGAAGTGTTTAAAGTGCTAGTGGCTATAATCTCATTTAACGATGAGAAAACCTGAGCAAAGTCAGTCTAGGTATCAGATGTAAGGATAATTTTGCCATTTTTTGTGGGAAATACTGAAAGGAAAGTGAGAAGCACTGCAATAACGTTAGATTTTCAGTGATTTAAAGGGTCATAAATTGAATTAATAAAGCTTTCACAGAAAAAACTGTGCATACCATAATTTAACAAAACAACCACTAATGTTTGAAAGCAAAAGCATCTTAAGTGCTAATTCCTTTCGATTCAGAAGACTTTCTCCTTCCTATCCACAAGCCTCACACTTCACCCTTATTTTTATCTTACTGAAGTTCCCTGATCCTACATTTCTAAAGAGAAAAGGCAGGGTGCAGTCAAAGTTGAATGCAAACTTTCGCATCGGTAACGATCCATCTGTGTCACCACAGACGAAGAGATCTACATGGCCACGTTGGAACCTGAGCGCCAAATTCTACTGCACCTGGACAATGACTAAGACAGAAATCAATAGCACTTAACCCACAGGGTTAGTATTTAACTTACAAACTTATCAAGGTCTGTAAGTTAAAACAGTGCTGTGTCATCATTTCTTTAAAACAAAGGAAAGAAAGAAGCTGCTCTCTCTAAGTTTATTTCCTTAACTGTCCTTACTGCGTCTGGAAGAGGAGGGTCAGCAAACCAGGGGACACCTGAATGAGCTGCTGCTTTCCTGGAAGAAAGGAATTTCACTCTGATCTACAGCAAGAGAAAATGTGAGTCATCGTATCTGTCACTGAAGCAAAATCACTGGAGATCAGAATTGCACAGATCCACCCTTAAAACAAAAGGCTGGCTGAATGGAAATGGGTTTCCACTTTCCACCATCAGAACATTAATGGATGGATACTGTTTGGAATTAGGATTTTACTTAATTCGTGGACAGCACCACGGTATAATGAGCAAAGATTTACACCGGGTTCAGCTGACTGTAGAGAAAACCTTGGCCATGTTGACTGAAGCCAGAACCCGTGCTGGAGCACAGCTGACTTGGTTCTCTAACCAGGGTAGCAAAGGCATGGAGGGATTCTAAGAGGTTTGAGCTCAGAGGTTAAGTTTGCTCTTATTCCACTAGAACGTAATGGTAACAGAAATATTTTCTAGGGGAATGGAATCATCTGTGTATGCTGCAATATGGAAATGACTTCTCAAGGAGCCGATAGGGAAATTAAAGACAGCCTGCTCGCAGAAATACACACAACTAGCGAAGAAAATGCTACAGCATCTCAGAGGAAAACAGTGGCTCAAACCAGGCTTAGAAGTCATCACTACTGTGGGTTTGATACTGAGCATCTAAGTTTCCAAAGAATGTTTTTCCTGAAAATTCAAGATACACAGCTGGAACAATGACTCCTTTTTAGACAATTTCCATTCCTCCCCGTGCGATCTGACTCTTGTGATGTGAGCAAATACATGTGCAACGAAGGATTAACACATCACCCGTTTTTTTTTCCCCCCCTGCTTAAATAATTCTGTGTAGGCAACACAATTTATTGGTATAAAGTAGGATTTATGGTAATACATTTCCTCTTCAAGACATAAATAAGATTTCTTAATAGTTTTCTGTAATTCATTTTCATAGAGTATCGCATCCTCGTACATTTACCAGCGTAATGCATCCGTTAGAATAGCAATTGCATACCCTGAACACTATTTGAAAAACTCTTCAATACAATCTGCTAGAAACGTTGTTATCCCTCTTCTTCCACAATTCATCGTCTACTTCCTGAAGCCTTTTTATCTTCCTCCTGTACACGCTGGATTTCACAAAAATTACAAAAAAAGAAGAAAACCAACCCACCCAACAGGAACGCACGGCGATCCAAAGACTATGAGAGCTATCACGCTAGAAAAGTAGAATGTTTCACTGAAATAATTGTCTGAACATTTCAAGAAGGCTACAGGTCTTTCTTTTTCAACATTTCCCCTTACTGCGTGTTGCACTGCCTTCATTTTCACATAAGTTAACTTCCCAGTCTCTGGTGGTGATAATTAGAATACGAACGGCACATATGTCTGGTTGGTTGGGGTTTTTTTAAACGTGGACAGAAACGATGTAATTATTCAAATTCTATCAGAATTTACATTCACAGGATTGGTTGTCAGACACGAGTGTCTTCTCTATAAAATGACAAAACAACTGCACTAAAAGCAGATGAATCCTAGTGTGAGTAGCTACGTATCACATTCTCTCTCTGCTTAACGTGTTCTCAGTGTTGTCGTCATTTGTGCAGGACTACCTCATACAAGGCAACGTCTAGGATTTCTTTTTTCCACTGCAGAGGAACTAAGAACTAAAAGTGACCACAGTAAAGAGCGGGGTGTGCCAGAGAGAAACAGACTGATGCAACTGCATCTTAAAATTTCAGCTGTTTACTACATCACAGAATCAAAGAATCGTCTGGGTTGGAAGGGACCTCCAAAGATTGTCTAGTCCAACCCCCCTTTGCACGACATGTACCTTTATCATGTCTTACTTTTCTAAGAGGTGACTTCATAGAATCATCGTAGAACCATAGAATCCTTAGGGATGTGAAGGGACCTGGAAAGATCATCCAGTCCAATCCCCCTGCCACAGCAGGATCACCCAGAACAAGTCGCACAGGAACACAGCCAGGCGGGGCTGGAACCTCTGCAGAGGAGGCTCATGTGCACCTCATAGCCTTCTTGTGCACGAATATGCAGAAAATACATCCTCCTTGCATTTCCTGCTAGTTCCCTGAATACCCACTACGAGTCTTAAGACTCAGTCTACTCTATTGGCAGCGTCTTTTTGAGGAGCTTTCTGTCAGGGCATTGGTGGACAGTATAACAAACAAGAGAAACACCCAGCAGCCCATAAGGAGTTCAGGGGACCAACCTAAACTAGAAATTACTTTCCTAGTGCTATCCGTGTAGGAGTCTCTTAAATGTTCCAAAGTACAGAAACACACATACACATACATATGCACGTATAAAAGTTATTGTCAGTGTATAAGTTACAACTATCCTGAGACTGAAATAATTTATGTAACATCTGTTTTCATATTTTTTCTAATTTTTTCTAATTAACATGCATATTTAACGCATAAATGCTCAGACCACCTATTTTCCTGCTGATTTTGTCCCTTCTCTAAGTCGTGTGTTCCTGTGGGGTGCTCAGCATAGATGAAGCATTATATACAGTTGGAGGAAGAGCAAACAGAATATTTCAGACTATCCAAAACACTATTTTCTTAGCATACTTTCTAAAAAATCTGCTACACCGGGTTACAATATAAAATGAAAGGACTTCCCAAAGAAAGAGTTTTCTGCTCATGCATCAGTGCTTGAACCAGACTGATCAGCCCCTCTGCCCAAGACACAAGTCAGGAGTTCAGCTTTTCATCTTTCAGTGTCTCTACTTCCAGGTTGTATATAAAAGCAGAGGGTCATAGTTCTTCAGCCTTCTTGTGATACCCTCCAAACTTTAGCACTGAAAGCTATTTTGAGCTTTCTGAGCGCATCGACCATTGCATGTTTTTAACACACAGGTTATCAGCTTGAGCCCTTACAAAGTACTGTAAACCAGGATTTCTGAATGCATCGAACCCAAATGTTATTCCTTACGATCTTGTCCCTGTTAACAAAGAACCTCACTCTTGGTCAACCCCTCTTTTGGCTTTAGCAACCATGATAAAGGGGCCTCTAGGTAGCTTCTTCAGCAACCCCTAAGGGCTTGCCCTCCCTTTCAATCCTTCCCCTAGCTTCTTCAGCAACCCCCTAAGGGCTTGCCCTCCCTTTCAATCCTTAACCTCCCACTTTGGTGAAAGACTTGATCAGTAAGCTCCTCTTCCTCAGATGGAACAGACGAGATACTACCTCCTTCGCTTTCCTGTGCTGGACACAAAAATGCAAGGCTACATGAGCTAGCACCTCGCAGGATCACTACCAACTCCAGTGCTCTGAATAGCTGAACTGCAAGCTACAGGAAAAGGTTTGCAGTGAACATTTGTCAGGTGCCACATAAGAATCATCGCACCGCTGCAACTTCTTTTACGTCATCAGTCAGTACTCCCACGATCAAATAAGGAGGTGTCCTTACGGTCACTCTTAATGAAGCTATTTTAAAAAAAGATTGAAGTGTTGGAGCTTTTTCTCAGTTGCCAGACAATAGTGAGAACCTCCAGTTTGCAGAACGGCTTCCCCCTGAGTGCAACTTTTGCAGGGAAAACCGGGAGGGGAAGATGGCATTAGAGAACATGGTTTAATGTAAAGCCAGAGGAATTTCTAACAGCTCCCATTTAAGCTATACTTGAGAGTCTATGTTCAGAAAAGTGTCTTCAGCACTCGTACTTTACATTTCACCAATACATTCTGAACTTCATTAGCTTGGAAAAGATCTGAACTATTCTACCGTTACCATGAAAGCATCTTAAGCCTTGCAGGTGAGCCAACAATCACAGGTCCCACTGTGCTCATCACTAATACTAGTCTGCATATTAAACAAAAACAGATACTGAAAACAGCTTCCTAGAAACCTCACTGTTCTCTCACTTTGCCAATTCTAGCAGCCCGAAGAGACGTGCTGGCAAAAAATGGCACTGCGAGTGTTTCAAACTAATTTCAAAATAGCATGTTCTTAATAAGAGAGGCTGGGACTAACATGAAGTTCTTAAATCTGTGGCAGCAGTATAACATCTCTCGTACATAATCTTGTTTCTAAGCACTCCTCACTTTCGTTGGGCTCTCTGCAGCGCAGAACAGCAATCTGACTGCTGCATCCCATAGGTAAAAGCACTGGGATGCCCCTTGCGTAAACTAATATAGCTGCATTTCAGAAACACGCTTCTCATCAGCAGGGAACTGAATCCAAACTAACAACTTATATCTTATTAAGAAATTTCTGACTACAAATTTGACTCAATTTTCTATGTCAGTTACATTTATAACCCTCAGGTTAGAGATTTGAGGGTAACTGTGTGTTATCGAAGGCCTGGTTTGGCTGGTGCCAGCATCGCCTGCAAGCTCAATGCATGGCTGTGTTTGTTCACCCAGTGAACCCAGGGTTTCACTTTCTATCAATCCTGACTTGAACTTCCACAACAGGACAGAAATATATCAGTGTTTTTCCTTTTCCCACCTCTGTTGTAAGACTGTATTTGCTGTTGTGTTCTGTCCCATCCCACTCCAGTGTAAGGGGTTGCTAACCCAACCCAACTTCTATGTGACCTAAGTACATCTATATCGAGAGACAGCATCGCTAAGCTGCAGGCCCCCCAAAAAGCATAGGCCAAGCTAGCATCTTTACAATGATTTACTGAAAGCAGCAGCTCATTTTAATAAAACCATCCTAAAAACATAAAATTGATTGAACCAACTGCTGTGCAGTGCATACACAACAGCTGATCAAAATCATTCAAGGTTTTTATTCCTATAGAATATCTCCAGAGCTTGTAGTTTCTCCTACTTGATTACTTCACTTTTCACAACTCACTTAGGCAAGCAGGAAGATTAGGGCTGACTGATAGTCATTCTGGCCTCTTTCACCAGAAATTTAGATAAACTCAATCGCACGTACAAAAAAACCCCAAACTAAAGGAAAAAATACACTGCATAATCACCAGCAGTTTTCATAATGGAAGCACTATTCTCAATTATAATTCTTCAAATGATACAGCCTGCCTTGACTAATTGTATCGCAGAGAAGTTCTGAAATACACGATGCAGAGTACTCTAAGGGACACAACATTTCTTCCATTTCAAGAGGTTTGAATGGATAGATCCGTAACAGCATTTTAATACAAAAAAACCCACTGTGCTTGAAGAAGGCAGCAGAAGATGAAAACTTCTTCCAAACTAACTTTCCTTCCCTTACAGAAATATCACCGGTAGGAGTTTATCTGTTTTGTTGGGCGTAATAAAAAGTTCACCTTTTCAGAGCGTGCCACGTGAAGCCTCGCTTGCCTTTGCTACAGTCAAAGTCATTTTATGGTATTGTGTCACAATGAAGGACAAAGATAAGCCAACTGTTTAGATTCCTCTCCTTTATGTTGTGGCTTTGATCACTAACAATGCTGCGTGAACAGCCAACAGAAGGCTGACATTTCATAAAATATGCAGTGATAAAAACTAATACTGTAGCATCTGGGAGCGATACATAAAATGCAGAAATACACCTAATAACTGTGATCTTAAATTACAAGTTACTAAAAGCTAAAGAAGAAGCATACCTAAAAGAAAGGAAAAGATTCCGACAGGATTTTTCTCCTTCGACTCCTAAAAAGACATTTTAAAAACAATAATCCAAGATATCCATTAGTCTTAACAATTCCTCTGATTCCCTTGGAACTTGAAAGCAGCCGCGTAGAAGAGTGGGTTTTTGCTGTATCATTAGGTATCAGCAGCTAAACACATAAGCTGCCTTTGTGCTGTATTAATGCTCTAATGCTTTGTGCAGAGCCCTTTAACTGTCTCTTTTAAAATATCAATCACACAAACTACAGATAAAACCTGGTGACTGAGTCTTTACTGTTGCGGGAAAACCTAAAGCCACGTCACGACTGAAATAAGTAAAAATCCTTGCAATAATCTGTATAAATGAAGTAAATCTCAAAGTACAAATTACGTTCTTCTCTTTTATTTACCTTAAGAACGTGGAGGATTACACCCTAGAAAGCGGTGAATCCCTAAGGGACTTACAAGTTCTAAGGAGCTAAGAAACTAAAGACAATCCCTGGGTGCATTACAGGGAAATATATGGTAGTACTGAGGATGTGAAATTATCTGCACATATGGCATCGCTGGAATGCCATAACCTGGCCTAGTTAGCTTCTATTTAAAATAAAGCTGAAATTCAAAGGGTTCAGAAAGGACTTACGAGGACAATAATCAGGAAAACCTTACTGCTCTTAAGTTTGCGTGAGACAGATAGAACATCACCACATCCAGTCTATTTACGATAACATCAGAGGTAGCTTCTTTGAGATCTACATTTTATTGCACGTGGAAAAGATTTAATAGTCAATAACTCTCTAATCAAGCAGTGAAAAGGATAATAAGACACGACTACTGAAAAACAAGATCAGAAAATTCAGTCTAGAAATGCATCTTAATTATTATATCAGCTTAACAAGGCACATAATGCATCTCCTTTTGTATCTTAAATATAAGGCTAAAAATGAAGTAATGATTTTGACTAAAAAAATAATAATTAAATCTTTACCTTCTATTATGCTGCAGACGGAATGGCTAAGTAATCCAAATTATCTATGCGCTGAAGCAGATTACTAGTAGAGAAATCACAATGTACAATTAACTTTGAAAGACAGTCTTACAGACCAACTCTGTTCTCAGTTATGATTCCACAGGTCGTGCTTTTCTCCAGTTCCTCTACATGTAAAGATTACTTAACCCAATGTTAACATTGAAATAATCTTAGGAGAACATGTTATCTAGATTTACAAGAATACATCATCAAGAAACAAAGAAAGAGTGACACATGTAGTGTAATAAATTAATCACAGACTCACAGAATCATTAGGGATCAGAAGAGACCTCGACAGAAAATCCAGTCCAATCCCCCTGCCACAGCTGGATCACCTGGACCAAGATGCACAGGAACAGATCCAGGTGTGCCTTGAATGTCTCTAGAGAAGAAGATGACTCCACAACCCCCCTGGGCAGCCTGTTCCAGTGCTCCATTACCCTCCCTGGGAAGAAGTTCCTGCTGAGATTTATATGAAACCTCCTGTGTTCCAGCTTGCACCCCCATTGCCCCTTGTCCTGTCACCAGATGACCTCGAGAAGAGCCTGGCTCCATCCTCCTGATCAACCTCTGGTCATCCAGAGGTCTATGAAGTATTCATTTGAAACTGAAATAATTCACGACAAATCAGAAGTAAAATAATTGCCCCAAATAATATGAATACAGTGGTGCAAGACCGGCCTATGGCACCAAGAAATGGGTAGGAGTTGCTCAGTACAGTTAGGAGGTCTAGGAAAACATCTGAAAACCTACTCACACCAAGCAGAATGTAACAAGCTTGGCTTTTCAATAGTAGACACTCATTCAGTAGCAGGAGATAAGGAACCACATATCAGAGGAAAAAGAATGCAAAAGAAAATACATATTTGGTACCTGAAGCATCATGAAGTATATTTTCTGTCTGAAAATCCTGTAACCCTGTTTAAGTACGTGGGAGGCAATTGTCCTTATGCTTATGATTACAGTCCAAATTCAGGGTTTTCAGTGTCTTCATGCACACCCACCCGCCCGCTGTTCTTACCGTGAGTTTCTTACGTCATTTAATGGAGATGGATACTCTTTCCCCATCTCATATTTACATCAAGGCTATTTAATTTGTGTAGGTTGCTGTAATAGGTTAAACAGCAGTCTCAACATCGCTCTTCATCTCCCACTGGACAATGAATGTCATGCTAAGGCTGAGAATAGATGAAGGCGTATTTACATCGGTAATGTTCCTGACTATAGCCTTTATGTAAATCATGATTTTACATTTGCAAATACATAATTCTCTTTCAATGAACACTTTACTACTCTTTCATCATGAACTTCCTATGTCATCGCACGAAGAGAAAACACCAGTGAAAAATAAAGAAACGATGTGCTGTGATCAGAGAGGGACAAACCTTCTGTAAAGGGGGATCATCTTCTACCCTTGTACAGATAGGGTACTGGACTGGACATCCTCTTTATTTGGAGAGCACAGAGCTGTGCAAGAAGCTAGTGGCCCTCAAATTTCACATGGATGGTTTGTATTTTAACCACCAAAATCAAAAACCTGCACTGCTGTTGAAATGAGACTTCATATCTGTATAAATCATATTCCTTCTGGTCCTTGACGGAACATCACAGAAACACTATGGTCATTGCAGAACTGGATGCAGAGTTTGGGAAGACTTCTACAGATGATACACAAGAGTAAAAAAGACTTCAGTTTTCACTACTAAGCTCTTGCTCTGCCAAACGGACAGACTGATTTGTAAAGAGCAACTTTTCAGTGAAGAGCATTCAGCTCTCAGACCCATCTTCACACTTCTCTTCCAGACAAAACCTAGAAACACTTTGTCAAGACGGTTCTGTGATGGTCAGGTAAGGATTTCCATCAATCTTTTAAATAAAAAAAAATATCTATGTTTTAAGAACAAAAACCTCTCAAATCACATCAGGCCAAATACTCTGAGTTATTTTTGAAACGAGGAATTATTCTTTGTGCTCAGCTAACAGCTTAGCGTGGTATTTTCAGACTGTAAATGCAAATACATGAAATGAAACGGCTCAGCCTCGCGTGCGTACGTTATTTTTAAAGAGGTGATTTCCTGATATCTGATAACTACAACATGAATAAAGAAATGTTTCTCATTTTAAGGAAGTAAAATTGGGCACATGAGATGAGTCAGGTCAGCCCTGTGCATGATGAAATTGTTGCATATGCATGTCATTTTTCAAGCTACTCAAGATGTAATCATTAGAAGACTCAGCGTGAAGTGCAAGGACTGTGTGCACAGTCAAGGAGAAATTCTTTAAAACAGCGACTTTTCTACTAACTCTCATATTTGTGCCACAGAACAGAAACAGATCTAAAGGAACTGCAACTTCACAGTCCTGTTGGACAGTGTGAACTCAGGCAATGAACCAAACCATCAATCTGTTTCTTTTGTGAAGTATTGCTTCCCTTTCCGTAATTACTTGAACTGAAACTACTAAAACTCCTAAGTTTCTTCTGATTGCCTGGCCATTTAGCAGTAGGGGGATCATTGCTGGGTCAGTATGAACTATGGCTGTCAAATCCTGCTGTGGCAGGGGGATTGGACTAGATGCTCTAGAGATAGGACAACGGGCAAAGGGTGCCAGCTGGAACAGAGCAGGTTCTGTATCAGTATCAGCAGGACCTTCTTCCCAGTGAGGGTAACAGAGCACTGGAACAGGCTGCCTAGGGGGGTTGTGGGGTCTCCTCTGGAGACGTTCCAGATCAGCCTGGCTGTGTTCCTGTGCAACTTGGTCTAGGTGATCCTGCTGTGGCAGGGGGACTGGACTGGATGATCTTTCGAGGTCCCTTCCAATCCCTAATGACTCTATGATTCTATGACCATGAATAGAGACAGTGGTTTTGCATGACTTTTAGTAGCAGAACCTTCTCAAACACACGAAAAAGGGTTTGTACAGTTAACACCAAAGTCTCTAATATTTGCTGCAGGAAAATACTGAAACCTTAAACCTCAACATTAATTACAAATAGAGTCATGAAAAACAAGAAGCTGAAAACTGTTTGAATACTAAGTCTTACATCCATTTTCTCAACTCTTCAAAAAAGCCCGTACATCAATTCTTCAGTGTTTCAGTGCACTTTAAGTTTGCCCATTAATGATATATTTGAGAAAGCAACCACAGCACAGCAGTGTCTGGGAAGTTACAAACACTACATTTGACACATACTCGCTTTAAAGTATCTAGGAGTACAAGGCAGATCTCTGTGTAGGATAAAAATGTCATGAATCAAGAGACCTGCTGATACCAGAACCTAATTTTTATCTGAAATAGATAATCCTTTACATGATGCCTTACAATACATTCTCTTATGAAACTAGAAAATGACTTTGTTTTGTATTTATACTGGTACCCTTGTGGAGAACTGATAAAACTGGAGAGAACTCAGAACATTACAGCTCGATTTTAGTGCTTAGCAAAATACCTCTGCATCCTGCACCTGCTGCAGGGCTCACAAGTTCAGCTACATCTGAGTTTCTGGATCTTTCTCACTAGAGTCAATCTCCGTGCAGCTGGAACTGCACCACCCACACTGCACACACAGCAGCCGCAGAAGCACTGCAAATGTTGTTGGGGGTTTTTTAGAGACTGAAAATGTTCTGCTCGTACAGATGTGTGATGACCTCTACGAGCTGCGTAAGGGTGTAACAAATGGGCAATTTAGTTGCTCCACAAACCACGGCTTATTGTGGTGTTTAAGAAAAGATGCCATCTGTAAGGTGACTGCAAGTCACCAGATTGTGCTTTTTAGCTGACGTTTTACAGGAGGTTATTTGGACTTCAAGGAAATAATGGACAAACTATAAAATGCCACCAGTTTTAGAGTCTGCAACTACAGAAAATGACTTGGAGGTTCCTTCTAATGAAGAGCTGCGTTTCAAACACACGTACTTTCTGCAGTGTTTACAAAAAGCTGGGGAGGGGCTTTTTAGGATCTCAGGGAACAACAGGACTAGGGGGAATGGAGCAGGGCTGGAGATGAGGAGATTGAGACTGGATGTGAGGAGGAAGTTCTTCATCGTGAGAGTGGGGAGAGCCTGGACTGGGTTGCCCAGGGAGGTGGTTGGGGCCCCGTCCCTGGAGGTGTTTAAGGCTGGGCTGGATGAGGCTCTGGGCAGCCNTAAATATCTGAGATATCTCCTCTGGAAAGTACAGTTCATGTTTCCTGATGTTTCATAGCACAGTTTATAAACAGGCTTTAGAGCCAGCCTGCAAGCCAACAGTTATCAACTGTCTATCTGATTTAACTACTCCTTAAGACAAAGGGACTATGTTTGAAACCACACAGCACTTTGGTTTCCCTATAAATAATTTTAACAGTGATACTCGATTGACCAGTTTCATTATTATGTTAACATAAAAAAATCTGAAAAGCAAGAACTCTGAAAGCAAAACCAATCTCTTCGAAGATGGGAATAATTTAAAGCACAGGGAAATACAGGGAAATTAATAACTGGGATTAATAAACATTCTGTCTTCAGATAAATTAGCAGACTTAAAAATAGGCTTAACAAATTAGGAATAATAATAAAATATATGAAATGAGCATTATCACTTTCCTGCCAAAGGATTTTTAAGATTATTCAAGTCTGAAATATCTACAGCATACCAGTGCTGAGATAACTGTGTTAAGCGAGTACACGCATATATCATTTTAAAATAATTATACGCATCTGAAATATTATGGTTCCTCAAAAACATCAATTGCAATGTTCTTTTCTGAAGCAATAGTCATTGTTTTCCTTAAAGAAATGCCTGCTTTCTTGTTTTCCTAAGGAGAGCTTGTAAGAGGCAAAATCGCCATAGACAGAAGATAGTGAGCATTCAGCAAATGGGGGACGGGGAGAAAGAGCAGGTACATTTTGGCAGCCTATTTTAGTCACAAAAACAGAGCTGATGATTGTATTTTTCTCCTTTCCCTTCTCATTTTCACTCAGCAGTCAAGAGGAAGCATCAGATCCACTATTTTTTGCAAGTTATGCTATTGCATGGGTCAGTAAAATCAAGAGATGAAACGGAAGGGAAGAGGAGCAGCCACAGCTTTGAGTTTGCATCTCAAGTATCAAGACTGGTCTGCAGCCTGATCTAACACTCAACAAGGGGAATACCTATTTTGCAAACAGAAGAGATCTAGTTAGATGGAAAACCCTGCCTTAAGCTGCCTCCAACACTTTATGCTTCCAAATTCAGCTAACTCTGAACCCAACTTTGTCAAATACTTAGAGCAACTTCTTCCATACTTGTTCATGTTTGGTTGGACTGGATGATTTGCTTGGACTGGATGAACTTTAAGGTCTTCCAGCCTCATCATTACTATAAGTGTATAAATCTCATCTTATTAAATATATATTAAATACATATCAACCTAACCACAACATTCAACACTAGTTGTAAGTAGTTCCTGAGGCAGAGGTATTCTCCAAGAATAGAAAAAGAAAAGCTGTTTTTCTAACTAGCAGAATAAAGATGTTCCCCCAAATTATGTAGCTCAGTACAATGAGTTCACTGCAATTATTTGCATAGCCTTATCATTTCACTAAGTTGGAGGCAAAATGATCTCGATGCAACCTATAACAAGCAGTTTAACCACTTGAAAATGTTGAAATCATACAACCACGCATACACACCCAAAGAGAAGCAGCCACAAAAAGCACAAGCTTTTGCTTCTCAACTCTTTTAGACAGTTCCAAAATCCAGGCAGACATCCAGAAGAACTTTCTGCCCCATGTCTGGTCAGTAAAGAAATTGAGGTTAACCTTTAATTTTTAATGTCACCTGCAGCCAGTGACTGCTTTTTCTAATGCAAGTGACAGATAAACAGCAAAACACTCCCAAGATGATACACAAAGCACCACACGCCATAAGTGCATTTTTATTTTTATACCAACTCAATTTCTCAAATGGATAACCAATGTTCCTACTAATTTACATTAAGAATTGAGTGAGGCATGAAAATTGTTCTGATGCACAGGCTCTAATGTACTGCATAGTGTTCTGTACTTTATTACAATGTTGGGGGAAAAGAACGACCTAACTACACTTACAAGGTACAGAAACTATACGTACGAAAACACAAGCACGTATGTGTCTTACAAAATCACTTCTGAGAGGACTGCAAATTATCCAGGGCAGTCTGAAGCAAAATAAGTAATTACAGTCAGTAAAAGCAAAAAAAACCCAAAAAAGGTTCCTATTAAAATCCTTTTAAAATTAATTTCTTGACCTTTAATCTGTGTTTTTGTGTAGACCAGTACGGATTCTTTATGTCTACACTGCTTGCACTTCAACGTTGCAATTCCTTTACATGATACTATCACCTTAGCATTTGCAAGGTAATTTCAAACTAAACAGAGGGGATATGGCAAATTGAGGTAATAGAATCTAGCTATTTAAGGCAAAATTGGCAAGTCTTTAACAGCAAACACTGCATCATTACTAAACACTGCCATGTTGTTAATGTAAGGAGAGGTTTGAATTGCCCCTCCAGGTCAAGACTTGGAGCACATTATGAGAGAAAGTGAAGAAAAGCTCCCACTGACACTGCCTGTGTTTCTCCACTTGTGTGGAAAGCAGACTTCAGTACAGTTATCTGTCACTTTTAAACCCAAACGCTACAGTCAATATTTTCACTTGCCTTGGAAAACATCATGTAGTAAAGCGGAGAGAAAGCACCTATGCTTGTAAAATAATAGAGGGGTTTTTACAGAAAGGTTATTTAAAATCATTTTTGGACAGCTAAAGGAAAGCCATCATCAATTTTACCAATGCTGAGCAGGTAACTAAGACATTGATCACAATGAGCCAAACTCTCCCTCCCTTTTGTTTCTTTAAACCATAGAAAAATTAACTCAGCAGTGGCAGGTGCTCAAACACAAAGTTGTGCTTACAGAGATACTGTCATTCAACAGTCCAGTCGTGTCGGGCTAAGTCCCAGCCACCAGCAGCAACAAGGAAGCTGAAGTCCTGGTACCAGGATTCTAGAATTCGCTTTTGGATGAAGCACAAGGATGCTTGGTTAGCAAATGCTAAAAGCAGACTTTGATTTTAATTTGACCTAAAGGCACTGCATTTCTTCTGAAATTTGCATCCAAGATGAAAATCAAGTGACCAAAAGTAGTAACAGTTCTTCAAGTTAAATATGTAGTTTAAATAACAAAGTGAGAGGAGAGATGGAAACAGCATTTAAACCAAGTCCATCTGGTTCAATTTAAGGTGACAGTAACAGCACAGAGATAACTTTAACAACTGAAGTATCATGAAGTGGTCTTCTTTTATTAACTGTCTTCCAGCAATGCACTTGCAAGTAAATTACAAACCTGTCTTTAAAAGAAAAAACTCTGTTCAAAACAGGTTTAAGTAGATTTTTTCAAATTCCACGAGATAATGAGACTGCATTCACATCACAGTGGGATAAACTTACAATTTGGACTACTTTTTCCTATTAGAGATGCAAAGTTAACAGTACTGAACTGAAAGCAGCACCTCCCCTTTCTGAAAACCTGGTAGTTTGCTGCTTCCTACAGTGTTTCCATCAGAAGATAGAACAACACAACCGTTCCTTAGACATCTCTTAAAGAAAAGTCCTGGAAGATACTGACACAGCAGGCAGGTAACCAAACAGCCTCTGCAATCTGACCCCTGCAACCAAACCAAATCAAACTGAATTCAGCAGTAAACTATGAACAGCATCCTCATCTTGAAAGAATATATTTTAGGATGTATTTTTTTAAGAAATCAAATACAGTTGTCTATACGGGAGTCTATTAAACAGTTCCAACTAAGTAGTGGGCTTGGGGTTTTCTATTTGGATTAGCATCCCAGTTGCAATATGCCAGCACAGAAATGTATTTTTATTCTAGAGCATTCTTTGAGTTATTAAGCCTGGCATTAAATTTTGTAACAAGATGTAATATATCTAATTCAAGAGGGCTTAAGAGTATTCCTGTATTACTTATTAATATGTTAAGTGAACGTTTGGACAATTGATTTCAACTAGGTTTTGTGACTAAAACATGTGACAAAATACAATTTTCAAATTACATAGTCCATTTGTCATAACTACTGCTCTTTCTAATTTCTATAGGTGTTAACAAATTAAGCAAAAAAGCCACACAGAAGCCAATTCAGAATTTAAAAGCAACCATCAGCATCATTTATACACAGCCATCAGGAAACTACCCTCACTGCTTTTCCTTGCTGTTCTGCTTTCCTACATTCCTCTTTTGCTTTTTAGAATCACTGAATCACAGAACAATCCCAATTGGAAAGGATCTCCCAGATCCCCGAGTCCAACGATCCTACACCAACGAAAAACCTCAATCCCTGAGAGACTGACAAACACAACCTGACCCCCTCCCTGCTGCTACTCAAGCAGGGTGTGAAGCACCATGGCTACAAGGTTCTTCAACACCTCCAGGNCAGCTCCCTCAGCCTCTCCTCAGATGACTGGTTCTCTAAACCCCTCACGAGCTTGGTAGCTCTGCTCTGGACCCATTCCAGCATCTCAATCCACACAATTTGGCGTCATCTGCAAACTGAGTGAGGTTGCTCTCAATCCCCACGTCCAGGTCATCAGTAAAGATCTCAAGCAAGACTGGCTCCAAACCTGAGCCCTGAGAGACACCGCTCATGACCGGTTGCCAGCTGGATTTCACTCCATTCATCACAACTCTCTGGGAACAGCCAGCCAGCCAGTTCGTAACCCAGTGAAGAGTATATTTATCTATACCATGAGCAGATCCTTCTTCTTGAATTTTCCACTTAAACAAACCACAGTCTGCAAATAAAGAACAGTCAATATGTACATTTGCAGAGGACTTATTACAGTCTTATACTGAAGTAATAATAATAACAAATGGACTGGTCAAGTACCACAACAAGTCAATTCAACCGCAGCTGGATCCATCAGTGCCTGCTTTGCTTCGAAAAGTCAATATATTTAACACACTGCTCCTGTGTGTAAGCAGAACACAAGTTATCTCCAGCCAGTGCACAGAATGAATAGGAATACTACCCTATGTGAGTTCTGAACAGAGAGGAAACAAGAATGTGTTTCATAGAGTGCAGGACAGTGATTATCACATTATTTGTACAGTGGTGATATCTGTTTGCAACAAGTTCCGCTGCAGAATGGTTTTTATGCCTGCCCTGATGTGTTCTGAGTTATAAATTACTTGAATAAAGCACGGAGAATGGAACAGCACATCTCCCCATACAGGCACTTAGCCGAGCTGAAATCCAAAGACAGACTTACTGTGAAGAAAACTGTATCAGTGCAAATAAAAGAAGCAAAGACATAAGCTCTGGAAATAATTAAAGGAACAATATATAAAGAAAAATATAAAGTATATAGATAGTATAGATAGTATATAGACAAACATAAAGACAAATATAGATAAGATAAATTACAGATAAATAACAGGTAACCTGACTACTAGAGAGTAGGAGAGCAGGAACAGGCAAGAAACTGCCTGTATTTTAGCGAAGGTGACTGCATCCTCGTGCCACTGCTCACCTGCTCTGCAGGACCCATACTAGATGTTTCTGAAACCTGCATGAGGACTACATAACTCAATACCGCGGCAAAGACAGACCATCAGCCAAGCTTCTTGAACGTTATTTACAGCCAACAAGAATAAAGAGCTTTGCCTACTTGTGTAGATGGCTGCATACTCTCACAGGATGGAGGAAAGCAAAAGTTGAGTATCGTAACTTATTCTAGTGGAAGGTGCCTAACAGATGTCCTCCCTGTTGAAAGAAGTTGCTATCAGGAAGAAAAGGGAAGTGTTTGGGTCAGCTACATCTTGCAGCTAATAAAATAAGCACAGCAGTGTGTACTTTCCAAGGGGGTCCTGATGACAGTTTCCCATGGTCCACTACAACAGTGCTATGATGTGGGAGACTGAGCACGTGAAAACATCCCAGTACTCTGGACATGTTCTCAGTAACTTCAGTATCCTTTCAACATAAACTAAGGCCACTTAGTTTAGGTAACAGGGGAGGGAAAGGCATTGGAAACAAAGGAAAGAATCTAGTCATCATTTTGCTATTCTCTGATCTTCCTCCCCTAGTACTATCTCCTTCAAAAAAATGTTTTACTAAATCCATGCAATTTCCTTCCCATCAAAATTTAACGGTGTTTCAAAGATCTCAGCTAGATCTAAACTTTCTCACAGTCTTTCCATGCAAGCAAGAAAACCTTAGATTACAGATTTAATGCTGAATTGCCACCTGTTACTTTCCTGACACCTATCCATCATAACATCGTACGAGAATTAAACCCAGAAATACTAAAGCTGAAATTAGGCTGCACTGGAAGTATTTTAAGATGAACAATTAGTCTTAAAAAAGAACACGTAGCACGCTTCAAGTACTGCATTTGGTTACTAAAGAGAGTCTGGCAGTGTCACACTTCTCTCTCTGTTGTTTCTTTGGTATCCGTATACACAAACAAGCATTTTAAGATGCCAGAAGCTGAGTAAGATACTGACTTGTATAGGTCTATTAAATCTGTGGATGCAGGAGCTGCTGGATTTCAGAGTCTATTATTTATATGACAGAATGAAGATCTGAAAACATGAAATATAGCCTTAAATTATTCACTTATTCTTCTCACAAAAGGAGAAAACGTCAATCTAACACTAAAAGACTTCAAGCGTATTTCTAAAGGTTTCATGAAAATTGCCTTATTTATCAAAACTTTATCCCCTCCGTTTGTTCATTAAATACTGTAGCTTTGCATTAAGGTCAAGCAGTGTCAACCAATTACTGTTGTTGAGAAAGTCCTACTTCCTTAATACTCAAAGAAACTACGGTATAGAGTGAATTATTTTAATAGGCAAACTGAACACTGTTTACCCAAAATACATTTCAACCATAAAAACGCGTTTTAAGGGTTTCTATCAACAATCAATTATAATACTATTTATTATCACGCACCACTCTTTGTCTGCTTAAATGCCAGCCTTAAAAAATGTACACCTATTTTAGCATATTCAGCAAGACTCTCTTCGGCTCCTCTAAAGAAAAGGAACGGAAATTAAGTGACCGATTCAGCCAAGTAGAAGGCAAAAGGGAGAAACAAACGTCGTGGCTTCTGTTCTCCTTCTCTGTTGGTGGGCAAAAGGGCTCAGCTCATGACATAGCTGAAAAAATCCCCCCTGCTTTTGGTGCTCTTGATTTTGGGTAGAGTTCTTTGTCTTTCAGTATTTAAAGAGAGGAACAACAAATGTAAGAAGATTTTAAATAGTTACACACCAATTTATTACACTGGAAGGAAAGGTTACCCAGGGCCATCACATCGAATAGCAGTCACAGGAGTCCAGACAGAAGGATTTCCTTAAGGTACCCTGGGGTAACGATTTGGGTTACAGTACCCCACGCCCTAATTCAGGCTTTTCCCCAAACCATCGTAATGGCCTGTGGTTCAAAAGGCTGGAATGCAATTTAGGTTGTAATCACCTTTACACTTCACATAAGCAATGTTTCATATCTCATTTCCCTTTGGAACTGACCTGTTTACTCCCATTGCACCGAGCACAGGAGATGTGATGAAAGAACACTTCATTTCCTATCGGTAACCTTTGAAATCTTAGTGCTGTAGCCCAGCTGTGCCTTTCTGAAGTTACAAAACAAGCAACCCCAAAGAAAACTCCTTCCACACATCCTGTCTGCTCGTCTCATTAGACAAAAGTTTCTCTCCATACCCTGCATCAGTGGTTGATGAGGCATACACCGCTATGAGAGACGTGTACCATCTCTACACACAAGGAGAAGAAACAGCAAAACCAAGGGAATGAAAAGAAATCCAACCCTGAAGCGAGTCCTGCTTAGAATTATGGAGAAGAGAGGAGTAACACAGTAGGATCTGTTGACTCCTTATTTCTAAGAGATCAGAATAAAGAAAATCAAAAGAACTAGAAAAGGGAAAAGTACCTCTCCTGCCTCAACTGCAGACCAGTGCCCCTCCTGCTGTCAGCAGTCACTAAGGAGAAGAGGCCAACAGCCACCCCTCCACAATCTCCCGTCAGGGAGTTGTAGAGGGCAATGAAGTCCCCCCTCAGCCTCCTCTTCTCCAGACTAAAGCTGCCCAGCTCCCTCAGCCTCTCCTCAGATGACTGGTTCTCTAAACCCCTCACAAGCTTGGTATCTCTGCTCTGGACCCATTCCAGCATCTCAATCCCCACAGGTCATCAGTAAAGATCTCAAGCAAGACTGGCCCCAAAACTTGTACATGAAAACTTAACACACAGGTAAATGATAGCCTGAACTGCACAACATGAAAACAAAGTGGTCTTAGAACCTCCTTTAGGCCTCCTTTCCCCGTGCTGGTTGCTTCAGCTATTCCATTCCCAGCTCTTAATAATTCCTTACTGCATGTTCTGCAATAACAATTGAAAGTGGTTTGCAAAAAGGAAGCTGCATGCTAATGAAAAGCTCTTCTGTGAATTAGAGAACAATCATCAGCTTTACAGGACATGTATGAAAAGAAATGGATCTCCTGTACGGATGAAACCATCCTTGTGACAACAGAGAGAATAAACTCTGCTCTTCTAGATCCATCAGCTATGCTGGATAACACTAGCCAGCAGTGTGAGATATGGAGGTGGGTTGTAAGATAAGGAATAGGCTAGAGGCAAGAAGAGCTGTTATAATTATAGCTGGGAACACCGAATTTGTTAGAGGAAGTCTACTGTATAATTACATCTGAAAATTTAGCAAGATGCCCAGAGGCTGGCTTGCAGCTGTCAGGACCTGGTAATGCCGGAGCTCTGCTCAGGAGGCAACAACTACCGCAGCAAAGCATACCTCCATGTAGTTGAGTCAACTTTGATGAGGCAAAGAGTGGCTTCAGCTAAAATTAGTAAGAGCACACAACATGTGAGATCATACGGAACCTCAGTAAGAAGTGGTCATGATTGTAAAGTTATTAAATGTCATTCTGCTGGTTTCAATACTACATGAAAGGTGGGGGTTTTGGAGTGAGACAACAGTAGTATTATGCAAATTGTGTACTTCATAAAAAACCCCTGAATCTTAACTCTTAAGACACTAATTCATAATCAAATTAACCTCATCTACAGGTTAATATCAGTTTGCATACAAAGGCTGCACTGTTTGGTTTTCCTGGCTGAATTCACTGAAAATGACTAATAAATTTGTCTATTAGTTGATTCCCTAGATTTAAAGCTGAAGTGATCTTACTGAGAAGCACGCAGGAAAACACCAACGCTCACTCAAAATGCTAATCTGCAGGCAAACTCGACTAAGTCATTTTGGAAAAAAGGTTGGATTAAACAATTGAACACACAGTAACACAGTACTGATGAGGCTGGAAAAGACCTTAAAGATCATCCAGTCCAACCTAAAACCAACCAAGTAACCCTAAACATCTGACATCTAGCTCATGCCACTCAGCACTTCATCCAGCCTGACCTTGAACACCTCCAGAGACGGTGACCCAACCACCTCCATGGGCAGCCCGTTCCAAAACCGGATCACTCTCTCAGTGAAAACCTTTCCTAATGTCAAGTCTAAACCTCCTGCGATGGAGCTTAAGGCTGTGACCCCTTGTCCTGTCTCCAGTGTCCAGGGAGAAAAGACTGACCCCCGCCTGACTACAACCCCCTTTTAGGTAGTTACAGACAGTGATAAGGTCGCCCATGAGCCTCCTCTTCTCCAGGCTAAACAGCCCCAGCTCCATCAGCCTCTCCTCATAGGGCTGACCTTCCAGCCCCTTGACCATTCTATTTGCTCTTCTCTGGACTTGTTCCAGCCCCTCGACTTTCTTCCTGAACTGAGGGGCCCAGAACTGAACACAAGACTCCAGGTGCGGTCTAACCAGTGCCAAATACAGAAAAAGATTGCTCATTTTATATGAAGTTAATGATTCTAGTGTAAAACTTGTTCAGCATGTTGGAAATTATCTCCAACCACAAGTATTTCTGGTGTTTGATAAAAACCTGAGCAGGAATCATTGCACAGTCAGAAATCTGACCCTATCTGGAATCGTGGCAGAACTCAGAACGATGTTACTACATTATCATCACCAGAAAAGAAAAAGCTCTAGAAAACAGAGCAGAGACTGCAAACCTGGAACAAAACTTTATAGTATAATTATTTCTACATGCTACCACAGTTGCTTCCTTTTTTTTTGGACCTATAATTTTATAAGAAATGGAGATATACGTCTACATGGCATGGACTGTACGGACTGAAACCTGAGGGTTCCTTCACCTTTCATTACCCAACTACTGCTATTTTGAGCAGGTGAGGACTGAAGATTAAATCATCAAATACAGTTTCTGTGATGAAATCCTAAGTGTGGGCAGTACCTCAACAATTTTGCATTTGCTTCATCTGCCTAAAGATCAGAGAATCACAGGTTATCTTGGGTTGGGAGAGACCTTTACAGCCTTCAGTTCAGCACTGCCAGGTCAACACTCAATAATCATGTCTCAAAGCACCCGGTCCAAACATCATTTAAATCCATCCAGGGACGTTCCTGTTTGACATTCTTGTTGGATACTTCATTTTATAATCTATTTAAATACTACCGTTGTCTTTCCTAGGGGAAGGTAGAAATATTTTCTAACTAACATAAGCTTTGCTCAGTTGGGAAAATGTTCTCAGCTTAAGACTGAATAAAAGGTTGCTTTCTGAGCACCAAGACCGGCTTTTGCTCAGCATTAACAGCCTGATTTTTGCTATCTACGACATTTCATTTGAGGAGTGGAGAGGGGAGGAAAAAACCCCTAAGAAACCAGTTATTTTATACAAATTCCTCTCCTCTAATTTTCATTATGCAAAGACAGATGTTTCAAGGATGATCAGTTCAACAAAAGAAGGGCACCCACTAAACACACCTTTCAGTTTTGTTTGACTTTAGCAGGTAATTAATCTTTACCACTTAATGTATTCCCTTGCTTGCTTTTTAAAGTACGATGCGGTAACTCGACAAACTCTGAACGCCACACTAATTAAATTTAAATCTTTTAAAAAGAAAAAGAGCAACTAAAATTAATTTAGAAAAGAACTTCCCAATGCTGACAGTCACCTCGGTTTTATTTCAACGTGGGTTTTTTCCTGACTTCCTTGGTCAATTCTGGTCGCAGAGACCACAGATGTAAAAGAAAAAATGTCTAGCTCCATATTGATTTGTACTTCAAGCACAATCGTTTCCTGTGTTGACTCTGGTCATAATCATCTGCGTTATACTACATAATGCAGCTTTAAGGGCTGCAAGGATCCCTTCAGGAATGGACGGAGAGCTCAGTTTTTCATGTAAAATACTACTGTAGAGAAACAAAAGCGTTTTCATGGAATAGTTGACTGTTTGTATCAATAATCCCACAGAACAATGCCTTCACTTGCTGATAGCTGCATGTTCTTGGTGTTGTGCTCAATAAAGAAAAGCCTTTAAACTTAATATTGATTTTGAAAGGACTATCTCACATGGAATTCTTTTGTAGATTTCAATATGTAAGCACACGAATCTATGAATCCAAAGGACGCTTGCTTTCGTACACAAAATAGCCTGACCAACATAACAGCAACAGAGAAGAAAGAACAGTCAGATGGATCTTCCTTGCTAGTACACAAGGCAAAATGAACAAAGCTCACGCTAGCTGAAAACACACTCTTCTAAGACATAAACTTTTAAGCAAAAACCTTTGTATAGCAATAAAATTGTGCAATGCAACTGATAAGAGCTAGTTGACTGTCCAAAAAAGAAAGAAGAGTGAAATGTGACTGTGGTTCTAAGCAGTTCTGCAGCGTGCTGCTCCTATCATCACAAGCACGGTGTGTACTCAGGGTGGTTTTAGCACACAGGGGTGTGCGCTATCACTCCCCGAATGATCAGTCCCACTAAAGCTCAAGGGCTGTGAATCAAAAGCCAGTTTACTGGATCTCTCCCCAAAGTCCAAAAGACTACCCCTGTCTTTCAGATTGCATTTATGTTGAGAAAGAATATTTGCTATTTTTATGTTCTAGGTGAAGAATTACGACTTCTGTTTTTCTTATCACTACAGGTATCCATCACATAGAATCATAGAATCATTAGGGATCAGAAGGGAACTCGAAAGATCATCTAGTCCAATCCCCCTGCCACAGCAGAATCGTCCTCTTTATAGCACTCCCCTAAGGCTCTGAAATCAGCTATTTTCCAAAGAGTAAAAAACACAACACAACCATTGACTGTATTAAGTCAATGTTATCTGTTCACGTGAAACCATACTTCAAGAATAGGAAGAAAATAGCCTCCTCTTTCTAAAACTTTCAGATGTTTTAAAGAGTTTGCCTCCATTCTTTTCCTCATAAAACAGAGGATGTCAAAGAGCAGATAAAAATCCCTAAATTAAGGAAAGAAAACCAAGAATGCACATTAGATATAAAGTAGTAATAGGCAGCAACAACTTCACTAGGCTGTGACATATGACATCTGGTAGACTATCATCATAATAAATGGGAAAAGTAGGTGAGAGTCTGTCAACAGCAAGATAGGATGAAATGCATCTTCATCAGAATGACAAACGTATCTGTCTCTAACAAACACAGGTCAAACTGAAATTCAGGTGTCTATGAGTTAAATAGATTCTTTTATTTAATCCCTTTTCTGTTTTATTTGAGCAACTAGAGATGTTATTCTCCCCCTGTACTGGGCACTGGTGAGGCCTCTCCTTGAGAACTGGGGGCAGTTCTGGGCTCCTCGCTTCAAGAAAGAGATTGAGGTACTGCAGGGGGTCCAGAAGAGAGCAGTGAGGCTGGGAAAGGGACTGGAGGGGAAGTCTGATGAGGAGAGGCTGAGGGAGTTTAGGATGTTTAGCCTGGAGAAAAGGAGACTCAGGGGGACCTTATCACTCTTTGTAACTCCCTGAAAGGATGTTGTAGACAGGTGGGGGACAGGCTCTTCTTCCAGGCAACCAGTGATACGATGAACGGGCAAGACCTGAAGCTGCACCAAGGGAAGTTTAGGTTGGATGTCAGGAAGCCCTTCCTGACAGAAAGGGTGGTTAGGAATGGACTGCCTGCGGAGGTCGTGGAGTCCCCATCCCTGGAGGTGTTTAAGGACAGACTGAACATGGCACTTTGTGCCATGGTCTAGGTTATGATGATGTTAGGTCCTAGGCTGGGCTGGATGATCTTAGAGATCTTTTCCACTCAATTATTTTGTGTCATTTCACTGAGGCAGAGCAACTTCATTTATCAGAGATATGTATTTATGTAATTTAATCTCATTTGAGTGAGAATAAATTAAATTTGCTAATAACCACTGGCTAAAATGCACCAGAAACAGCCTATTAGTGGTTCACTCTTTTACAAATCATGCAAAATATTAACACAGACTGTCTAACAACAGTCTAAAAACACTGTACTTCATGCTGCAAGCCCTGTGGTGACAGCTGTATGGGTACACCACAGGTAATGAAGTAGCTTCAGCTCTGCAGTTGACCAGCTGCATGGTAAACCCACCAATCTCCTGCACCAATCTACCACAGTGATGAGGGGATGTGCTAGCTACCCAAAAATGTTACCATGTGTGAGAAAGAGGAGGGAAACAATGACTTCCTGAAGCTTGGTCATGTTCCCACAACTCACATTTCTTACGGTTCATTTTACTCCCTGTTTTATTTTTCAATTCCATGTAATCAGAGCAGAACAAATCAAAAGCACCACCACACCATTCTTATTCTACGGAGACTGGAAGTTGTTACTGGGTGCTTTAAAAACAGGTTGATTTGTGATCTAATTTATACTTAGTCCTTTCAAAACCGGATGCATACCTGCAAAGCAACTTCCAGCAGGTTATATCAATTTTCTGCATGTAAAAAGTAGCAGAAGTTTGAAAGTCACTGAGTAAACCCTCGAGTCACAACACAGTGATGAGGGGTTTTTTTTAAGAGACAGATGGAAGACTTCGGGAGTGTAAACAGAAGAGGCTTCTTTTTAACCTGGTTTTGATATGAAACTGCACTTGGGAAAGTACATTTCTCATAGGTAATGAAATATAAGACTTTGAAAGAAGGGTTGGGGAAAGAAAGGTGAACCATTACCATGTTGTACTCCAAAGTATCTGCTCATTTGATGCCTTGTTAGCTTTGGGGTCTTTCCAGGGTTGTGCCGGTGAACACAGTCTATATGATGCTATTTATTTTGAATGTACTCTGTGATTTGGTCACGTATTTTCAGACTTCAGTAGAAACTGATTGCTTTAATATGCCAGAGAGACTGATTTGGCAATTGTGGCTCTATCTCATGTGTACTCTCACTTCATTACTGCTGTCTCGTAACACATAAATAAGGCTGCTTCAAGTGTGAGGAAGGAAACCACCAAACTGTTGCTGTTTCAGTACACTCTGACAAACTCATGACACAGTTGACAGCTGAGGTGATCTAACAGGAGACTGCCCCAAACAGCTACCCCATTTTGGCCTTGTCACTGCTTTCCTCCAGAAGATAACTTTATGCTGTGAACTCAGCTCTTCTCCTGTTCGCTGACGGAAGAACTTAGAGACACAAATCTGTTCTAAACTCCTTCAAGCAGAAAAAGACAGAGAATGAAGAAAGCTGGAGTAAGGCAGCTAATACGTGCATAGCAAGGTATGTAATGAAAGAGATTTCTTTTTACATGGTTTAAATGTCTAACACATTTTCTAACCCATTTCTATCATTGATATTTGGCCCTCATATAAATGTTACTGGTTTGAAATCAACTATCAGAAGCATCTGGAATGTAGGATAATTTTTGCTTCACTTGAACTCAAATAGAAATGAGTGCATAAAAACTTGCTCTAGAATTTAACAGAAGATGTGGAGATCTAATATCAAGTTGGGCTGAGGATGATGTCAGTGAGCTAGGACCCAGATTCCAATCTTGATGGTAGGTGTTGACACCCATTCAAAACATCAGGCAAGTCACGTCCTGCTGAAAGCAGTGAGAATGGCACCTGAGCATCAGAAGTTCTGCTTCCCTTCTGTGGGGCAGCACAATTGCAACAGGAAAAGTAAATTACAAATGGACTTAACACAGCCCACAGGATGGGCTTGGGTGAATGTTCACTACTCTTCAACTCAACATCAGAAGAGGAAATAAAAGAGGAAAAACTAAACGCAGTAACTCTGGTGGAGAAAGCTGAATGACCACAAGTTTAGCTCATGGTGATTCTGTGTTGCTGGGACTTGTTCCTGCCCAAACCTGAAATGAGAGAAGTCTCTACTGAACATTACCACCAATGGATGTGACTACATAACACTTTATGAGTTGCTTACTGGAAGTCTTAACTAGAAAATGCAGCTTTAAATGACCATTCTAATAGACTCAGAGCACAGTTCTGTGTCCTGAATGAGTCCACATAAAGAAGACAGGCTTGCAGGTAGCACATTCTAAAACAACACAGTAGCTGCACAGGGCCAGGATCTTCTTTTCTATCTTAAAACTTTTCCACAAGTGCTTTCTAGAAAGAAACAGGTCTTTGCCCATGTCAGAGAAACTGCCCCTCAGCAAATATGCATTGCCCATCGACTCTCCAGACAGCTACAGTGAAACTGGGATACCTTTGGAGAACTCAATGAAGATAGACAGGCACTTATACCTTCACCTGAGTTCTCAGCAGCACAAGCAGCAAGGAATTTGTCAGTCCCGCAACAGTGGGGTTTGGTAAAGTTTCTTCAATCGATTAGGAGGATAAAGATGAACCACAGAAATAAAGACATTTCACAAGAGAACAGATAGCTTCTGTACGTTTTCAACCCTCATTTAAAGTTCTGAGTGACTCCAATTCAGTGTTTGTGGTGGGCAAACTAAAGGGCAAAACTTTTTAAGCCTGAGAAATGCTTTTACCGTAGTTAAAGCTTCAGACGGCTCTCGCTGGTGACAGTAACACCACCTTCATCTTTTCAAGCACATCTGCTCAAGTTAGCATTTCACAAATCATGTCTTACCAGAAAAACTGCATCAATTTGCTACCCTAATCTGGCCATCTTTATTCAAAACAGCAGTTACACTGAGCTGGAGAGGAAGATTTTAAAATAAAAACTGTAATTAAATACAGCTGACTTTGGAGAATGGAAAAAAAAAAGAGTTACAATCATTAACCGTTACAAGGGAGAGTAAATTAGGTAGAGAAGTGAAATGAACGGGACATGGTGTGTTTTGATAGATTTCACGCGATTCTTTTTTTTCTTCTTACAATCCAAAGCTAAAAATGTGATCTCAAACTTCATCCACGGAAATTATCCAGAATTTCCTAAATCATAATATCCAAGAATTAATGCTAGAAAGCATTAATTTGAGCTCAGCTACTCTCAGAGAGAACAGAAGACCATATTGGCTAAATTCCTTAATGTTTACTTGCAATTGGTAATGTAAACTCGAATAAACTGGAAATTCAATCACAGTAAGCTAAATGACCAGCTAATAGCCAAAAAAATACTACATCTAGGGCAGACTCTACTCTGTGGCATAAAGTTGTTGACAATACATTCTTCAATAAAGAAAAATTGAATTATAGCCTTAGGGTGGTTTAATTTGGTACAAATTTTGAATAATGTTATATACATTTCCAAAGCAGATGCTAAGAGACTCTACAAGGACACTCAGCTCAATCAGAAGCCAGATTAAAGTTCCATCTGGAATGAAATGGTTTCACAGCTATATTACAATTAGAAGAGTCACCAATGTCAGGCTCTAAAGTTGGGTGATGTGAAACTTTTCTCTTCAGAATACAGCCTCTAGTCCAGATACCAAAGCAGCAGTTCACACATCTTTAAAGCAGAAGTTTTAAAGTAGTCACTACTTGCATTTTTGGAGAAGGATAATAATCCACATTTATATTACTATGGTCGTGTGAATCACAAAGACCATCCAGACACAGCAAAGATTTTATGTGAGGAGTGGGTGTCAGGAGGATGGAGCCAGGCTCTTCTCAAGGGCATCTGGGGATAGGACAAGGGGCAATGGGTGCCAGCTGCAACAGAGGAGGTTCCATATCAGTATCAGCAGGAACTTCTTCCCAGGAGGGTACCGGAGCACTGGAACAGGCTGCCCAGGGCGGTTGTGGAGTCTCCTCCTCTGGAGATGTTCCAGACCCACCTGGCTGTGTTCCTGTGTGACTTGGTCTGGGTGATCCTGCTGTGGCAGGGGGATTGGACTGGATGATCTTTCAAGGTCCCTTCCGATCCCTAGTGTTTCATTGATTCTATGAAGTGCTCCATCTTTACACAACATAAGAACAGAACTGCTTAGGAAATTAAAGGGCCAAAAATCAAAGCCTGATTCTGCAGCCAACCAGTCACTCTAACAGCATTTTACTGTATCTAACCCGACCCCAAATTCCAACTCAAGTCTACTGAAAGAAGGGATGTGTTCACAGCACCATTCAGCAAAGAGCAGTACTGACAGGCAGTACAAACCCGTTCAAATAACTACAATATGCCACATGCCTTAGATTTGCTATTTGAACGTCGACGTAAATAATGTGTCACATAAATAAGCAAGCCTGAATGCAGAAGTTAGTAATTAAATGGCCACATCTTGCATCTCCTTCCCCACAAATAAATCCACAACGGATAAGGAGCAACACAGACTTTTAAAAAATTACATCTCATTACACACATTTTCATGAAGAAAAAGCTTGGTTAAAGAGCATATTTATGTTTTTCCACTTGCTGGGTACATTAATCAGCCTGATTTTTATTACAAAATAGTAAGCTGCTAGGTCTGAAAATATTTACCAAGTTAATATGCAGATAAGAGCAAAGGGGAGAAAGAGGTAACTGCAGTCACCCCTCCACTTAGCAGCCTCTTCTGTTCTGCACTGAAGTCTATTTCAGTGCCAAAAAAGAACTCACAATCTTATACTTAGTCCATTCAGTTGCTGTTCAGATGCTATCTGATAATCCTCATCTTCTGAACCTCCTCTGTTCCAGCTGGCACCCAGTGCCTTTTGTCCTATCCCCAGATGCCCTTGAGAAGAGCCTGGCTCCATCCTCCTGACACCCACCCCTCATAGATTTAGAGACATTAATGAGGTTCCCCCCTTAGCCTCCTCTTCTCCAAGCTACAGAGACCCAGCTCACGGACAAACAGCTGGCTAATTTAGAACCCAGTGAAAAAGCTGGATGGTCAAAAGAAAAGTCTATGTTGTAGCTTAGCAACACTTCTAGTCTTCAGTGATGCTAACCTGCTATTTAGCGGCATCTGCAGAAAAAACATCTCTTCTGTTAGCTGTGAAGCTCTACTCTAGCAGTAACCAGAAGTTACTCAATTATTCATATCTTCATCATCACTCAGCTGCAGCACATTTCAAGATCAAGCCATAAAATCCTGGGTTTGAGCTCTCTTCTGTGCGCTTCCCTGATTTCAGTTTTAAAGACAACCTAAAGTTCTGAGGGCAGAAAATTCCTTGTGATTAGGAAAGCAAAACTCTTTCATATGAAGGACACAGCTTTCTTGGATGTTGGTTCAAGACCACAGAACAAAAATTCCCTGACTGTTGTTATCACCATCACCAACTCCAAGTCCAAAGTGCATTTTGTACTCTTGCTGTCACACAGATGAAAATGTTTTTAACACACAACACAAAACAGGCCCTCTTCCCTTGAAACAGACTAATAGAAGACAGCACTTAACTGCACCACTGCATCACTAACAACTAAAAGGCAACAGAGGCCAGTACTGTATCCAGAAGGATGCTGCTTATAGACCGGCCACCAACTGGACTTAACCTCCATTCACCACCTTACAGACTCAGCCAGCCAGCCAGCCCGGTGAAATGCACTTCCATCCAAGCCACAGGCAGCAAATCCCTCCAGTCCCCCAGTCTTGTGTGTGTGTAAGTAGTGTGGTAGGCTGCTCACCATTTCCTCTTGGAATACAAAGGTCTCATTCTTCAGCTTGTCCCTGTCTTCCAGCTCGCAGGGGTGGGAACGCACAGAACAACTGGTCTCTCTATTATAGACTGAGGCAAAGAACTTCAGCCGTTACTCCTTTATCACTACCCCCCAGTCCAATTAAAGGACAGAGAGTCTCCTTAATTGTCCTCTTGTCACTAATGTATTTACATCAACATTTTTTACTGCTTTTTACACAAGCAGCCAGATTAAGTTCTAGCTGGGCTGTGGCACTTCAGATTTTCTCCCTGCATAGCCTCACAACATCAATGCAGTTTTCCTCAGTGACCTCCCGCTTCTTTCACAGTTCATAAAACCTCCTTTGGTTTTTCTCCTGAGTTCCAGCCAAAGCTCTTTGTTCCACCAGGCTGGTCTTTCCTTTGGAGGGCTGGAGACTGTAGTTTGTCTCACTTATGTAAGAACACATGATTAATCTCTCTCTGTCTCCATGCGGGTTTTTGTGTGGGGTGATATTAAATATTTGTTGGTTTTTCCCCAAGTTCAGTTAGGTATCAGATTTTGCCTGCAAAAGTGCTTCTGAAGCCTCATTTTGTTTTTGTTTTGGCCCATTAGCACATTAACTACATCAATTGGGTTAATATCATCTCTGGATATAGCTCCCACTACACAGTCTGCTCTCCAGAAGTTCAGGGTAGCTATTCTGCTGAACCTCTTCATTAATTCTTGTTTCACGATCCCTGTACTCAAGACACCCATCCAACCATCATCCCTAAGTCTTCTCAGCAGGTCTAACAAGGGAGCCTTACCTAGCTGTCTCCTTCACCAGTGCACCACAGTTATCTCCCACACATTCCAGAGAGCTCCCGGACTGTTTCCTCTCTGCTGTATTGTATTTCCAGCAGACATCAGGGAAGTTGAAGTCCCCCATGAGAAGAAGGGGCAGTGACTGCGAGACTTAGAGAATTATTTTGACTGCCTCTTCTTTACGAATGATGCTCAACAGAAGGCATAACTGATAGGATTCCTTTCTGTTTCATAACGCGAGGAAGTTTCTAAAAGGTAAAACACCACAACTTTCTAACAGCCAGCAGCAACACTCTTATCCACAGTGTGGAATTCCCTGACAAAGTATTTTATGGAAAACATCGTTAGGAAAAGATAAAAAACCTGTGAACATTGTCTTTTAATTTCTTTTCCTGTTTAAGGAAGCTCTGACAACAGACTCTATCTTTGCTCATCCCAAAATAAAAAAGACAACAGCCTTAGGCTAAAGATGTATACGTTTTCAAACAGTTAAATATTTGTATAGTAAATTGTACAGGGTTTCAAACAGTTATCCCTTCTAAAATAAATGTGAAATAAAAACTGAAATCATAGCAATCATTTTTAGGGCATAAAATTATTTATGAAAATTCATTTCAATTGAGAAAGATGAAAAAAGAAATCAGGCTTTATGTGCTTGCTGCTGTAGCCTCATAGAAAGGGAAAATTAAATTAATAAGTGGTGTGGAATCACAGGATTACTGAGGCTGGAAAAGACCTCTGAGATCCTCAAGCCCAGTCTGTGGTTGGACATCATCGCATCAGCTAGACCATGGCACCAATTGCCACATCTAGTCTGTCCTTAAACATCTCCAGGGATGGAGACTCCACCACCTCTTTGGAATTTCTAAAACAAATCCTCTCCATCCTTTGAGCAACATAAAAACGATGTTTGAGCTCAAACTTCTAAACTGTTTTTCCTTTCTGAAATGCCTGAGAAGCTTACGGCTTGGTGTTACATTCTAATACCTTCTCAGTTCAGAAAGACAAGTGTTTCCAGGGTAGGCTTGGTTCTTCTGTCTCACAGAAAATGGTTGTCAGACCGTTAACACTTAACATCACTGCTCTAGTGACGTGGCATGAAGACAGAGTTACCTTGCAATAACCCATCCTACTTTTTGATTTGTTCACCGCTCATCTTGCTGTCAGTTTTATTCGACAACCAACCTTAATCTTTCCTTTACTCAATGAAAAGCATTGCAAATCTTCTCTCCAGTCCTCCAACTTCTTTTGACTGTCATCCTGTATTTATTTAAGTGTTGCAGGATGAGGATCAACAGGACTGCTGGACAGGTCATTATAATTTTAAATGAATACTTTCTGCATAAAAGCATTAGGAAAGCTTAGTAAGTGATAAAATCGAGTAAGAGTCAAGTTGGTCTTGTCTATGACTTCAACACTAGCTTCACTGCAGGCCTCCAAACCATAGGATGAATGCTGGTTTTCACACCTTAGAAACAGCTGCTAGTCCACAGACAAAAGCAAACCAGCCTTTCAAGGGTACGCTGACACTCACACAGACACATCACCTCTCATCCCGTTTCTCAGTGGTTCAATCGAGCACGCCTATGTCAATACATTTCCATATAGATCATCAGTTGTGTCTATTTCATACATGCCAGGGAAAAGGAAGCTTAAAAACAGGGGGAAGGGGTGACTGAGGAAAGTAATTCTCGTTCCAACTTGAGGAAACTTTAGACAAATTTGCCTTTGATAATCGACTGAACAAGCTGCACTGCAAGCATCAAGGGATGGTGCAGGGATATCTAGCAGGTGCTGCAGTTTATCACAAAACCGTCTAAAATAATTGGAAGTGACAACCAGCACTACCACAAATGATTTATTAGTCTTTCACTCAGCTTTTCAGCTTCCTCAGGGCCAGAATAAATAATTTACCAACTCTGTATCTTCCAATCATTAATTCTTCCCTGTGCATCCAAACTACATTTAACTCTGCTGGGTTCAGTGGAATTAAAAACACAATATGAAGACTCCCCCCGCCCCAAGTACAGTATTATCTGACTATCTAGAAGTAAAATTGCCAATCAGAATTTGTAGCGGTGATAGAATATTAGAGCTAACAACTACCATCGAGTTACGAAATATCCGCGGAATAAAATGAAAGTCAAATTGAAGAGAGATCCACAATGAAATGTTCTCAGGGGGTCAGGCATGTTCTCGAGGTATAAAGTACTGATCCCGTCTGAAGATACTGATTAGCATTGTTTTTCTGATCCATAAACTAACATTAGTTACAGACAAACATCTTCCATGTCCCACGTGGCAAGTTCAGGGTGAAAGCACTGGACAGGAAACAACCAGAAAATGAATGAAAAAGGAAACGGGAGCCAAATGGAGAAGAGTTCTGGAAAAAGGCAATACAGGTTTTGAAGAAATAGAGATACCAGATTTACTAATGCCCTTGTGCTCCTATCACAAAAAGCAAATTAAAAGGAAAATAAAGGATTATACAAGCCACAATTAGAAGCCAGGAGTATAAAATGGCATAAAACCAAAGTACACTTTTAAATTTAAAAGAGAATATATAAGGTACCATATTCCTTATTAATTATGTAGAGAAAACACAGAGAAAACAAAATCACACCCTAAATCCATTTTTGATGTAAGCTAGTCTTGTCTCATTAAATCAGCATCTATGATTAAAACCAAGATCATTTTTGGTACATAATGTATTGCATTGTTAGAGCAGCATCTGTTTGTTGCACAGCAACACATTTTTCAGCTTTAAGAAACTGTACTCACAAGAAACAATCCAGACTTTGAAGACAGAAAAATACTTTCACTTCCCAACTCATTTTGTACTAAAGGGGTTAATAACATTAATGTGCTAATATTTTGTATTCCAAGAAGAGGTTTCAAGCTGTTGCAAACATAGAGAAGAATTTCATGGTACTAACAGCTTTCTTTCAGTCCTATGGGACTGAGACAACTCAAACTTTAAGTGCTTAGAAGAAAAGCTCTGTAAAGCTATGAAGGCTAATCAATAGGGCTTTCACCAAATGATAATACAGTCTGAAATGAAATAAATTGGCCATAACAGAAATGCCCTACCCTTTTTCTCATCATTAATCTCGGTACAGAGAAAAGTATTGTATGAACTACAAGCCCAAAACAGCTGATGTTCTAACGTGCTCTCACACTACTGTTAACAATACAACATACTTTCACCTACACGGGAAATTTAAGATGATGTTGAGTGGTTGGACAACTCCTCCCAAGGGAGAAGAGCAAATCAGCTTTAACATACTCAATTAGCAAGTTTCACTGAAATCTTCACTGCCTCTCTGATACAAAGAGAGTGAATGAGAGATTATCATACGCAGCTCTCGGTGCATAAGAAACCAAACGCAGTGCTTCATGCTCCTATCAGTCTGGGTCTGTCCAGAGTCAATTCCTCCATGTAAGGAAAGTCCCTAAGGGGATACTGGGAATATTCAGAATTGTATCTACCCCTAAAGAAGAATCATGTTGAAAAACGGCAGTTTTGACAAAACACACTCACCTACAGCACGGGTTCTCAGATCTTCTCACTCTCAGACACTCTTGGTGTGTTTTTTCACCTCTATCAGTCTGGTTTCTTTTACTCACGTTTGCATATCCTAACAAAACCCTGAGATGAGGAAGAATTAAAAGCCACGCAGTTTTATCTGCAGAGTCACCGTCTCTGGAGGTGTTCAAGGTTAGGCTGGATGAAGTGCTGAGTGGTATGAGCTAGATGTCAGATGTTAGGGTTACTTGGTTCAGTTGGATTTAGGTTGGAGTGGATGATTTTTAAGGTCTTTTCCAACCTCATCATTACTGTGAGACTGTGACACATAAGGATCATCTACAGAGACTGAAATGGATTAAATAAGTTAGCTGGGTCTGTTTAGCTTGGAGAAGACAACACTGAGGGGTGATCTCATTCCTGTCTCTGAATCTGTGAGGGGTGGGTGTCAGGAGGATGGAGCCAGGCTCTGCTCAAGGGCATCTGCTGATAGGACAAGGGGCACTGGGTGCCAGCTGGAACAGAGGAGGTTCCCTATCAATATCAGCAGGAACTTCTTCCCAGGGAGGGTAACGGAGCACTGGACCAGGCTGCCCACGGGGGTTGTGGAGTCTCCTTCTCTGAAGGACATAAAGCAGCCTTTTTTATCCTGTACTAATGTCAGGCAATGCTATGATGTTTTCTGCATTCCACACAAAGAAGTGTTATGCAAAGCTATTTTGTACAACAAAAACAGGCGTGTGCAGCAAAAAATCATGNAGGGTGGGGGTCTAGGTGATCCTGCTGTGGCAGGGGGATTGGACTGGATGATCTTTTTAGGTCTCTTCTGATCCCTAATGATTCTATGAGTAAGGAAGTTTATTATTTAATAGTAGAAGCAGGTCTCATTCACGTTGCCCACACCTTGGGGGTCTACAGCCCAACGTTGACATAAAGCAGCCTTTTTTATCCTGTACTAATGTCAGGCAATGCTATGATGTTTTCTGCATTCCACACAAAGAAGTGTTATGCAAAGCTATTTTGTACAACAAAAACAGGCGTGTGCAGCAAAAAATCATGCTCTATGTAAAGAAATGCCCAGACTTATGGATTAACATACTGCTGTAATCAGCATAACAAAGGCAGCGTGAGAGAAAGCAACTCAACTTCTAATCATGCTTCAGCTAACAGGTTGGTAGACACAACCATATGGAATAAGTAATGCCTCTTGTACTGAATGAATAGAACACATTTCATCTGTGTCTTAGCTGCTCTTAATAATACAGGATCACAGGCACACGATCTACTTGAGAACAATGTAAGCAAGTTAGCACACTGAAGCTCAAATACCATCAACCTCTAATGTGATCTAACTGGCCTACTATTAAAAACACTCCGACAAAATACCCCTCTAAACAACCAAACCACTAAACTTCAGGCATAGTTCTAGCAATGTGAAGGTATCTGTGAAGGTAAAACACTGTGAAAAATAATCAGTGACAAAAATGACAGCCTGCATCACAGGACTCAGCAATTCTTCCACGCAACCCCTTTCTCACAGGATCATTCTGGTTAAAAGAGACCTTCAAGATCATAAAAGCTAACCATTGATTCAGCACTGCTAGGTCACCACCAAATCATGGCCCTCCGCACTACATCTACTTCTTTTTTCTAAGCTAGTCCTCATATTGTCCCTTTTGAAAAGGGTCTATCTCTTTAACAACTTTACTTAAGAGTGGAACAACCACTGGGTAGCAGGTCCTCACCATGGACATCAACCATGCCAGTACCTGCTCGAAGAACACAACAGTGAGCAAGCAATCTAGGGGCTGTCCGGAATGCTTCATGACATGAATTTTCAAGGAGCAGTTCAAGGTGAGGCTTTCTGCTGGACCTCATACTTACAGGCATGGATTAGGGACATAAAAGCATGGGGCAACCTTAGCTGCAGTGACCACGAGGTGATGGAATTCAATGTCCAAACAGGAGGGGAAAGAATTAAAACGTGGTACCATAATCTTAGGACTTCAGTAGAGGAGATTCTGACGTTTCAGGGACCTGCTTGGAAGAATCCCATGGCAGGTAATTCTGAAAAGAAGGATCCTGGAAAGCTGGTCTCAGGGGTTTATCCCGAAACAAAAGTAACCAATTAATTTAGTTAATGAACCGAAAGAAAGATGAAACAAGGAGGGTTCAAAAAACAACTTGCAAATTGCAGACAAAACCTAAACTCACTCAGTTTGGTGGAAAACAAGACATTTAATTCACTCCACATGAAGACATATGGAGATTAACCACGTGTTCGTATAAAAGTGGGCCAAAGTGCTATCTTCAACCTCTCACAGGGATGAGACTTCCAGTAGTTCTTGCTCCATGTGGTGTCCATTCAGACCATGCACACATCCCTCAGCACCAGCTGAGTCCAGCTCTGTTCCAAGTGCTTCCAGGTTCTCCCGACGCTGAGTAATATGTGCTTCAGAGCTGTAATTTTGGGGTGGGAAGCCCTTTTATCTTAATGTAGATGATTTATGTGGATTTGAATTCCTATTATGTTGTTTGCAAAGCTGAGGGGTGGCGTGTTGTTTGGAATTCTAGATTTCGTGCTGGAGGCACTGGAAGGTGATTTTTCCTATCAAGTACGTTCACCATAAAATCACCAAAACTATGATTTTTGAGATGAACACACGAGCAGTCTTGATTTGAACTAAAGCATGAGCTTTCAGCACAGAGGACTTGCACAGTTACTCTTGTTCGCACGAGAAGAGTACAAGAACTGGACAAGAAATCTCTTGATGGGGGAGCATTTGGTTGAGAACCCAAGGCTTACAAGACAGAGGAACTAACGGAGGTGTATGTGAGAACAGCTACACGACAAAATTTGACTTTCCATACGCAGGATGTCAACCAGACCTTATAAATTACACATACATTTTTACCTTAGACTGCTCTGGAACACTGAAGAAGCAATGCACCACAGACAATTTACTTAAGAAAAGCCCTATCATCTTGAGGCCACCGGCTCATTTCTTTCAGACAATACAGAGATTTCTTGTGCATTCATTCTTCTGCTGTCTCAGAGCTTTTAAAATGATGTGGCACGTTGTGAAGAAGATCCCCAAAAGTAAAAATGAGTAAATCAGAAGTAACCAAACTTGTTGTAGTTTGCGCTCCTGCTGTTGCAAAACACAGTGAGATTAAAACTTCACAAACAGTAAGCGATCATTGCCTCGTGTGGTTTATGTACCTGGCAGCAGTATCTTTTAACCACACAGCTAGGCATTGGCTCGGTGTTGTTTCATGATGGCTTCCTATCCTTCCAACCGACTTTTGCTCGGTCCTTCCTTGAACTAGCACTAGTACTAATGTAATCAGATCAGCAAATTAGTAGAAGGAACACAGCAGAGCACAGAGCACACTGATGCAGAAGCAGCAGCCTGCATAGAGGTGGTGGGAGTACCTGGCTAGGAAAAGCAGCTTAGCATGGTTCCCCTCCTCTCATTCCTGAAGCATTCTCCCGATCTATATTATAGAGCACTATTTATTTGAACAATAATTAGCCCACTTGTCTCAGAACAAAGATTACCAGAAAAAGCACTTAATATTGATCTAGAAAGGGTAAACTGTTCTTACTTTGCATATCATTTGCATGTTCAAACAAGGCAAATTCTAGACACTCAGTAATCAACAGAGTTTTGGGGCTTTTTTAACTGCTTGCCCACATAAACTGTTTTGGAGTTAACAAAGGAATTTTTAACCCTGCAAACTAAAAGCAAGGTGCTCAATCTCTCCTAAAATACAGTCCCTATAAAACATACACAGAATGAAGAACCTCTGGCTCACTTCACTATGTTAATGTGTTAAGAGAAGGGCATACGGTTTGGGTTTTTTAAATAGCCTTTCTAAAAGACTCTCCCTAATTGCCATTGGCAGTGGTTGTGAGAGCAGAGCTGTATCTCCCTCCGAAATAGCAAACTTACACTTCACTGTTTTGCATTATACTATTTGGCAATACTGCCTTCCCAAGGCCAGTTTAATCCCGTAATTAATAGGTTTATATCACTGACAGCCTTTAATTATCATTTAGAGCATTTTGCCACATTATTTTGTCGCAGTATCAGTTCACAGAGTAAAATACCTCCTTTTCTGTTTCGGAACTCAGCCCTGCCCCAAGACACCACCAACTGCTTCACCCTGATTCTTGCCAGCTTAATGAACCCAGTTAATTCAGTTCAAGATCAGGATTCTTAGCCTGTGAGAACCACAGGCGGGACTGAGCTTTCCTTTGGAAAGTAACTCTGATTTTTTCCCTATACTGCTGACACACGCCTCAAAGCAAGGCCAGGAGAACAGTCCTCTGGTCAAGATTACCCAGCACTCTTTAAATTTACAGGAGGAGCAAGTAAGAAAAGAAAAAGGGAAGCTAGCTTTCAAACCCAGCTGTAGCACACAGAAGAAATTATCACGACTGACTGCAAGGAAAATACCGGCAATTGGCTTTGAAGAAATCTGGCTTGGGTCGCTGACAAGAAAACGGAGGCAGATGCTCAGCTGCCTAGCCCAGGTTACTGCAGAGAGAACAACAGCTGGTTATGTGAGTCTTGCTTGCGTGGGACACAGAATAGGTGCTTGATTCTACTGAGCAATTTTTTAATACACGCTTGATGATTTAAGTATGGGAGATAAGCTGACGGTTCTTGTGGGTGGAGACAAATTAAGCCGCTTATTTAGGAACACTACTTTGTTTTATTCTCTTTTATGTTACGTTTAAGAGCACAAACACTGACGGGCTAAACAGATCTACAGCTGAAAAAGAAGAGTTTCTGAAGTACTCTATGAAGTTCTCAATATTTTAACAACTCTTAAAAGCTGTTTTATAGTAGTACGGACATTTACAGGACCCAGGGTCTACAGAGGTCAACTGCAGCATATTTTAAGGTATTTTATTTTCTCATTCATATGGGGGTCAGAAAAGAGTGTCCCCTGATCAGTGCATCATCCATGATCACATCTAGCTGAGAGTTCAAGAATGCCTTTGATTATGGCCCACCAATCAACGTGTAAATCAACACAGAGTTGTTGTTCATCCACCGAAGACCTTTATTAAATCCCTACCATCGCAACCTTTGGACGATGTTACAGAAAACTGAGCTCCCATTGCAAACCCTGGAAAGCAGAAGCAAGTTTTTTTAAATGAATTTTTCCATGATTGCCCATCTCCCCGTTTCATGACTCATGCATTCCCTCAAATCACTTCTCTTCATAAAGGCAAGAAATTATAAATGATTACCATCCTGATTTGTCTGAGCACAGAGAAAAGTATCTTTAGAATCAATGGACGAGTCTACTCAATAGATCAGCTAGTTATTCAAAAGATGTTTCCCTGAAAATGCAGAATATGCCTTCAGATGTGCCCACAACTTTGCTAATCATTCTAAGCATGCATTGCGCACACACGTAAAGTCTCTAATGAAATCTCTTAAGAGTAGTGCTGTAGACTTGAGGCGATGAAAGTGAAACAGGTTCTTACCCAAACCTAGGCTGTTCTGTACATTGACTCCCAGGTATTTCCTACTGCCAGGGTTCTACTCAGAACAAGTGCACAGAGCAAGGCAAACAGAACTCTTTAAGATTTGTGAATGGATATGTTAAGAAAATGATCTTTTCAACCAGTTAAATAAACTGCATAGTGCAGAAGCAGCAGCTTTGCACAGGAACAGAAAAAAAAGTGAGTTTATCCAGTCAAATAATTGCAATAAGTTCATTTATTGACTGAAAATTAGGAGATATTTTCAAGAAAAGCATATACATCGCTTCTAGAGAACTCACACACACCAGCTAGATCTATTATCATTCCAAAGGAAGTACTTCTGCTTTACTTGAATCCACGAATCATACACATTTCACTTTACTCACTTAATGCAGATCCCAAGGGTCTTTTCCTGTGATTGCACAGAAGTTCTGCAGTATTCTTCATTTTTATCAAACATTGCAATTGACACAAATAAAAAGGGGAAAACTCGGGTGTCTACGGTCTTTGAAAACTCTGCTTGGCTGAAACACAGCAGTTACACACACACACACACGAGAAACAGTGTAATCGACACCCAAAAGAGGAAGAATGAGGAAGCTCATTGCATTTTGTACTTTTGCTGGTTTTGCAAACACTGCAAGGGATGGTTTTAATGTGTGTTGATCCTCATAACAGAGTAAGGAACACTAAATCCAGCAATAACCATATGTCAAATGCAAGAGCCTGGGATAAAGAAAATAGTCCAAAATTAGTGTTTACTAAATATAATGCTGTAAGAGAATATATTCATCAACTTCAGTGCCACTATCGGCTTGTTGTACACTCAAATGTTTACAAGATCAGAATTTCAGCTGAAAGGGAAAACATGTTTCAGTAAAGTCACCACAAAGGCACAGCCTTTTATAGCGGATTGCTTGCATCTTCTCTGATTGCTGACCAGATGTTAGAGGCTCTTTCGGGTAGGCATCTTAATGCTTGCAGTAAGATACTCTTCCTACATGTGCATGACAGAGCATGCTACTGGTAGGCTAACTTCACGCAAGCAAGCGGAAGGTAGACTAGAGAATTTTTAACTTTTCTCAGCACTGGGGACAGAATGAAGAAGAACACGTGGACAACACTAAGCTGCTTCGACCACCACTTTGGTGGTAAATTGCATCTGAGGGAGATGAGTATTGCTAGTAGGAATGAACTGGCAAAGTGCTCCTGATGTAGACCTGACCCAATTCATTAAAATGTATTTTAGTGAGACGGAGAATCATAAAATATTTTCAGAATTTGAGGTAGATAAACTCAACAAGTTACATTTCTGAAGTTGCTGATCATCTTATTTTAGGCTCTACTAATTTCCTCCAGCCAACGTGCATTCAAAAACCCTCTTTGCTTAAATATTTACTACCATTACTGAAACCTAACTAGTTACTGCAATTCTCATGAGGACTTCTTTAATGTCCTCAGAATAGAAGCATTTCCTGGTTCAACCCAGTGCATTCAATGATTCTATGATGTGTGGACAGTCTTTGCCAGATGACTTTATGAAATGCACGTAGAGGAAACAAGGAGAGAAGAAACTGTAAAACCAAGCAACAGTAGATTACAATTTACGCTCTGAACATCTGACTGAGAACCTATGCTTTGCACTAAAATATAAAACAATGAAAATCCTGCAAATAGAATCCAGAAGCTGCATGTGAGTTGGTAGTAATAAAGCTGGTTATTCCATGGAACAGGCTGCTGGATTTCAATATTCAAGTTAAAATTTACAACTCGCTATGTGGAAGTTTAACCAGGCAGCTGTAATATCTTTTAATGTTCTTTCAGATTAAAAAAAACTAACACCTTTCATACACTGAAACACTAATATAAATGCACAAGGATGTTGTAAGGTGGAGAATATTTCAGTAAGAGAATGGGATGATTGAATTCTGCTACAGCTTTCAGGTGTCCAACAAAAAAAGACCCCATGCTTCTTAATAACTGGCTACTGCTAACGTAATGCCTGCAAATTCCTCTCATCATACTACTGCTTCCCATGCTTACACTGCCTTCTTTGAAACTCACATGGTTTTACAGCTTCTGCCTCCCTATGGGGATGCCTAGTTCAGGTTGAGAACTGTTTACTTCTTTTTGACCAAGCTATAGGATGTAACTGCAGACTAGTGTGGTAACATCTCGCTGACTGTACCTTTTTACCCTCGCAGACATCATTTCTAAGCAGTGCTGCAAAGACTTTCCTGTGAAACACTCAGAATTCCTATCAGATTGAGGCTTTTTGGTTGGTTTTTTTAGCTCAGGTCTTACTACTATCCAAATTTAATGTGAATTTATATTTTACATCATGTCTGCATAGCTTCTTCTTAAAATATCCCGCTTCCATCACCAGCAGCTCTGACCAATCCTACCTACTTTAACACAGCCTGCCAAAACCGCGAAGCAGCTTCCCTACAAAGTGAAACTGAAGGCAGATATTCATTTTCCAAAGCAAATGTATGCATGTAGTTGAAAATACTGGAGTATTTCTCCACTATTCCCTTCAAAGGACTTTTAAAAATACTTGCAAAGTTTGATTCGAGATAGTGCTGATCCCCATTCTGTGAAACAAGCCAGCGTCATTAGGATGACAAAATCAAGTCTTATTGTGGCAAGAAGAAACATCATTTAGTGTCAACAACACAGTGCTATTGATTTGAACTCCTCCTTGCCTCATGGGTGAAATAACAAGCTCCTACACACAGACTCTCAAAGCATACCATTGGAGAAGAGAGGCAAGAGAAATACTAAAAATGGCTGTATTAAACACACAACAGGAAATATATGACTCACGAGATGTAAATTCTTTTATCAGTATGGAATAAATTGAAGAAGAGCTTAATATGGCTTCAGCGATTTCTATGGAGTCAGATTAGAACAGAAATACACCTAACAATAACACACCAAATTTAGGCATTCCAACCAGCCTCTCCTAACTGTTCAGCTCCCTCTGTGAAACAAGCCAGCTTCATTGTCATTATCTAATATGGGACTATTCACGTTTTTAAAATGACGCCTTATTTTAGCATCTTGGTTGGCTGTTTTAGCATAAGATGGGGAGCTGATTGAGCATACAACGTAAATTATCCTTTCGCATTACTGGCAGGTTCTTTTTTTAAAAAAAAGAGCTAAGAAAGAGTCTGTCAACACAGCTAGGTTCACTTGGGTTTTATTTCTTAACAACATATTGCAATTTCCTGAAGAAAATCTGTATCTTTCTTCTTAAAAGATAAAAAAAGAATAAAACCATAGTTAGTCATGCAGTATCGATACAGATAGCCCTCTGCACACTAATAGTTCTGTTTCTAGAACTTGAAACTATGCCTTTAAGCAAATTTCCACACCAAAAAGCAAACGTAGTGAGATGAAATACCTCACACGATGTCTAACTGCACTCAAAATTTAAGCTAATTTCAAACACTTCTGCAGCCCCAACGTTAACACGGCACAATTCCACAGTCCATCTCTCAAAGATGAATAAAGAAATTCAAAGGCATAAAAACGTATTTCAAGAGAAGGTCTTCTTAAAAATAGTGAAGTGTAGGGAACAAAGCTATTTTCATACCATAGCCAGAAAATGGATGAGGTGTGAAAGAAATCTCTTGTTTAATGCGACCTTTGGCTGTACTTTCACTTGTCATCATTATGAAGTAGCTACTTTCAGTGCCAACACATAAGCTGCGTTATATTACCCTGTAACTGTAGTAGCACATGTTTCAGGGAGTGTTTCATACTCCGAGAAACTGGTGGCAGAATGCATTGGCAGCACTTACCTTTGTGACTACTGATAATAGGTCTTATTCAACAATAAGACCCCATTTACACCAGGAAATACGAGTGACTGCACTAAATTCCATAGAACATGTTGCATGAACGAGCAGTATATGTTTAGGAACTCCCTTGGAGCTCTCAGCTTCAGTGAAAACACGCAAAGAAGAAGAAATGCAAATTTCAGATTGGAACTCTGCCCCAAATAATAACATTCAGAGCTTTATTACTGAGCACAGACCAAAAATACCGCATCGTTAAGATCTGCACCACACTTGACTTTTCTTAACGTATGTAATGAAGAAAATATTTCTGGAAAGCAAATGAATTTGAAATTCAAGGGAGATTAATAGCACGAATATGAAAAATTTACATTTTATACAATGGTAGCAAGCTGCAGAATAAAAAGCAGTAGCTATCATTATCTAAAGCTGTTCGTCTAACACCGTAGAGGGAAAAAAATGGATACATACTGTACACACATTTTTATCCATGTATATAAATCAAAGGAAACAGCTTCCTTTAAGGCAAGCATATGAAGATACTAAAGCAAGATACAAATTAAATATTCATACATTCAATATTTCAAAATAAGGAATTTGGATATACACATGCATAATTTAAGTTCTATAGTGAAACCTGTCTACAGAGGCCATTTCTACTGTATTTCAACAGCATTGAAACTTGAAATGTACAATGCAGCCTTTCCATGCTGTGTTAAAACTTTAAAGTATATAGTAATTCATTTCAAGCACTAAACATAGAATAAAGGCCACGTTATGCGCACGGCACTCTTGCAGAGGAGTTGCTGCTTTGCCCTATTCTTTATGCTTCTGGAACAGGGCTGTCTCTGGCAGGGCTCTCCTGAAAAGTGGCTTCCTACCATCTACTGAGGTACTCACTGGTGACTGAAGTCGAACAGGCAACCGCACGTAAGAGACTCACTGGTCCCGAAACACCCATCAGTCAGAACTGACTCCGAGTCAAATTCTGATCCCAGGCACCTGTTTTAAACTCCTCAGAGCTGGTACCCATACAAGAAGCCTAAAAGTGGCTACTAGCACCACTTGTATATGTTTATTCATTCATTCATTCACTCATTCAGACCTCTGTGGAGTAAAAGGTGGCATTTCAGAGCTGTTTAATTGGTAAAAGAAAGCAACACCAACACAAGCACAAGCCTCACAACAATATTTTCTGTGCTTGAATGATTCTTGAGAACTCAGCACCTAAGAGTAGTTTGCATACAACAACACAGATATGCTGAATTTTTGGAGCTTTGAAATTCCTATGCAGGAAAAAATACTGTGGAGGGAGAAAACCCCCTGCTACTCACCTTCCCCCCCTCAATATGTTACCTCCTGCGTGCGTCTGAAGATACCATCACACCTCCCCATATATTTAAAACCTAAAATGGTTCCTAAAAAGGAACTCACCACATGATTTATTCTTCCACTATTAGTTAAATATCCATTATTAGTTCAATCATCAAGAGTATCGTTTTAAAAATAACCCTTTTATTGGTAGAAGCATACCTCAAGTCAAATCAGAGACTAATTAACCACTACTTATTAACAGGGAAATAGAACCACTCTGTTTCTGCAAGTTTAAAAGCAAACATTTATCTTTGCTCCTTAAGTGTCACTCATTTGATCTTGAAACATCTACGAAATAACAGAAGCAAAACCGAGGAAGTAGAAAAGTGGTATTAAGCAATAGAAAGCTAAATAAAATTAGTAGCTACATGGTAAATTACTTCATTGAAAACCATCTCTGGATTCTGCAAAGAATCTACTTTTGCCTTAGAGCTAGTACTTTAATTTTCAAGAACCAAGGAAAAAAAAAATAAAATCAAAACTAGTCAGTAACAATGCAGCGTCGAAAAGCAATAAACTCAAAATTAAGTTATAAATAATTTAAAGCATGTCATGAAGATGTATTAATAATTCATCAGATAAATAATTTACTAAATAATCAAATAAATAAATAATGAAATACATAAATAAATCAGCAAATAAATAATTCTGCAAAATAACCTAAACAATAAGTCACTAAAACAAATGACAGACCTACAAAACTACTACGATTTTCTAAATTCTGATAGTTTTAAATAAACAAATGTATATAAACTAAATCAGTCTTGGGTGGATAGAGAAATATTTTTCACTGCTATCGGTGAATTCCTGATTACACTGCACAAGGATACAATTTTAGATTTTACAAGAGTGCAGTTTTTCCTCTGTAAATTATTAACATGATTGCTACAATACATCCTGCTCTGTGTTTCACACAGAAACCCTCTATAAAGCTCATTTCCCACCCCATCCCCACCACCCCCCAAAATGAAAATCTCTACAACATTCTTAATTCACTTCTTTCTTTCTTTCCCTGGGTGCAGTACTTACAATACTGCAACTGCCTTCTTGGTGCTTCTCTTACTGTCTTCTGCAAACCTTCAGAAGTTTTGCTGCAGGGGGAAAACAAGTAGAATAACCTTAATTATTACAGATGGTATCTCATTCATTAGCGGATGACAACATTTTATTTGAAAGCACAAGAAAAGCTGTTTTATAATTCTACAAAGCAACTTAATGTGAAACAACCATTACAGTTTGCAGACTACCGAAAGTTTTTAGAAGTCTTTGGTGGAATGAGTTCAAGCAGACTGAGGCCTGTTTCTTGTATTTAAGCTGACACACAATCTGTGCAAACTGGCACTAATTCAGATGTAAAGACAAACTGCGAGAAGGACAAAATACTTGGCTGACATCTAATGTTATTCTTGATTTTGGAAGTTCATAGTCCTTGAAAGAATACGGTGAGATCATTCAGTATCCACCAAGTACATTCACAACTTAATTAGAATACTGCACTCCAAAGCCAACGCTGGTACCAGAAAGGTCAAAATCTACTCATCTCATTAATCAATTTTCATTCTCCATTTATTTTAATGAATAATATTAACAGTCACCATAGGTTTCTTTGAAGAGGCATTCAGGAAATAGAGCAGTTAAAGCAATGTGCCAGAAGTGTTATCAATTTTTATCCGTTCTGTCAAAAAGCTTTATTTGCTTTCTACCATAACACACATCAGAGGAAAGGGGGAGACGTGGTTTATAAGCCCTGCTGCTGACATGGAATCTCCATCTCCACGCAGGACCCTAAAACTCAATGCGCACACCAAACCTGAGGTTCTACTTCGTAAGATGCGTGGTGTTGTGCTACTTGGTTCAAAGGAAATCAGTGTGCAGTGCTGTTTCTGCTAGTAAGAGCTCAAATGGTTGATGGGGTTGCTGTTATTTCAGCCTTTAAAAAGCAGAAAGGATAATTTACTCTTAAAACTACCTGGGCACATTACATTTAACAAGTCTCAAATTCTCTTTAGGGATTACAATAAGAAAACACTTTGCTTAATCATAAATTTTATATTTATCTTGGCTAACCACTCTGCTTTGGATAGACTGACATGTTTTGTCAAGAAAAATCAACACGGTGGAAATGAAGTACTTGTTCTGTTGTGTGGTCATTCAGAAGAGTATGTAGAAGTAATGTAAATGTGCACCAGCGCCGCTGATAATTTCACGCTCCCATACACTCATTTCAATTTGCTTTAAAAAGGCTTATTCCTTCTGGCTAAATATAGTCACCGTGCGAAAGCTCACTTCCCCTTTGACCTAATAACACTGCAAGCCCCAAAACACAAGAGTACAAAAACCACGTGTGTATTTTAAGGAACCTGAAGCACTTGCTCCTCGCAATACATGTCTTCTCAAGTGGGACAAATGAGAGGTATCCTCCTGCAGTGCCCAGATTTCTATTGGAGAACGACAATTCATTCCCACCCCACATCTGTGAATCCCATCCATCCTCAGAACAAACCACAACGTATGCTAAATCCTCCTTTTTCAAAGCAATGAATCCTTGTAAGAGCAGTATACGCGTTCACACATGAAAAGATTTCGAGAATTGCTGGGACGTGCAATGGCTCAGAAGCAATCCTGAGGCTCTGGATCAGATCTTCTCTAGGAAATACCCCATCCGTCTTCAGAACAAACCACAACGTATGCTAAATCCTCCTTTTTCAAAGCAATGAATCCTTGTAAAAGCAGTATACGCGTTCACACATGAAAAGATTTCGAGAATTGCTGGGACGTGCAATGGCTCAGAAGCAATCCTGAGGCTCTGGATCAGATCTTCTCTAGGAAATACCCCATCCGTCTTCAGAACAAACCACAACGTATGCTAAATCCTCCTTTTTCAAAGCAATGAATCCTTGTAAAAGCAGTATACGCGTTCACACATGAAAAGATTTTGAGAATTGCTGGGACGTGCAACGGCTCAGGAGTAATCCTGAGGCTCCGGATCAGATCTTCTCTAGGAAGCAGCACTTAGTCATAGATCATCTTCATTGATTTGCAGCTTGGCATCCAGCAGGAGCAAAGTGATTTTTTTCACCAATGAGTTACAGTAGAGTTAAACCTCAATTACAGTCACTGATGTCTTAAACCCACGTATTTTCTTCCTTTTACAATTTATTTACTTTTTCATTACCATCATATTTAATTGCTGTCTAAATTAGAGGGCCACAAGTCCCTGCTCAAATAGACCTGTAAATTATTTAAAGGAAGGACACAAACTGCAGTCAACAACCTGGGCTACAGCCACCTTTCTCCTGCGTAACGCAAACTCCATCCTAGCCAAGTAAAGGACAGAAACTGAATTTGATTCCTTTTCTCTGTTCTGCTAGCTGTTTTTTTCCCCCAAAAACCCTCTACTCAAAAGATTATGCAAAACCGACAATAATTAATTGGTAATGAGTGAACTTGGGTGAAAATGCAGGGAACCAGACTGCAGCAGGTAGCTGAGAACACACACAGAGTATTCACAGTGGCCAAGTGATACATAAGACACTCACTAAGAAGCACCAAGCAGCCAGATCATCTCTTCACCACCTTTTGATCTTGTCATCACCAGAAAGTTTCTTAGTTTGCAGGTATGAATCAGATCAAAAGAAACCACATACTGCTGCTTCTTCCCTTTGGGAACCAGAGGGAATTTCAGAAAGAGATTTAACAGAGCCATGTGCAGGGTCCTACACTTTGGCCACAATAACCCCCAGCACAGCTACAGACTGCAGGATGAGTGGCCAAAGAGCGACCTGGCAGAGAAGGACCTCACAGTACTGGGTGACAACTGGGTGAATATGGGTCAGCAGGATGGCCATGTGGCACAAAAGGCCAATGGCATCCTGGCTTGAATCAGGAATAGAGTGACCAGCAGGACTACAGATGTAATTCTTCCCCTGTACTCAGCACTGGTGAGGCCTCAGCTTNACTAGAGTGAAAGTCTTATGAGCAGAGGCTGAGGAACCTGGGAGGAGATTCAGGGGAGACCTTATCTTCCAGACAACTAGTGATAAGACGAGAGGGCAGCGCCTGAAGTTGCAACAGGGGAGGGTTAGATGTTAGGAAGCCCTTCCTCATGGAAAGGGTGATTGGACACTGGAATGGACTGCCCAGGGCAGGGGTAGAGTCCCCATGCTTGGAGGTGTTTAAGGACAGACTGGATGTGGCACTTGGTGCCCTGGTCTAGGTGACTGTGGTGATGTCAGGTCATGCGGTGGGCTTGATGATCTCAGAGGTCTTTTCTAGCCTCAATAATTCTGTATAATTTCAAAATTAGGATGGAAGCAGGCTGAACAGACATGCTTAACCAAGTTACAGGTAATTTAGGGTACTAGTCACTATACTCTGACTCACATTTCAAAGAGTTCTTTGAGTTGTTATGAGTTACATAGAATAGTTATCACTATCACTGAAAAAAATGAATACTGTAATGAATCACTGTATCGGGGAAATAAAATACTATGCAAAACCTTTTCAGGCCAGAAGCTTCATTCTTCTGCTGCAATTCCCTGCCTTGAATTACTGCAATTGAATAACTGCATTAAAAGTTATCTGCTTGGTCCACTTCACACAGAAACTATTGTGACTCAGTACTGCGCTAACAATTTTAATACCAGTCTGATTCTTTTTTAATCATAAAAAGCAAGGAAGTGTTTATTATATATATTGTATAAGGCTAACTGAAACCCTAACTAAAAGTAACCTAGTTTTTACAATCCCTTATAGTTTTGAGTGTGCTCTGGGTAAGAATTTTTGAGTATTGCTTGAATAACTTAACAGCTTAACTTAAGCAGCTTCTTACACAGTATCACAGCATCATAGTAATGATGAGGTTGGAAAAGACCTTAAAGGTCATCCAGTCCAATCTAAATCCAACTAAACCAACTAAACCTAACATCTAGATCATGCCACTCAGCACTTCATCCAGACTACGACTGTGTCTTAGTAAAAACTCAATTTTAAAATATTGAAGCACAGAGTAAAATATTAAATCCCAAAGTACTGAATCAACAGCTATCAATACAACACACAGCTCATTTGACTGTTGACCCACGTTTCCTAGTTGATTTTTAGATAAAAACAAGCAGATTACCAGCAAAGGTTTATCTCAAATTCCCACATGTACAGCATGCCACATTAAATATATGCAAATCAGCCTCTTCCTCCTCTAGTTTTTTTTGAGCTGACAACTCATATGACCTGAAGCCATGGTTAACGATTACAATTATTTGACTTTCATATTTATACAATCAGTCATCAGATATGCATGTTAATTGATTTTAACAGATAGTTTTGTATTCTCGTGATCAACAGTAAGTGTGCATTTTCCAACCTCTTGGTTTATAAGAAAATAAAACTTATATCACTTTTCACAATTAACCCTTCACTGCATCGATCTGCAGTATCCACTGCAGATTTCTCCGTAATACATTGAACTGGAAACACTCCAAACTCCAGGATTATCATCTTTATTTTGGTAGCAAATTTTCAATTTACAATTAAAGATACTCTTGTATTGTGTTTAAAAACCACAATTACTACCCTCTTTAAGTAAAGCATTGTCTCCTAATTAGAAATTATTAAATACAATAAATAGATTTAACTGCATATATTGATATTTTGCTGGTTAAACTTGTTTTCTCTTTTTCAAAGAACCTCAGTGGTGCATTTGACTCCAATAAAGACTTCAAATGTCACATACGTGACAAAGTACAACCCCACATTGAAGATCCCTAGTTCTCAAGTAAAATGCTCAAGGATGTGTGTCAAAAATAATGACAACAAAATAATCTAAGCCCACACCCAGGTCAACTAAATGTGATCAAAACTGATAGAACTAAATATGACAAAAATTCATGGAACCTCAAAGACTCAGTCTGGAAAACCTTGCACCACCTTCAGGATGTTTTATTTCTCCCACCATGAACACTTCCCAAATCACACTCCCATTTTATAGCAATGGCTAGACAGTACAATGACTGCACTTAGTAACACAGTTTGCTTACAGAAACCTGGCTCACCACTTACAAGATTCCTGTTCATAGCAAACTGGCAGATGAACGTGGCATGAACAGCCAAATGCCTCTGCTGACACGAAGGCTCCTTCTGAGACAGCCAGTGCTACTGGCAGAACTATCGCTTGTGGCATACGAGTGGACAAAGCGTGGAGCCTGCACTGCCAAAACAACCCTAAAGGTTGCAGTCTCTCTTACGACGAGTGACGGCTTCACACAGAATCATCAAGTTAGTGAATGCAAACCACAGCAGAAAACTACTGCAAATTCCAACCCTGTTATGGATAGATGAATTTAGGGAAGAGGATGCAAGAATCATCAAGGCAGGACGAAATTGCTGGAGTTTATTTTAAACGTGCCTAAACTCAACGATTTAACTTACAACATTGAAGAATTATTTTAGTCTGTACATTTTACATCTCTTGTCACCTAAAGCTGGCAATCCAAACATCTAGAACAGCACATGTGGAAGGCTGAGTTACATTAACACGGTACTAACTATAGAGTTCAATTTCAACAAATTTCTCTGGGTTTTTGCATACTGCTGAATAAATTACTCTGGAATTAACTTACTTTTCTTGGAGGCATTATAGGAGATTATTTCTTAGCCTCCTCCTCTTTGATTTAGTACACCTCTTAAGGTAATTTATTAATGTTTTGGATATCTCATTCATCATCCATTATTATTGGTGTCATAAATTCGAAGAATGGAACAAAGCACTGGACTACACACTTTTTCCACATTCATCAATAAAGTAGCCACCTCTGTTAGCATGCACTGTACAAAAATAAGTTGGTTTATCCACAAAAGAAAGACCAAGAGCACTTTTAAAATTCAAATCCCCAGGGATCATTAGATTTATGGTAGAATACAGTTTTCGTGAAGTACGCATCAAGGTTTCGCCTTTAAATATAAAAGGATAGAAAGAGCTGGTGTGCAGTAAACAAAAGCACACGTCAGATGTTGCTATGTCCTGTAAATTACAGCCAGAAGTCTGATGAATGTCATTCTTGTATGAAAAAAACCTACACAAATGATTAATCACTAAAAACTTTGTAATTTTGACAGCAAACGGTAAAAAACAGGAGGAAAGATTCAACTAACAGAAACTTAACAACAGCAGTTACCTCTGAGAGATTATTTCCCACAAGTCAAGTTACCTAAACATCCCACAATATCATTCCTTCCCCCCCACAGACGTTGACTCCTACTGGTGGTTTTCAGGGACACTACTGTTACACCCTACTAATCACAAAAATCACATGAAATTTAAACCTTTTCTTGTCAGCAACATCCTATTCTCTAAACCCTGCTCAGTACTTATTTCAGACATCCCTAGTTATGAGACTATTTATTCAGATACTTGATCAGAAGCACATGTGCACCTGCAATTACCCACCATGTCTACATGTGGGGAAAAAAGCCCTGAGCAGGACATTTGAGATCCAGTGACCACAAAGTAATGGTTAAATACAGGAGGAGAACTGAGGAGATGGATCCTGAAGCAAGTAGTCATATAGCAAGCCATGGAGGATAGAATCTGATACCATCAGGACCAATCCCTTCATAAATGCCTTGATAAGGGGCTGTGATACTCATTTTCTTGAGACAATTATTACCATTAGTAAAGAAGTTTACTACATGATTAAACAACCGTTAAGCCAACACTGTTAAATTCAGAACCCACTAGAAACATACTACAAATTATTGTAAAGAAATAGGGCTTGTTTACTCCTCATTACGGTGTCAGTGAGTCAAAGAGTTGATCTTAAAACAACAAAAGCCTGACAGGAGAAAATGCCGCCAGCTCTGTCAGACTCTTGGAAAAGAAAGTCAAGGCTCAAATGATCGCGTTGATCTTTGACTGAAACTGTAAAACAAATCAGCTTCTTCAAAGCCAAACATATCACCACAGCCAACAAGAAGGAATTCTTTAGTTTGTTCCACACAATGAATTTATTGATGGCATAAGAACTGGGTATTTTTAAGCATGCTAAAAAGGTGTTAACCAGGCAGAGGAATACGGCCCAGACCCATAAAAAAGCATGGGACTGGTTATCCTAACGTCTTTTTCTTTCTCTCATCTGAAGCTCAATACAAACACTGATTACTAGTAGATACTTCAAGGGTTTAACTAGCTCTTCACCAAGGTTCAGATTTATTCACCGACAAAATGCCGAAGTATCCGTACTTTATTAGTCACATGGAAACTGGGCAGCTACCCACAAGCCTTAAAATACTTTACTGACATAGATCAGAATCTAAAGTTCATCCTGTGTAAAGACTAACAACCCTAAGATACATTATTTCATGTTTTTAATTCAAATAAAGGTAATTATAAAAGTACCATATTTTCTGCTCAGTTATCCTTAGGTAGCCTTCATGAGCTCCCGATTCTCAGCATCACATCTGATGTCCTACTCAATTCTGCCCATCTTTACTTCACAAAAAACTCTAATAAAAGACATTCACTAAATCCTTTTCTATGCACCACCTAGTGCAACATTATGGAGTTTTTAATACTGCTCATTAAATACCAGCCTCATCAATGCTTATATTTTCATTTTAGATATGAATTTATTTAGTAAAATTTTAACCTGTTCTGAGCAAACTAGTGTTAACATGCTGCAGAAGGCAGAACAACTACGAACAGTTAACAGTAAAATAAACAGTTAATCATAGAATCCTTAGGGATTGAAAGGGACCTTGAAAGATCATCCAGTCCAATCCCCCTGCCACAGCAGGATCACCTAGACCAAGTCACATAGGAACACAGCCAGGCAGGATTGTGGAGGAAGGTTTACAATATAAACTGCGTTAAAGTAATTCTCTATACTGCTGTTAAAGCTGCTTTCAATAATGTACAGTACCACACAGAATACTTCATAATAAACCAATTTCACGAAATCCTATGCTTGCCAGAAAGACTTTGCATAGGCTACCTACCCATTCCAAATATCCATTAAACTTTTAACTTGACATTTCCACACAACTCCAGTAATATTGAAAAAGGAAAATAGTTCAACTGATTACATCAGTTACAGCTGAGGCCAAGCCCACCATGAACAGAAGGAATAATGCCTATGTAAGTTTCTGACCCTGGACTTCCTAATCTTCTGGACTTTGGCTAAATACATCAGTTTAAAAAATGTATCCTGATGTTCTTTAACAATTTTTTATTATTTAGGACATCATTATCTAAGACCTCCACTGCATCCTGGCAACAGCCTGGGATTACATTCAGATGTAGATGTTTGCATCCAGCAGAGTGTTGAGTTTTATTTGCTTAGTTTTAGTAACAGGTACTTCCTTTTACATTCCCTGTCAACGTCACTTGGGATTTGACAATGTGTGCAAGACGGCAGGCACTGAACAACCCCACACGGTTACCAGCCACTGTCTACAGTATCCCTGCAGAAGGGTATTTTGAATGAAGGTTTAATTGGGCAGAGAGAAACAAAAGGGCAGTTTTCGTATCACTTCACCACTGTAATTCCCTCTAGACATCATGCAGATAGATCTCTGTCATTCCATCATCAACATGCAGCTGGGTCACTAATACAGAGCAGTTATTCCAGACTTGATGTCAGACCTTTTCTATTAGAGGTGTCATACAGATGTTCTCCTCGAGAGCCTGGGATAGTTGAAGACACTGGGAATTTGGGGGGGTGTTTTTCTTTCTCACTCTCTCAGCCTTTGTCTTTCTTCATAGCATTAGTAAAATGAATTGTTTGAGAACAGCAACTTCCCCATGCCTCTGGATACAGCAAAATCCAGTGCAGTCAGATCATTAATGACCAGCTATCACAGACAGAGAGCTTACAGCAGAATAATGAACTTGGAGGTCTACCTCTAAGATAGTCCCCTTCATAAACAATAAAGTGGTTAGATGGCAGAGTTGGAGATCTGAGAAGAAGATATCAAAACAAATGTCTGGGGGTAAAGAGATGTCTTTCACCTATGAGGGACAACAGATGTGGTTTTTCATTTGTTTACATTAATATGCAATTAAAACTCTGCCTGCATGTAATTTCACTTTGTCATCCTGTGTCTTCAAGGCAATTTTCAACATGAACTGATGGCAAAACATAGCTTCGGCTTCAGAAAAGGCAAAGGTCAAGCAGAAGCAAAAATAACTTGAAACATTCTGTAAAGACGGTGAGAGTACAGACATCTATCTCAAGACACGGGGAAGAGGTCAGCCTATCAGAAAGGACTCCTCGGAAAGGCATAGTATCCAGTGGAGGCTATAAACAGACACAGCAATGAATTATGAGAAACCCATTACTTGCTGCCACACCAGAACTCTGGAACTGACACTTGTTTTGGTCCCGTTAAGCAGAATGAGGAAGAATAAAATTGGCATGGCTGTAATGTTTCACCAAGTAAAATTCTTAAATGCAGACAGCAATCAGTCTCAAGTGAAACAGTAATTTATTGTTGTCAGTCCTGGGTACTTTTCAATGATGAAATCATTGCAAACTGTAACTCAGGACTCTGAAAGATAAATTTTCTCATGTTAAAAAAATGAAACTGCTACCCAGACTTCATTTACTCCGTAGTCAACCTGAATAATCGTTTTAGAAGTTGTCTGGTCAGGACAAGTAAGAAACATTAGTTGAAACACAATACTACTCATCTAGAGACTTGCTGGCAACTTGACTCTTTTATTTTTTCCAAGAAAAAGCACAGATAGCATACAAAGCACACCAGAAAGAGTGTCAGCTTTACACAGTCACTAACATACTACTACAGATAGTTTTCTTTCTGAAGCAAACTGAGTATTTGAGAACAATAAAAAATCCTTAACTACTTTTTGCTCCCTCAAATACATCTTTACCACTATTTTCATGACTCGTTTTCAAAATGAAGCAGTGATCTTCATCAACTTGTCTTCATCTTCCCACATATTCATCTCTCATCTGAAACAGATTTTTTTGTTCACGTTGTTTTTAAAAAGCCTGGACGTGTAAGATTCATGCTGTCTGTAGAGCTAAATCTCTCATTTTCACCATTCATCCATGTGATCCAGCTCACCTCTCAGCCGATCCACACAGTATGCAAACTCTAACGTACTCATCTCAGTAGCTGACAGTCTTCAATCAATGTAAGGACAGTGGTCTTCAATGGTCCAAGCCCCTCATCAGCAATTTTACACTATTCTTTTCGACTGTGTCTTTGGCACTAGATACACTGTATGACAATCTAAGACAACCTCAGTAAAACCTTAAACAATCCCTGTAACAGTTTATATTCTCCCATACTCCGATTCATTTAGCAAATACAATTTGCTTAAATACCTAAAACTGTAGTGTATTTATCCATTCTCACCCACATTCCTTTTCTAGTGAGCAGTTATGTGGCACTCAGCTGCCTAGGGTTGTTAGCCCACAGCACTAAGTACAGCTGGACCTACTAACAGCTTGAAAACACAGAAGCAAAGGAGCCTGACAAGCACAAAAATCATCAACAATCATCAAGATCAATTTGCCTTACACACTATAATAAACAAAAGAGTATAATGGCTAGCATGGTTCAAGATGTACCTCTGGTATCTTGGGTTTGATTTTATTCCACTCCACTGTTTCAGAAGGCAGAATCTTAGAAATACGCTCTGCTCTTTGATATCTAGGAAAATTCAGAGCTGCAAGGGTTAAGGCAGGGTAAGACTGCACAGAAACAGTGAAAGGGCATCTAGAAGAAAAGCCCAGGATAGAATTTATTTAAAAAGTAGAAAGGCACAAGGCACTTGTTATTCAAGTTCAAGTGTGAGTCTAGAGCTTCTGAGCATAAGAGAAAACGGGACACTATCCCTACTTATACTGAAATCTGCCTCAAAACACTAGCAAAACCACAAACGATCTGTATTAACAGAGCACTGGAACAGGTTGCCTAGGAGGGGTGTGGAGTCTCCTTCTCTGGAGACATTCCAGACCCACCGGAATCTGTTCCTGTGCGACTTGCTCTAGGTGATCCTGCTGTGGCAGGGAGATTGGACTAGATGATCTTTCGAGTTCCCTTCCAACGCCTAATGATTCTATGATTCTATGTATGATGCTAATGGATTAAATGATAAATAAGACCAGTTCTAGAAAAGGAAGCACTACAAGAATTACAGCCTGAACCTATCAACATACTTTTATCCCAATCTGAGTAAGCTGTTTCAAGGAGTAAAACAATGTTCACTCAGCCCACATTTGCTCTCTTCCCAGATAAAATTACTCACAGTGGAAATTATAAACATGACTGATCATACACTCTTACTGTAAATTAATGTAAAAATCAACCCAACAGTTATGGAACACAGACAGCATGCTCCAATTCCTGGCATATGTCAGTCTTCAATACTGAGTTATACAGAGAACTACACATCTTCTTTCTAATATACAAGAACTCTGACAGTTTATCTACAATCCCTAAAGACCAGAACAAAAATGTACAAGATAATAAAACCAAATTATAACTTTCTGCAATCACTGAGGCTCTGGAGTGCACAGGAACGCTATTACAGTAACAAACAATCTCTGCTGGATTTGTGGCAGCAGACAGTGCCACTTGTTCATTCTGAATGTGTACATCAGTCCATCCCAGTTGTACACAAAGGCAAAGGGAAGCTATGACCAGTGATGGCAGCTGCTCCTGTCCTTTGCTGCTCCCCATTCAGTTTCATATGGACTGGACCATGTGATAAATGGATGCTGCATTTGTGGGTAAGGGCCACGTGACTGTACCAAGTATACATCTGATATCATATGGTTATTTAAACACTGATTTGTGTATGTCCACCGTATGTTTTAGTTTAAACAAAATCAATCAGCAAACTGCTCGGGTCCTTATACGCTTATGAAAAATGTGTAGTTTGAAAGGGGGTCACAAACCACTGGTAATCAGCTAGAAATGGAGAAGGCATATCCTGCTCTATACTTACTGCGTTCTGTCTATCCCTTCGACCTCCATAAAATTTCAAAGGGTGAAGTTGGGCCTCAGCTGTCATCTTGCATCGGAATCAAACAATCTTCACATCAAGACTCATAAATAAAAGTCAGGACCACTGCAGAAATCGAAAAAGGAAAGTAGCTCTCTGCTAGATGAAATCCACCCAGACTACAGAAGGGGATCTTGTGAAAAAGGGGCATCAGAGTTGCAAGTCTAAAGCACTTAAACTGCCTTATATGTAGCCAGAGAAGAGAAGGTGGTAATTCAGGTTGGTTTATTTCTCATAAATTCTATACAGGAATACATTCTTAATTTCCAAGTAGAACTAACTGCCCAAAATGAGCTTATTTAAAGCACCAACATAAAATTTCAAAGGGCATTTCATGCTGATGCAGGTACTATGAAGTAAATTCACATGCAAAACGGTAAAGCTTAACCTTCATTCATAAAATGCTCTCATTTCTTTGAGCTTGCTGCCTTCTCTGAAAAGTGTATTTGGAAAACAAAATTAATCCAAGTCCTAACAGTGTTGCACACACTCCATCAGTCAAAAATGCTTTGTAACCTTTTCACTTTTAGTTTTCAAAGCACTTACCCTTGAATGAATGCCTTACATGAGGTTTTTGTGCACAATGAACATAAGCCACTGATGTGCTCAGAAGAAACCTTTCCAGGGATTGCAACACAAGTTTCCTCTGACTACAGGAAGTCAGAAACTTCCTGCTCACTGCACTTTATTCATGCTCATCCACACTTCTCTCAGTCAGACACACAAATTAGATCTACGGGAGTCCAAATGTTTCCACATTTAAAAGAAAAGAAATTTTGCAATATCATCTGTTACATTTTTGCATCAAGCAGTAAAACTTTTAGGGCACAACCACTACAAACTCTATGTATAAATGTGAATCTACAATGAAAACCAGAGGAGGTAAAATCTTTGGCCTTATTACTCACAACTGCTTAATGTACATAAAGATTATGGGCATAAAAAACTTCTAGTTATCATTTCAAGCAACACTTGGTTCAGTTTTCAGTCTACAAAAAAAATACAGACACAATAAAAGAATTGCCCAGTTATGTAACTGGATTTATTGACTTTTGCCCAAACTTTGTAGTTTTTAGCACCACAAGTGTCAATGATCTAAATTAAAAATGAGTCAGGCCTAAAGGAGGAAACACTACTGATTCATGAATAACTGAAAGAAACGGATGGCTCCCACATATTTTTTTAATATATGGTTGCAACAGCAATAACAGGTTGTACATGCTGCAGGTGTTCAAGCCACTGTCCTGAAAGAACAGGTCAGTTTCACGGGAAGCAGGAAACACAAAACATACATGAGTATCAGCTGAGAGTCACTCTTCTCACTAAAGAAATCAACAAACCTGTTATCCTCCCCAGCAAATATCAAATAACCTAGCAGATTTACTTCTAGTGAACTACACTATTTACAACTGTCCCATAAGCTTTAGTACTATTCTCTTTATATCTACTCTTTTACTCTATTTCTAGAATTTCTTTTACATAGTCTACTATTTAACAGGTTTGAATCATTTTTTTCTTTCTCCCATTCAACAAACTAATTTCAATTATGTGATTTATTAAATATTTTAAAGTGTGTTCCTGTATTAGCTGTGATGGGATTTTATAAAATCTGAGTTCTAACCAGAACTTCCCCTTTGTGATGTTGTTTGGCCTTGAATAAGTCACTTCCATCTCACTGAAAACAATTAATGCTATTTTCATCTATAATTGAAAGGCTCTACAGAAGTTCAGCCATGAAGATACAAGTGTCACCTTGACACTGGAATCTCTTATTCAGATTTACAGTGCAGCGAGCTTGCTGATATAAGAACACTTACAAAATGAACAGGAAACACACCATTATGGGCTTAAAAAACTATCTACTTTTAAAAGATACCAGTGCAGAAAATATATCAACAATTTTAAATGCTGCAACATGTCAAGCATCAGTCAGTGAAACACAGGCAGATCTTCATCCAGATATAAATGTTGCCTTACTGTGAACTGTGACAGGAGATAAAAAGCAGTTGGAGGAGAAAGTGTAATACTTCCACATCATGAGTCTGCAGGAATCACACTGCTCACCTCTGCCAGTGCTAGAAAAGTTCAGGACCCTGAATACAATCATATTTATCAACACCATATGAGACTGATGACAAAAAAATAAGCAAATGGTCAGCTGGCAGGCAAATCAAATTTGTTATTGACACATCTACAGCACAGTAGATAAATAATCATTATCACTGCTCAAGAAACTCCTGAGCTTTAAGCTACTCTTAACAATTCAGAGAAGAATGTTGAGTCTGGCTCTGAAAAGGTACATTATCAATAAAACACTGCAAAATTTCCATGGATAATGTAATCACCCACCTATACAAAATTAAATATCAGTAAGGAATAGACACGGGAATGAATGTTCAGGATCAGCACTGTAAACCCTTATAAAGTGACAAGAATTTGATGGGCTTCATGCTATGGTGATAATTCCACCATTGGGATTTTTTTTGTAACTTCCTTGGAAACAGCTGCTGTTGGACGCTGTAACTGACAAAACCATGTCCCAGATAACAAGTCACTTGACGTCAGCTAGAATTCTTATGCTAACACCAGAGTGAAGTCTAAGGACCAAAAATGCACTAGAAAGATTTGCTGAAAGCTTTAACAAGTTGCACACCTTCTCAAAACCCAGGTCTATTCTCAATATAAATCACACAACTATACACCTTCCCAGAGGGACAAGAAATCATCAAAAATACATTTGTGTAAAAGCTAAATAAAAATAAACAAACCAAAAATAAATCAAAATACTGTTACTATCAAGCAAGTGGATTCTAGCTTTCAAGAAATATCATTCAGGTATTCATTACCTGAGAGACCAAAGCCAAAGGATACTGACCATAGGTGAGTCTGTCTATAGGTTATATGAGAGAGCTCACTCAGAAGCTGGTGACAGCAAAGGTCTGTTGGAGACCATCAGCTCGAACTAGAGAACAGCAGTGTGGGTTTTTCTGTAAGCCCGTGTTTCTAACGTGCTGAAAGACAAGCAACAAACTGACGTCTTTCATAATGAAACACAGTACCTCAGGGCTTAAGAAGCTAACAGCAAAAACTCCAATTTTTTCAAAATTATTAGCAAAGTTTTCTAACAGCACTCAGCACTGCTAACACAGAGAAATTATCATATATCTCATTATAATGTCTAAAATGAGTGAGCCACTAGACTAGAAATTTGGGATAGTGTAAGAATTGCTGATCACAATCAGATTACATAGCCAGCAGAGTTTACTGACACCTTTGTAAACACAGGAAGTAGGTACATGTTTATATTCTTAGGGTCTAAACATCTCTGAGGCTTCTCAGAGCTATAAACGAAACTGACTAGGAAACACAATCTTATACAGAAAATCACAAAGATGAGAACTGAAATAGAAATCTCATTAAGAGAATCTGTATCTATGGTTCGGCAACTCTACTAACAAAGGTAAGAATTTAGACTATGGAGCATCTCAGTTGTGCCAAACTATATGTATTTGGAAAAGGAAGCAAGAGTACAGAAGCAACCAAAAAAGAGAGAGAGAGAGAGAATCAACAGTGTAGAAAAGGGGAAGCTGGCTCCCCATCAATATAAATTAGAATTGCAGAGTGCAAAAACATGTATGATGGAGCTGTATGTTAGAAACAAAAAACAAGAGCAACAAGCAGAGGACCACGAGTAGTAGAGGTGGCATAAGTGTTAAAAATCATAAGGAAAGTTCAAATACAGTCAATAAATACTTGCATTCTATAGTTGGAAAGATTCAAAATGGTATAATTGTATCACATTATATTGATTTTCTTTCCAACTCATTTGTTAAACAGATGTTCCAGATCAGATGTTAAAAAACATTGAGAGATAAACATTTTAAATCAGCATACTTGTTAAACTTCTCCAAGAGTACTCAAGCAGTCAGCCCAGCAAATCTATGATCTGTTGATGCTCTTTTAAACCTATGTATTTTTAAATCTGTATGTGTCTTTAAACGCTAGGGAATGAAAACAGGGTCAAAGGGATAAATCAAGTTTTAAGTGAGTCTGATATGATAGAGAATTCAGACAAGACAACATGAACCACTGAAAGACAGATGCATTCAAATGTATTCAAACAATAATTGCATGCCTTTTTTTAAGTAGTGGAAAAGATGAATCACTGAGACAACTCATCCAGAGAAGTACTTGGTAGATTCTCAGTATCTTGATGCACAAAAAAAACCTTACTCAACTATAAGTTCATAAAACAAACCCATTGAGACAAAAACTGATGCTGTAACACATTTAAGGTGAAACGTTCAAATATTAAGATAGATTTGATCCCCACTCTAACGCAGCAGTACGTGATGCAGTACTAAATACAAGTCAACTTAAGCAAGCACATGATCTTTTCACATACTCACAACGAGATTAATTAGAAGTGTGGTAATAATGTTCTTTAATAAACCTAAAATAACGATTTGCCAGTCCATTAACAGAAGAAAAAGTCCCTCAAATTAAATAGGAGGAAAATGTTGGAGTATTTTATGTAGACAGCACAGGATACCGTGTTCTTGTCTCTTTTCTGTTGCATTCAGTTCAACATCAGAAACATGATTCTTCCTATACTCTTGTGCCAAGCACTGCAATGGATGGCTATAAGCTCTTCAGAAACAACAGGCGAGGAAAGAGAGGCGGTGAGATGACTCTCTCTCAGGGAACAGTTTGATTCTATTGAGTCTAATGATAAGGTTGAGTGCCCATGGGGAAGGATGAGAGGTTAGGCCAACAATAGATATCCTATTGGGAGTCTGCTATAGACCACCCAAACATGATGAAGAGGTGGATGAGGCACTCTACAGGTGGCTGTCAGAAGAACTGCAGCCTCTAGCCCTTGGTCTCATGGGGGACTTCAACATCTTATTAGGTATATGCTGAAGACACACACAGATAAACCACTCAGGAAACCACCCAGCAGGTTCCCTGAATATGTGGAGGATAACTTCCTGACACAGCTGGTAAGTGAGCCTGACAGCGTAGGCACCTCATTAGACCTGGTAATTTACAAACAGAGAAGGCCTATTTTGGAGATACAGCAGTCAGAGGCTGTCTTGGGCTTAGCAATCATGAAATGATCAAATTCTTGGTGGAAAAGGACCTGGGGGTGCTGACTGACAACTAGCTGAACACGAACCACCAGTGGCCAAGAGAGCAAATGGCATCCTGGCCTGCGTCAGAAATAGTGTGGCCAGCAGGACTAGAGAAGTAATCATCCCCCCTGTACTCAGCACTAGTAAGGCCTCGCTTCAAATACTGTGTTCAGTTTGGGCAGCTTAATTCAAGGACACTGAAGTGCTGGAGCATGCCCAAAGAGCAACAAAGCTAGTGAAGGGCCTGGAGGACAAGTCTTATGAGAAGCACCTGAGGGAACTGGGGTTGGGTGATCTGGAGAAAAGGAGGCTGAGGGGAGACTTCAGCACCTCTGCAACTACCAGAAGTGAGGTTGTGGAGAGGCCTTTTCTACAAGTCACTTTCATACAAAAGGAAACAGCTTCAAGCTGTGCAAGGGGAGGTTTAGGACATTAGGAAAAATGCCTTTACTGCCAGAGTGGTCAGGTATTGGAACAGGCTGCCCAGGGAGGTGGTAAAGCCACCATCCCAGGATGCATTCAAAAAATATGTAGATGTGGCCCGGAGGGTTTAATGGGCAGGGTGGTGTTGGGTTCACAGTTAATCTTGATGATCTTGGAGATCTTCCAACTTTAATGATTCTATGTTTGTCATCAATTTCCAACCAAACTTAAGGTCATGTTATAGTGCTTCAGGGCAAGCTAAACATTAACAGAGCAAAAATACCCACTTGTATTCTGTATGGTAATTTATCATTCTTTACTCAAAATAAGCTCTATGATGAATATTCATCTCCAAGGTCGGGAAGCAGTTGGAGTAACAGCTCCACTGTGGCTCCTGCTTATCCCACTTCTCAAAGTATAAATATGGTCAACCATTTCTCCTCAAAGACTGTCACACACAGATTCCCAAAAGACTTTGAGTAATCATGCTTTTTATTATGCAAGATCAATAAAAAGAATATGAATTCTGAGATTATGTTACACAATGTGACAGGGATCTAAAAGTACTCATAATTTTCAAGGCCTTAAAAAAAGTATTTGATCACAGAAGTTGCAAGATCCTAAGAAAAAATAACATGGGTAACTGATACATTTTTAACCAAAACACATCCAAGCAGCAAACTTCTAAGGGCACAACTCAGGGAGAGAGACAGGTGTTTATATAAACTAGTGTGAACTGACTAGAAGGGGAAGTACACAAAACCTATAGCTTATTTGCTACAGAGTAGCACAGAGTGGAACAGTTTAGATAACACATTTGCACTCTGCAGACATCACTGGCTCCTGATCCAAAATGCTCTTACATGTGCTAATCAACCAAGCCTCAAATGGACCAGGAACTGATTATCTTAGAAACTGTCTGTCTTCCACAATTCTCAGCAACAGCTGTTGTCAATTATAACAGCATAACTTACAGTTTAAGACAAAACTCCTAAGGATGGAGCACAAAGTAAACTCTTTAAGACTTTTATCAACAGAATTCCTTTCAGGACAAAGTGTAGAACAGCCCTTCCCCAGTTAAAAATTAAGTCAGAGTAGCAACAACAACCTGCAAACATCAAAGATGACCTCTACATTAGTATATGTCACAGGCAGGCAGAAAATAGGTAACATACTTCCACTAAATCACATTCATACGAGGTACCAAAGTCCAAAAGAAGCAAGCAGAAACACAGGAGAAAATAATAACGTTTGAGTAAAGGCAAGATTAATTCAAACATGGAAAAACGTGAGAGGCATGTTTTCACTCTCATTTCTCAAAGGTAAGCACAGCATAGTTGTTTAAGAAAATCCCTGAACCTGAGTGAGTTTTGCTAGTACTGCAGCACAAACTTTAAAAACAGTTTTAAAAAATCAAGTTTGCAACTTTCCTCATATTTCAAAGGTGAAATGAAGTGAAACATACATGAATCTCATCAGATTCGTTAGCTGTTAAACAAAGCTACCAGTACAAGCCTGGTAACAAAGCTGGATAACGCCCGTACCACCTCATTAACAAAAGGGTACCATAATACCTTTTGAAATGTTCAGTTCTCACAGGAGTTTAACACACCTGTAGTATCTAAATTATGAAACCACAGCATGCACTTACAGGTAAAACAGCAATTGCTCATTACACAGATCCCCAGCTCCTACCCCTATTGTTGGCTCAGCAGCAGGACTACTAACTTCAATATACAAAGTTTAAAAACTCTCTTTCATGTAAGTTGTGTCTAATTTTATGCTTACTTGAGTCTGGATGTATTACAATACAACCTTAAGTACAGCAACTCCAATAATCACTGTTATTTTATATAAATAAAACACACACAAGACTTTTAGGGTAACAGCATTTAGGCCATACATGGGCAATGCATGTTTTTAACAACTAACTGGTACACGACTGTGTTATCTCAATTATTACATTCACCACATCCAAACTTGTTTAAAAAGTAATTATCATCCACAAACAACATATTTTTCTTATTGCCTAGTTTTAGATTTTAACAGTATTTCAATCTGCAAAGGTAACAGCAGTTGATGATTCAGACAAAGGGGGATCTAGGACTAACAGTACACTTTAAGACCCTCAAATTTGTAAAAATATTTTCAATATTGACAATCAGCCCACATTTATTCAGAAACATGAGTTGTCACAAAGGAGCTATTATCAGCCAAGAGTTAAACTAGTGTGTGGCAAGTGACAGAACTGACAAAAAACAACTTTAATGAATTCTCATTGGTCTGAAAAGAAATAGGTATGTGGTGCTTTTTAACTGAGTTTCAGAATGCTTTGTAAGGGAAGGTGAAGCAGGACTACTGAGAGTAAAATGGTACATGGATGATGTGGAGTGGAGCAGCACACCCAGAAGAGTATTCCTGTCTTCCATGTCCCATCGCAGTACATGGTTCTTTCACATACCTACCACCTCCACATGTATATACCACCCAAGCAATATTATGTCAAAATGATAGAACAACTATTTCTGAAAAGCAGAGTATAAGGTCTCCATGATGCCTTAACACTACAGAAACTCTCCAACAGCTAAAATGTGGTAACTGCAGCCCTTGTATGAAATTCGGACTTGTACATCACTACAACTACTGGATCCTAAAGAAAACCAAGTGTGACGGTTAAACATCTGATGGCAATAAACTGGACAGCTCACACAGCCTGAGTCAGAGCTGACAACAGGGAGGAAGAGAGGCTCTGGGGCAGAAAAAGTGGAGGGAAATAAATCTGCTTCACATAAGTCTTTTTGGAGGCCTGAGGGAAAAAGAAAAATAAAAAGTAAAAACCCCAACCAAAAAAATCGCCTCATTAAGACCTTAACTTCCCCTTTCGGCCGCCAGAATCACTAGCAACAACAATATGGGGGNNNNGCTGAGAGCCGATGCTCGGCGGGCGCAGGCCACGGCGGGGCCGGTGCGGGGCTGCACCCTATGACTGCGGGGCGGAGGGGCCGAGCGGGGCGAGGGTAGCGGATGCTCTGGAGCTGGTTTTACCTGCTGCTGCTGCTGCCTGCAGTGCCATGAAGGTCTGGCTCAGCCTCTCTCTCTCTCTCCCTCCCCGCCTCCCTCCCTCCCTTCGCTGCGCGGCACACGGGGCCCCGTGCCGGCCCGGCGGGGGACGCGGGGCAAGGGGAGGCTGTGGGAGAGGCCCGGCAGGGAAGGGAAAGGGAAG
>VZRI01004658.1:102186-137466 GCA_013397515.1 Upupa epops
GGTTTTCAGATTTCCGGTCGTTCGGGGGCCTTTTTCCCTCCGAGGGAGCCCGAGGCGCAGAGCATTTGCGGAGCGCCGTGACTGAGGATGAGGGGGGAGGAAGCGGCTTAGGACGAGGTACTGTGGGCCCACAGCCTTGCTGTTAGAAGCCACAGACGGGTTCGAACCGCCTGGGAGACTCCTAGTGGAAGGAGGAGACGGGTCATGCCAGGTCCCAGCCTCTGCCGGGGCATCAGTCTGCTGAGAAGCAGCGCAATCACTCTCGCCGTGTTGGTGCGACCGGCCGGTAGCAGTGCGGTTCCCACAGGCCCTGCACGTTGCAAAGCAGGCTCGGGGCCCTGGCCCTTGGCATCTGCTTTGTCAGAGAGATTCACTTCAGTTGTGGAAAGTCGGGTAATCTGCCGTTTACTTGGCATTGGCCCTTCATAAGAAATCCCGAAGGAATGAGCTATTGCAGAGTACCAGCTAGCGTACTGGAAGAGTTCGTGGTGTTCTCAAGAAAAGCTGCAACAGATATTTATGCAGCGGTTCAGGATGAAGTGAAGCACTGTGTGTGCTGTTTGCCTTGCTCAGATTTGTATATTTAATGATTACGTCTTCTAGAACAAGAGGAAGTGGCCTCAGTTTGAGCCATGGGAAGTGTAGGTCAGACATTAGGAATAACTTCATCAGACTGATCTTCAGGGTTATCAGGCACTGGAACAGGCTGCCCAGGGAAGTGGTTGAATCACCATCTCTGGCTGTGTTTAAAAGTCGTGTAGATATGAAGTTTAGGGACGTGATTTAGTTACCAGCTTGATGGAGTCAGTGGTTGGTCTTGATCTTGAAGGACTTTTACAACCTAAACCATTCTGAGGTATTACACCAAGCTTTTATGTGGGGACTCCAGGAAAGAAAAAACAGCGATATACTGAAGCAGAATTATTTGAACCTGAGTCTCAAGAAGAACAACCTAATAGTGGTTCTGTTTGACTATTAGATCATGCTTCAAGGTATCACAAGAAGAAAGATGATGAATCTGATGTATACCTAGAAAAGTGAAACAACAATAAAACTTAGTAAGTTTAGTAATAAATACATGATGAATGTATCTCATATCTGAAGACCTTTCTTATAATTCCCCCAATTCCCAGAAAGGATCATTTTAGCTTTTGGGGCTATTTCACGGCAAGGTATATCAGTCTGTCTATATGATTTTGCTAAAAGATATTTAGAGGGGAAGTCTTAACCCCATGCTAGACTGCAGATGTTTTTGATTCCTAGATGTTTGATTAAGAGAATAGGTACTGAAGTAGGTTCTGTTCTGTAGGTGATAGTGTTATCCAGCAGTGATTTAAATTTCTTTCTACAATAGATTGTTTCTAGTCAAAAAAGCTGTTTGAAGTTAAATGTTGATAGATTTGAAAGTACAGGACAAAAACAAATAAAAGAATTTCCTTGCATGTCCATATATCTGTTAATTTCAAACATCATTCAGTTTTCTGTTTGAAACTATGATTTTGTCTTTGTCTCTTCATGTATTTTGTTAGAGCAGATCTTGACATTAAAAAATATGCAGTCAAGTATGTAATTCCTGACTAGTTATACCACGTTTTGAATACGTTGAACAGCTCAACGCTGAAAGGATAGTTGTGTTCAGCGTAGGGCACAGCATTTGATCTAGAAATCATACAGCCATCTACAGTCGGTCTGTATATATCACAGTGACCCGTCCACTATAAATACATGGGAGTGTGTTTTTACTGCTTTCGGAATGCTCTGTGGTTTAGATAAGATCACATGCAGAAGTGGCATGTGCCTGAGAGATGTAATAGCAATATAAACAATTACACTTTCTATTTTGAAGATACAGCTGTATAGGTAGGATTCGTTAAGAACAAATTTTAGTGAAAGTATCAAAACCTTTTCTTTATAAACCTGTAGATTTGTGCTACTGTTAAAAAAAACCCAGAAGGATGCACCTGCCTTTGGCACATGCTCCCACTGTGTACTCAAATCAGGCAATTGTGAGTTGTCTAAATAACTACTGGAGTAATTATATGAGCATAGGATATCTAACTGTGTGTGCGCTTAGGGGATGTCTTAAAAGATTTGGCCCTCTCAGTATTCTCAATATGAAAATTTTCCCATGGAAACTAAAAGCTGGAACAAAAGCCAGCAGGACAAACAACTGCAGAATCTGCCAAAAGTAGTTTATTCTTGTTGCATTGGCAATCAATAGTTAGGCTCGTTGTAACACTTAAAATGCCAATTGAAGCATGAATAGAGGTTCCACCCCAAAATTCAAAGGAGATGAATCCTTTTTACTTACACAACAACAAATAGAAAAATGAATTCCAAATATTATTAAATTCCTGTGTTTGCAAGATTACAGGGAGGTTAAGAACAAACTGCTTGTACTCGGTTTCTGTGATGAGTATTTTTGACTACAGAGTTGCAAGTAAAAGTGGATAAGCTTTGTATAGGTGAATAAAATAATACTGCTTTTAGTAAGGTGTGACTTTTAGGGATAGAGATTTTTTTGAATTTTACTTGGCTAGGCATAATTATGAAAAGCCTTGGTTTACATTTAGTTACATGATTATTTACACTGTTCATTTAAGTAGTTCAGTCTGTAATCTAGCAAAGAGTTACGCAAGTTCTTAACATCGTCAATCTAAGTAGTATCTGTGGCAAAATTGTGTATGTGCTGCTTGCACTCCTCTGCTGCTGTAAGATTAGGAAAAGTGTAAAATACTGGCTTTTTGTGTTCATTTTTTAGAGGTCTCACCTGCTAAAGAAATGTTTATCTAGTTTCCAGTCTTTGGTTGTTTTTTTATCTTGGGTTTTTTTTGGATGGTAGGGGGAGGAAGGAGGTGGGGTGTGTGTCCAGTTTGGTTATTACCTATAAAGTGTTTACATGCATTGCATCTATTTTGCAGAGGGTAGTAGAGATAAATAAATAAAACATAAAGCATGACATCTTGACCTCTTGGTTTACTCATCCATGGGTGTGTATGATTGTGTGTATATATAAATGTGTTTTTATAGATATACATGCACACATTAGTTGTGGTTTAGATTGTCATGGAATGTGTTTGGATTTCTTGCCTGATCTGTAATCCAGGAAAGTTTGGAATCTCAGGAATCGTGAGAAAAATCTCAAGAAGGTTTTAATGATGGCAGCTTCTTTTGTGAGTCAAAAGAAGCTCCACTTCTACATTGACTGTATTTCCAAAGAGAAACTGAAAAACACTTGTAGAGTACTTTTAGAGTCTCTAGACCCTCTAATGAGATTTATTCTATGCACACCTGTTAAGAACAAAGTCATACTGAGGAGTTTTCTTCACGTCCGTTTGACACCAGTTTCAGCTTGCAGGTGCCATTGTAAATACTCTCAAGTTCTGCTTTTGTACATTATATTTAAATATATATCAATCATAAGGAAAAAATCAATTACATGTTTCATTATCTAATCTTCATTCTTCTTCTAAGCCTTATGTGAATAAAAGTAGAGTAAAGAACATGGTTGCTTCTGATGTACAATATGACTTGGCCATAGGGATTCCTGCTTTGCCTGGAATGGATCTTTACTTAAGTTCTTTGGTTTTAGTGGGTAAGGTCTCAGTGCACCTACTAATTCTACGTAGTTCCCAAATAGTAACCAAAAATAAAGTGCCTTCTTCCAGAAGAAAACCAAATATTTCTTGCTTTCTTAGGAAAATATATAGCTTGACATCCTGGGAACTTATATTCAAAGTGATGACATTCATTGTGCAAGTTTGAAGAATCATAGAATCATGGAATCATCATGATGGGAAAGGACCTCCAGGATTGTCAAGTCCAGCCTTCATTCCAGCATCTCCCTAACCCCTAGACCATGGCCTCAAGTGTTCCAGCCACTCAGTTTTTAAACACCTCCAGAAATAGTGACTCTATCACACCCCTGGGCAGCCTGTTCCAGTGGCCAAACACTCTCTTAGTAAAGGTCTTCCTCCTAATGTCTAATCTAAACCTCCCCTGACACAGCTTTGGGCCATTTCCCCTTGTCCTATCATTAGCAATTTGAATGTAGCAACTAGCCTTGCTACAGCCTCCTTTTAGACAGCCATAGACAGCATTAAGAACTCCTGTCAGCCTCCTCTTCTCTAGACTAAATCACCCCAANCTGATAATTTTTGAAGGAATCCCGAAAAGTACAGTGAGAATGAGGAATAAAAACTGATAAACTACTGTTGGAAAGAACATAAGGAACCATGAACTCCACACTGTCTCAACTTAAATGTGCTGTAGTATGACACTTCCTCTCACAAGTGTGAAGAAATCATCCTGCTGATCACAGAACCACAGACTGTTAGGGGTTGTAAGGGACCTCAAAAGATCATCTGTGACTTTCTCATCATCTTTTGACTTTGACTCTCTCAAGCAGTTCTGTGTCCTTCAACTGGAAACTATTCTAGATGTGGTCTCATCAGGGCAGAGTAGAGGGGAAGAAGAGCCCCTCTCAACTACTGACCACTCCACTTCTAATCTGCCCCAGGATGCCATGGGCCTTCTTGGCCACAAGGGCCCATTGCTGGCTCACGGTCATCCTGCTGGCCACCAAAACCCTCAAGTCCCTTTCTGCTATGCTGCTCCCAAGTAGATCAGTCCCCAACCTATACTGGTACCTGGGGATGCTAGATATGGAAAAACAAGGTGATGTGCCACATAGCTGTTAGGTCAGTGCAGAGCAAGGCCACACAAAGGGTTTAACACAGAAGGGCAAAAAAGAAAATAAACTGGATGTCAGGAAAAGTTTCTTCTTAGAGTATCCAAAACTAACCCCGTGATTCACGTGGATACGGGTGTCCAGGGTGGCATTGTTGTGCGTAGTGCCTTTGGTCCCAATTCAGGCAAACCCATCCATTGACATTTAAGTTCCATAGATTTCAGTGGAGCTTAAGTGCTTTCCTGAATTGAGGCTAATTAAGTGCATCACATACAAATACTCGTGTGCATAAATTGTTTACAGGATTGGGGCTTTAGGGCTTGTCTAAACAGAGACACTCAGGAAAATTAATCCAAATTAACTAAAGGTATGAATTTAAAGTGGATTAGTTAAACCACATTAAACCCCAGTGTGGACTGGGGTTTAACTAATCCACTTTAAATTCCCTGTTTTAATTACAGAATCACAGAATGGTAGTGGATGGGAGGAACCTCTGGAGATCATCTAGTCCAACCTGCTCGCCAAAAGCAGGTTCACCTAAGGCAGGTCACACAGGAAGGTGACCAAACAGGTTTTGAAAGTCTTCAAAGAAGGAGACTCCAAAACCTCTCTGAGCAGCCTGTTCCAGTGCTCTGACACCCTCACAGTCAGTAAGATTTTCTTCATGTTGAGGTGGAACCTCTTGTGTTCTTTTACCTGTTACTCCTTTAGCAACACTGAAAAGAGACTGGATTCTTCTTGACACCCACCATCTTATAGACATTGATAAAGTCCCCTCTCAGCCTGCTGCAGAATAAACAGCCGCAGGTGTCTCAGCCTCTCCTCTTAGCAGAGGTGTTTAAGTCCCTTAATTATCCTTGTAGCCCTGCATTGCTCTCTCTCCAGCAGTTCATTGTCTTTCTTGAATCGGAGAGCTCAAAACTGGACACAGTACTCTAGGGCAGAGTAGAGGGGGAAGGAGAATCCCTCTTCACCTGCTGGATACACTTTGATGGTCCTAGGGTACCATTTGCCTTGGCACGTTTGCTTAATTAATTACTTTGGTTTAACTTTCCTGAGTGTCCCTGTTTAAGTAACCCCTTCTTGTATTAAATAAAGCCCCCAAATGAGTTAAAATGGACCTCAAATTAAACAAATAACAATTCAGCATTGGCAAGAGATGAAATCTTCAATCTTTACAATTGTGCTGAGGTGAACGTGATGGTGGAGCTCAGCTGGGAAACTCCAAGCTACGCAGAAAATGCTGGTCTGAGAAACAAGTCAGAATAAAAAAAGATTTTCCCAATCCAACTTGTCTGCTTGGGCAATATTAAACTGTAATTTAAAAATAAAGATCAGATTTATTTCTACTTAAGCTGGCAAGACCAGCGAAGGTACTGCGGTTGCCAATGCAGTCTGTGATGGCTAGCAAGGAAGTCAAAACTGCCAAGAGAAGTAAGAGAAGCCTTATTTATGTAAATAAGAAAACATTTGTATTTAATAATAAGCTATTACTTCTGATTAGCCACTTAAATATGATATATAGATAAACCACAGAAATAGCAGTTGATAGATTATTTTGATAGATGAACATTTGTGTTCCTTTAAAAACTGCAGCTTGATTCCAAGAGGAGAAATTGGAGGAGGTGGGATGTCATTAGCTTTGAACTGGGGGCGATCAGACACTTCAGGTGCCTTACAGCTTAATGAGGGAAAGCCATGGGATTGCAAGCTATACGAATGAACTGTCTGCGCATTGATTTTTTAAAAGTAAAATAAAATCAATAATAAACCATTGATAACTACTCGGTTTGGCATGAAATATCAGACATTCATGGCCAGACACCCAGCTGGTGTAAGTGGGCAGATGGTCCTATCTTTACTTAGCAATGATAAGTTTGGTGGAAATTTTGTTTGAATTTTTTATTTTTTTATTTTTTTTTAAGCAAAATCTGTTCCTCTGCGGGAAGTGACAATCCCTTCAATAAAAATGTTGTTGGAAAAGGTTAGTCTTTTTGTATTTAAGCGCTGCAATTTCATGTTGATATTTAAACCTTGAAACTTGTTGTGAGGTTAATGCTGTCTTTAGCTGAAAGCGCCTGCATCCTCACTGCTTTCCAGCCCTGGTTGCATGCACACGCCTGAAGCCAGTGCCTGAGATGTATTTCCATACAACAAGAAAAGCACTTATGATTCAAAGAGCCTTTACTCCTTAAGCTAAGATGTGCTTAGTGCTTGGTGACTGGTAATCATCACTGAAAGGTCAATTTTTAAATGCTGGGGTTGATAGGTAGGGTTCTGATAGGCTTCATCCTGCTGCCCCTGCTTCCTGGACTGCCCAGGGAGGTGGTGAAATCCGCATCTCTGGAGGTGCTGAAGGACAGACTGTCTGTGCCCTGGTCTAGGTGATGGTGGAGATGTTCAGTCATAGGCTGGGCTGGATGATCTCAGACATCTTTTTCAGCCTCAATAATTCTGTGAAAGCAATCACAGTGAAGGCAGGATGAGTGGAGACAGTCAGGGCAGAGCAACTGCCCATTCTCAAACACTGAGAGCAGAAGAGTAGCAAATTGAAAGTAGAAGTACCTTTACCTCAGACAACTTTTTAAATCTTACTCTGCTGCCCAGCTGCTTCAGTGATTTTTCTTCCTCTGCAAGCTTTTTCCTCAGTCCCTTTTAATGTAGAACTTATGGTTGGGTTTTTTTTTTTCTAAAAATAACCCCAAATCTTAAAGCCCTTGTTCTTAAGCACTAGTGTGCTGCACCAATAATCATTTCATACTGTCCTTTCACTAGCTTGGAACATCAGAATGTTCCCAGCTGTTCGCTTGATGCAGATGATTTCTTCCGTGTACATTGATCAGGCTAGCTGGCTGTGCACACTGTCACTAATATTCAGGTAGAGTGCAGGTGGAAATCAGGAGGAAAACAAAGAGAGTGCTCCTTTTCACTTCAGAATGTATTTATTAAAAGTGTATCCCCATGTACAGGTGAAACAACACACAATAGCTTTGGGTTGTGCTGAAAATGACTGCTCCCCTGGTGAGGAAAAGAAGGTAGTTGTGCTCCATGGCCTATTTTGGAGAACTCTAATTTAGTGCCTGAAGGAATTTGAGGGCAAGAGCACCTCTTTCATTGCGCTGACTCCCACTTGTTTTTTAAAACAATTAAGTGTGAGCCCTACAGCAGCACAACTGATAAGAATTTTATGGCTCTTCTAAGGGACACTGACAATTTGAAATGAGTAAAATATCACACACTGAATAGTGCCGGGTGTTTATGGCAACCTTTTTCCATCTTACAGCATTAAAAATGTGCTTGAACTTTTCTTTTTTCCGCGTACGGCGTTAGTGTGGGCCGGAAAACAATAATTACCCTCTGGCTCTGCACAAATGTACACAAGATCCGCTGTGCTCAAACCTTTTCTTCTCTGGTGATCTGATGTAGCAGCATGTCTCTTCACCAGAGGGGTGTCCTAGAAAAAGAAGGAACTCCCTCTCTAAGGTGTTTTCAAAATAATATTACTTTTTATTGCCACAATTTTCATTCAAGGATTTCACAAAAGCTTTAAACGACTCAACAAATATTCAGATTAGCCCTAAAAATATTTGTCAGTCATAAAGTGTGGGAAGGAAGAATTTAGGAGTTCACAGCCAGAAAGTCAATCAAAAATAAAGAATGCTTCTGCTGAATTTATCGTATCTGTTAACCTCATTATGATAGTGATTGTCTGGGGTGCATTTTAGTGTAATAACCGGTGAGAGATTGGGAAGAGATGAAGCAACTGTTTCCTCTAGAACACTTTATGCAGTGCTGCCAGGGGAAGATCATCTTATTTCTGTTCTCGCTGTAATTCTTCTTTCCCCTTTGAGCCGAGGTAACTGGCTCTGTTCTCTCTGAATAAACTTCTGTAGCATTTGAGTGGGCCAGCAGAAAATTATTAACTTTGCCAATGTGAGGACCACTAAGGACAGCTGACACTATTCGTCTCCCTACTTCCGCTGGCTTTGCACAGCTTTTCAATTTTCCTGTTGGTATTAAGTGGGAGTTTAAGCAATGTGTTGGTTAGTTCACGTAGAAATGAAACTACAGAGAAAATACCTACACATAGAGGGGCAGGACACATAACTGCTTAGATTATATTATGCTTTGTTTGTCTCTGAATTATAACAATTTCAAAGTAGCATACAATTCTTGCCACAACGAGGAAACTGGTGCTAGGAACTCAGAATGACAATAGATGTTAAATGCTTTGACTTTAACAAAGCCTTTGATACAGACTCTTGTAATCTTCTTTGGGGGTTGGACTAAATGAACTTTAAAGGTCTCCTCCAATCCATGCCATTCTGTGCTTCTGAGATTCTTACCACTAACAGCACTTGGTAAGACTGCATCTGGAGTAGTGTATCTATTTTTCAGCTCCCTGGTACAAGAAAGGCATAGACATACTGGAGGCAGTCTGCTTGAGACCACCATGCTGGTCACCCTGATGGATAAAGAGAGTCAGAGTGCTAAGGCCTGTTCAGCCTTAAAAAGAGGCTTTCTTGCTGTCTATAAAGACCTGATCAGAGGATACAGAGAAGAAAGACTCCATCTGCAGTTGCACAGTTAGAAGGAAGGCAACAGACACAGACTGGAGCATGGAAAATTCCCATTAAGTAGTGTTAAGTTTTTACTGTTTCTGTGGTCGAATCCTGGAAAAGATTGCTCAAAGAAAATCTTCAGTCTTTGAGGTATCAAGACTGAGCTGTACTTGTCCATTGCAGGTCCATAGCAGTTTGATTTAATTAGACCTGTTTGAGTAGATGGCTGTGGTACCCCATAGGTACCTTCCAACCTAAGTTATTCAACAACTCTGTGAACTGCACATCCTTCTGCTTCGGATGTTTACAACTGTTTTTCAAGCAGTTTGTTTCCTCTTTCCTTTAACCCTTTTCCTTACCTTCCATCTGACCCAAATCCCAGTATGGTGTAGATTCCTTCATTCCCGGAGAGCTTCAATATGGCAGAATTACTTCAGGAAGAGATTCTGTGGCAAATCCTTGTAAAAAATGCATTCTTCTCTCAGTTTTCGGGTGGCTACTCTATTCCTATAACATTGCCAGTCACTTGCCCGTCATCACAAGATCTCCAAATTGTACAGATCGTAAATTTGTACTATAAAAAGATGCCCAAGAGAGCAAAACAGATCCCTTGAGCACACACACACATGCCTTACGAAAAGAACCCCAATGACATTCCAAGATCTTTGTTATAAAGGCACAAAGAAGTCTGTTTGTGCTTTGCTATTCCTTTCTGAGATTCAGTAATTCATTGAACCCATTTAAAATGAAAATATTCTTGAGATCAAAAGAAGTCAAACTATTAAACATTGTTAAAATGTCTCAGTAGGAAAAATCTTGTTGTGTTCTTTGTCTGCCTGTGCCCTGATTTGAAACCGTGATTTCTGCAGTCAGTAAGCAAATGTGAAGGGCCTGATCCTTCATTGCTGACACCATGCTGGATGAAGCAGAAATAAAACAGCACACTAGAAATTAGATTAAAGGCCAAGTCTGCAACTGTTATTGAAATCCAATAACTCAAACTGCAGTCTTACCAGCAGTTAATAGTCCCCATGGTGCTAAATAATCATAAAGCTTGAGGGTATCTACTATTGTGCCAGCACACCATTGAGATGCAACCATCCTTACCCCAAGAGTTGTAAAACAAAAGGCATTCTTTCATCAAAGGGCAAGTTTTCTTGAGGGGGGACTGATACCTGTGTAAAGAATGGGTAATGTCTTCTATCACCTTTTGTAATTAATTTCCCTGTCTTTACCGAGTCTACACAAAAGTACAGAATCACAGAATGCTTTAGATTGGAAGGGACCTCAGAGATCATCTGGTTCCAATCCCCTGTCCCTGAGACAGCTCTCACCAGAGCAGGTGTTCCAGGGCCCCATCCAACCTGGCCTTGAACACTGCCAGGGATGGGGCATCCACAGCCTCCCTGGGCAACCTGTTCTGATGCCTCACCACTCTCACAGGGTGGAATTTCTTCCTAAGAGTCAATTTAATCTCCCCTCTTTTAGCTTGAAATCACCCGTACTTATCCTGTCACTGGAGTCCCTCCTGAAACGTCTCTCTCCCACTTTCCTGTAGACCCCCTTCAGGTACTGCAAGGCTGCTGTAAGTTCCCCTTTGAGTTTTCTCTTCTCCAAGCTGAACAGTCCCAATTCCCTCAGCCTGTATTCATAGGACAGGTGCTCCAGTCCTCTGATCATCCCTGTGGCCATCTTATTGATGTGGTCTGAGAGTTTCATGTCCTTATTTTATGAAGGACCCCAAAACTGGATACAGTACTATATGTGCAATCTCACAAGACCAGAGCCTGAGAATCACCTCCCTTGACCTGCTGGTGACACTTCTTTAAATACAACCCAGGATATTGTTATTGCTAAGGAAAATCAATTTCTTGAGCAAAAAATGCAAGTCTTAATCTGTAATGTTAGCAACTGAAGTCAGACAGTTCAAAGACAACACACAAAGGACTTCTTTTTAGCTAGACAAGTGTAAGTATATCTATTTTAGTTATGACCCATCTCCAGACAATGTGTGTTCCTGCCCTAATCTCAGATACAATTGCTTTTGACTTCCCCAAGTGCACGTTATTTTCACGTTACTTCAAAGGAAAATGAAAACATCAGAAAAAAAGAGATCTCAAAGGTTTTAAACTTAATGCAATGCGCTTGATTCTCCTTGGCTATCAATTTCATCCTGAGCAGAAGGACGTCAGTCGGTTGGAGTGAGTTGTCTATGAGACTGGGAATCATGCAGAGAACTAGTGTCCTGTACTTCTCAGCATAAATCTTTATAAAAGGATGATACAAAACTTCAAGTAGCGTAAGGAGAGGTAGGTGAGTTAAAAGGAAGACACCTGAACAGCCCTGTTCCTGCAGAATCACTCTGGTTCTGAATAGCAAATGCTAAATGGAAGAACAGCTTCACCAAGTCTGTTCTTTCTAGCAATGTGGAGTAAGTGGGAGCAACATGAAAATAACCACACGCAGTTCATCTTTGTGGTGAGACTGACAGCCTTTATCTGTGATACCAAGCAAAGAAGCCATGAATAAAACTGACTCTTCACTTAGTGACGCTGCTGTAGGTTTGGCTACAAAGTTCAGGGAGAGGTGGTTTATAGGACAGATAGTAAAGACAAGTTATTTGGGAGAGCTTTGAAGAGGGTATCCCATCCAGTAAATATACCTCTGAAATGACAGCTGAGTTTGAAGACCTAGTGAGAGCTTTTACTCTCAAGAGATCCCTTTTTGTGACACTAATTCAAACAAATCTATACATCTCTGCTAACCGTGCTACTCATAAAGCCTTCCAGTAGTTACTGCAGCTCCAGGAGTAGGGGATATTTTGGGTACAGTAATGTTGTAGTAAAGCTAAATACCTTGGTTTTGTTTTATGCTAGAAGTTTTTCTGGAACCCACCAGATCTCCAGGAATATTCTCACAACCTTGTTCTCTCTGCTGACCGATCCTTTTGGTATTGTCACAAATGAGAAGCAAAGGCTGTCAGATGAGCAATGGCAAAGACGTTTCCTTCTGTTTCAAACCAGGAATGATTTCAGTAGTGCAATAGGACTACGTAGCTCCATGCAAAAGAGAAGGTAAAGGTCTGTAGCATGAAGAGCCCAAGTGTTTTTAATGTGGCATTAAAAATTCCTGTTGGACAGCCGTCTTTTCCTCGTGTCACCGAGCTCTGTCTATTCCTACATCCTTTGGACCATAGCCAACCTCTTTATTCCAATGTTAAGGAAAAGCTTGGTAAGACTCGAGTTTTTCATTTTCAGTCCCAAAATTTGGATATCATCTTCAGAAGTTTCAGATTTATGTAGTCTCATAATGTGCCCTGGAGATAGCACGTACCTAATTCTTTCTGTTCATTATCACCCCTTGTTTTGTGTAAATTGCTGTTATGTTGAGATTTCTCTTCCCCTTTTATTAAGGCAGTTAACCATTTACCAGTTTTATATGAATTATCATAGAAAAATTTATTTGCTCTATAAAAATAATTGGCTTCTTTAACAGCAATATTATTCAATAGTGCCTTAATCTCTAGCAATTCTACATAAGCTTTTTACTATGGGATTTTTGATGTTCTAATTTTTTATTGTTAGCTTTGCTAATAGCTCCAATTTTTCTTGCCTTTGGCGTTTCCTAATTTCATGACATACACCTAAAATCCAGCTTCTAAAAGTCACTTTGAAAGCCTTCAGTACACCATGATACGAAGCAGAGACCAAATTAAAATTTATATATTCCTTGATTTTCGTTTTAATGGCTATTAGAAATTCTTTATCCTTAAGTAATAGAGTATTGAATCTCCAATGCAATCCGCTGTGATTCTCCTCTCTTCAAATCGTCTCTGTTATTTCACTGGTGTATGATCAGAGAAAAGGAATCCATGCACTTTCATTCTCAATTGATGCACAAACAGGTTTTTGACTCTGCAAAAATGCCTGCTCTCAGAAAAGGAGTCTGAACTTGCTTCACTGAGGTCAGCAAAGCTACTCAGAGGTTCTGAAAATCAAGCTGCTTGTCTTCGTATTTGTAAATTTGAGTCTTACAGTCATTTATTGCTTTTATTTTTTTAACCACAGGTTCTCCACCTTCCACTCAACTTTCAACTGAACTCAAGTACCTTTTCTTGCCGGTTTTCTATTACATGTGTGGAGGATAAACTGACAAGAAGCAAGATGTGAAAATTCACAGAGGTAAAACGNTGCTTTTCTATCAAAATGCAAGCAGCAGAGCTCTTCCAGAAGCATTTCTGAATGTACACCATAGTCATACAGCCTACTCTTAGAACAGCAAGCTCCTTGAGCAGTCAGAGTTCTTCACTGTTTGTTTCTCCAAATGAATGCTAATACTGGAATTTAAAATTTTAATTTTAAAAGAAATCTTGTGCTGCTGCTTTAATATAAATTTTAAAGAGATGAAATGAGAGTCCTCCACATTGTTGTATGAAATAGTTTTGTTCACAGAGTACCACTTAGAATCAATTGTACATGAGCAAGATGTGAAAATTCACAGAGGTAAAACGTGAACTATGTTGTATTTTCTCATTTCAATTGTTATTTTCACAAACAGATTTGCTGTTTGGATGAATAGTACAGCCACTTCTCTTATTCTGATGGCACAATTAGGTTTGTCACTCTGAAAGTATTCAGAGTAGTACAACTACTAAATCATAGCCTAGAGAAAACTGAGAGGAATCATAGAATCATTAGGGATCAGAAAGGACCTCGAAAGATCACCCAGTCCAATCCCCCTGCCACAGCAGGATCACCCAGACCAAGTCTCACAGGAGCACATCTGGGAGAGTCTGGAACATCTCTAGAGAAGGAGATTCCACAACCCCCCTGGGCAGCCTGTTGAACGTGTATGATAAAAAAAAGCTGTGTATGATGAAGCTGTATGAGTAAGGGATTTTTCATTTCTAAGGCTGCACAGTCATAGAGGACTGGGCCACTCTGATTTAAGTTTGACATTTACAGGGAAACTGACAAAGTGCTTATTTTAATCTCCTTGTCCTGTGTAATCTGGTGAAAAAATAAACATCAGTTAAAAGAATATCGGTCTGACACAGTAACTTAAATGTTAATTTGAAAAATAAAAGCACTTCTGCCGCTCTCGTTGGTTTGATGGAACTGATGTTTCTCAGAGCAACTGAAAAGGAAGATTTCCCTATGGGATCCAAGCTCTTCTTTGGTGGTTTTTTTTCGGGTTGTTTTTCTTTGAGTGGTTCTTGCTGTGGTGTTTACTGCCTCTCAACAGTGTCTTTTTTTGCCTGGAAGACAACAGTGAGAAGAATACGATAGAGATATTTTTTCCAATAGCTATCATTGACAGAGAAGTAAGGGAGTCTTTATGATCATGTTGGCTGTAGAGGTACAGAGCTGTGTAGGGCTACTTTGTGATCCATAAGGCTTTTAGCCCTTTTGTGCATGATACAGTATTTAAGGCTCCTGTCTCATGAGTTTTTCCAGACTATAATGGATATAGATAGGAATTTAGAAAACACACCCATGTGGTCATTAGTTACAGGAAACTAAACTGCACAAATTAATAACCTGCTATCAGCTTTTGCAGTTGTATTATTCAGCCTTATTATTGCATGCTGCAAAAGAGCTCTGCTTGTAGAACAGGAGAGCTTTTTTGTTGGAAAAAGTCCAAATAAGGTGGAGTACCAAGATACAAGGTAAAGAAAATGGTCATGACATTGCTACAGGTGCTTGTGTAAGTAAAGTGGCAATACATGCAAGTTCCTCCAGGCTTGGGTGTTTTGTACAAAGTCAGAGTAAAGGATTGGAAAGCTTTTTACCGGCTCAGGTTGATCCTGCATCAAGCCCTCTGTGAGGGAATATTAGATGCAGCTTCTTGTAAAGAAGCTTTAAAGCCATGGCCCTTTTGCTTCCTGTTCTGTCTGGAATCAATGTAAATTCATAATACAAATCATAGAATCATCATGGCTGGAAAGGACCTCCAGGAGCATCAAGTCCAACCATCATCCCAACACCAAATATATATACATAAAGAATAAACTGAATAAGCAGTGGCAGAGTGGCAATAAAATGTTCACTGTCATTCCTGCACCTGAAAACTCACCTATTTGTGATAGCACTGTAAGAAAACAGCACAGCATATATAGGGTAGATCGTTCCTTACTTAAAAGTACATTTATTTGAGCTTGTCTCTTTGTGGCTAGGTGCTATTCTATATTCTGTCTTCAGCTGTTAAGTGCTGGTGCACTGTGTCTGTGATTTATTGTTCTCATAATCGGTAATATGTCTCTTATGTATATGCTTTCTTTTTCTTAGCTATTGTCTCCGATGGTCATATTAAAAAAGTCTTTTCGTGGTTTTTCTGGCTTGTACAGCAACTCTGCATTTTTTATTTTCTATACTCCGAATGTTTCCTCTTCGGTTTGTTTAAAATTTGAGATTAAACTGCATGAGAGATAGAATGACAGCTAAGAAATTGTAACATCCTTTACTCCACAGTAGTGAGACTGCATCTGGAGTATTGTGTCCAGTCCTGGGGCCCTCAGTTCAAGAAGGACACAGAGCTGCTCTAGGGTGTCCAGTGTAGAGCAACAAAGATGATGAAGGAAGCAGAGCACCTCCGTTATGAGGAAAGGTTGAGGGAGCTGAGTCTATTGAGCTTGAAGAAGAGGATACTGGGGTCTTGAACATCTCCAGAGANGCAAGCTCACCCAGCTTTGTGTCATCATCAGACTTGCTGACAGTGCCCCCTAATCCCTTGTCCAGGTCATTAATAAATAGATTGAAGAGGACTGGTTTTTGTGCTGCTCTAGCCAAGAAGAGATTTTTGATGCATCTTAAATTCTCTTCCCTTTTTACCCAACAGGGGATGATGTGGCTCAGTGTACTCATTGCCCACTGAACATCCCCCTGTTCTGCGTACTGTGATGTGTAATTAACACGCACCATGCCTTTGATATAAAGGAAAAGCAATAGGTGGACTACATGGCAATTTTCTAGTCTGCAACTGTGTTTCCAGAGCTTTGCACATTGCTGCTGACACCTTTACACATATAATAGTATGAATTTAACACACTGACAGAAACGCACGGGAAAGGGAAAACCATGCTGGCTTCTTCAGTGCTAGAAAAACAACAAATTACAATGTTTGGCAAACAGAGGACAAAATTCCTAGGGAAAAGCCTTGTCTTTCCAAGCTTCTCAGGGTACATCAAGCAATAAAGATTAAGAATTTATTACACTTTGTGTTCTCATGTTTGGTTTTATCCTTCTTTCTCATTCCCCACCTCACTCCATTAAGATCTCTAGGAGAAGACACATCTAGTAGAAGACAGTTTATGAAGTCATCAATAAAGTGTACTCCATGTACAAGGAGAGAGTGAGAGCGTTCCTTTTGGGTCCAAACCAGGGAGATAGCCTGGCTTTGGCCCAGTTAGGATATGTTGTTTCTTAAGATTCCAACAATAACATTCCTGCACGTTATTGTGCAGAGCTCTTGCCTGAGGGCCCAATTTTGTCATCCTTCCACACAGAGCATTTCCATTGAAGTCAGGATCAAGAAAATTATAAACCATACAGCATAAAGAGATATGCTTGGTTTCTTTGGCACTGGAAAGCTCTGCACACAGGCCTTTGGGTGCCATCCTGTGATTTGGATTGAGGCAAAATGAGGAACAGGAAGGTTAATGTATGAGTATTATCAAAACTAGAACCAAAAGTACATGATTCTGGTTAGAGTCAACCAGCATTGACCTGTAACTATTGGAATGCACCCCCTGAAATGAAAGTATTCTTTAAAGATTAATGCTGATTCTTTTCTCATGACCTCACCCTCCTCCTCTCCTTCAGGCTGGCCAAGTAGCCAAGGAGCAGAGAATGCGTGCAATCCACTGTGTTGTGCGAGAAAGAAGCGTGATAGTGATTCTTTCATAAATGCCTCCAGCCTTGGCTTCTCCAGATTGCCAGGATCAAAAGCAAGATAGTTATTTAGTCCAATATTTTCTTGCCACATCAGTGCATGGCCTGGGAAAAAGGAGAGATAAGGCTGAAGAGCAAGAAATCACTTTGAAACAATTTAAAATTATAAATAACTAAGAAACTTAGAAATCCTTAGAATACTTAGAGTAACTTAGAATCACTTAGAAACAACTAAGGCCACCAGGAAAACTTTAGGCATGGAAGTGTACTAAAGAACCTTACAAACGTCTCAGCCTGTTTGGGTTTTCTGATGCTAACAGTTGCTAGAAGTTTCTGAAATTCATTTTTAGCTTCGTTGTTATTATCTCTCCTATTTTTTTGTATATTATTCCATGATTCTATGATTTTACCCGTTAAGAAAAATGTAAGGCAAACAATGCCTGGAGCACTGCAGCACAGTTAGGAACCAGGTTTCTAAATGCCCCAGTTAATGTAATGTATAATGTTACATTGAGCAGCAACTCATTCGATTGAAATAATTTGACTGAAATTAAACTATTGCTACTAAAATTTATGTAAAACTAATGAAAAATTTATTGGTTTATAAAATCTTCGCTTTTATCCGGAACTAACAATTCCTATGCAACGCTGGTGATCCTCCCACAAATAGTTGAGAGAAAATAAAATATAAGGGAGTTCATCAGTTCATATTCCCTGAGATCCTCACAGTTACTCTTCTTTGTGATCCAGCCTTTTAACTTTTTCATTACTTTAATCTTAAAAAATAGATTTTTAATTAAATTCAGAGCTATTATTCCCCTTTAGGGGAGGTGGGAAAAACAAATGCAACTCCGCTGCAGGACCTCTGAGCATAACACTTTCCCTCTCTTTACAGTTCATTTTGGCATTTTTATATATCTTCTTCTAATAAAATGTAATGATTTTCATCTTTTACTTTGACATCTGAGTCTGGATCTTTTATCTGTTGTTTACAGTGTTTCAGCCCATAAATAAATCATATGACAAAATAAATTACTTAATCTTGTGTTTTATTTGGAAACACATTAAAGCCTAGCTTTGGTGGGGAAAAAATCACTTTACACCTTACAATTGCTTATATACTTTTATGACTTTTGTGTCACGTTCAAATACTATCAAGGTGTCATATCAATACCAATTGTTCACAAGAGCCACATTTTAAACCTTTCAAGTGTTCTGATAGAGTTTGATGGGAAGACTTTGAAATGAAAGTACATCTGTCTTTGACAAATGGCATTTTCAGTTCTGAGTGGCGGGGGTTTTTTTTCAATACGATGTCACAGAGCATTACAAAAGCAACATTAATCCCCTGAACTTTCTTCAAATCAGTATACAAGTGATTATAATGAGGTCCGTTTATCCGCTCCCCTGTATCCAAGGCCATTTGTTGTCAGCAGCTGTTTTTTATTTTATCCTCTACAAATTTATTTCATAGCATCATAGAATCCTTAGGGATTGGAAGGGACCTCGTGAGGTCATCCAGTCCAATCCCCCTGCCACAGCAGGATCACCTAGACCAGGTTGCACAGGAACACATCCAGGCGGGTCTGGAACGTCTCCAGAGAAGGAGACTCCACAACCCCCCTGGGCAGCCTGTTCCAGTGCTCCATTAGCCTCCCTGGGAAGAAATTCCTGCTGATATCAATAGGGAACCTCCTCTGTTCCAGCTGGCACCCAGTGCCCCTTGTCCTGTCATCAGATGACTGCACATTCCCAAAGTTGTTCCTTTGCATTTTTGGCACCTGTGTAACTGGTAGAGTAGATGGTACTGCACTGATTTTCAGGCTGTGGTTTTTAGTCTCTGTTTCTTTTCGACACATTTAATATACGATAAATATTTGTTCTCCACTGTTGCGGAATAAACCAGAAAAGTTCCTAACTTGGAAGCACTTCTCAAGCTTTTACCTGGCCAAAGAAAATACCATCAAATTCCAAATATTTGCTAGCGTATTTTTTCTAGAAGCTTCTTTCGTTCACTAATGCCTCCCACAAAACTATCTTTCACACAGAGAGTGCCCTCTTTTCTTAGGTTAATTGCTGAAATATGATGTGGTTTGGTTTCATTCTTAGTAATTTCCAGATACTATTCCAGGACATTTGGGATAGAGCCCAAGAGCTTAGCATGTTTTCCTTTTTTCATGGTAAAATTGTGCAAATATGCATTAGAGTGTGAAAACAAACAGTCTAATACATTTTTGCAAAGCTCTTTATGTTTACTGTTTATTGCAGATACCAGATCCTAATTAAAATGCGCTAACAAAAGCCAAGATACAAAGAACAAAGATATAACGAAGCCTCATCTTTAAAAAATATTTGTGATTAATCCCAGAGGACACTGTGTCGTATGTCATTATTATAGAATTCAAGAAAGATAACTACATCTTTGGAGAGGATGTAGTGCCAAACGCTGCATCCCAACCATAGAGGAAGAATCGTATCACGGTCATGTTTTCGAAGGAATAATCTTCTTTTCAGATCCTATAATGGCATCCAGCTCCAGCTCCTCTTGTTTATGCTTCCTTCCGCTTCTCGCCGCAAACTTCTTGAATAGGTTTTTAAACATCTTGATACTCTGCTGACATTTGCCTGTAAATAGAGCTCTGTCATTATTAAGGGGTTATTTAAATTTGATCCCAGAAGACATTCTTCAAGGAGAAATTAACTTAATATGCTTGTTATTTTAACTGTGTGGAAACAAGATACTGCCTGATTAAAAAAAAGTGCTAAAAACAATCTCTTCAAAGATTCAAAGATTCAAAGATCAAGCACATTCGGTGTTCACTCAGGTGAAATCAACCTGTGGTCCAGTAACTGATGCCTACCACAAGGTAGAATTGCCATGGTCCTGTTCCGTTTTGGAACTGGAGATTAGAGCATTCATGCAAAGAAATTCTGTTTTCCTGTGCACCATGGTACCTGGCTTCACAAAGCAAAGAACCCGGGACCATGCGTGGATTAGGTAGTGACAAACAGTCACTGATCAATCTGCTCACAAACTGTGAACTCACTGAGCAGAAATTAAAGCGGATCTCAGCCATGCAACAGTCTGCAGCAGTGTCATAGCATCTGAACAATCATTTACTGAGTTACTGGCACCCTCCTTCCTATCCAGATTACTTCTTCCCACGTTCGTATAGCACTAAGGCTCCGATAGACATTTGTCCTCTACCTGTGCCAGGTGATGAACACCTGTAAGAGGGGATGAACTGAGCACACAGCGAAAGACTCCCCCTAGTTGGGTAGACAGTTGTGCTGGTGGGGAATGGGAAAGGATACTTCCTGTGTTTAGGGAATGGCTGTTACACTACCAGCTTGTATTTTACTCTGACCTGAGTTTCTACTCTGTGGCTGTTTGTGGAGAAGAAAGACGATAACGCACTGTGAGAGTACAGGGGTCAACACTGGAAAATAAGCGTTGTAGGAAAGGCTTGATTCATTACTGGTGAATCAGAGGCAATCACAAGGATGCTCTATGGAGATCTGTTTGTGCTTAGTTAGGCTGGTTGCCCAGTCACTGTCCAAGTGCTTTCATGTGAATTTCTCCATCTTCAGAAAATTCAGACATTACTGGGACTTCATTCTGCAGCTCAGGATAACAGAGATCACGCTGGAAGGTCATCTGGATCTTCTCTGTGTCTGGAAGCTTTGTTTTTCTCATATTTTATGCTTCCTCCTTTTCATTCCAGGACTTCGAGAAAAAGATGTTCAACATGCTGTTTCCAAAACATCTCAGGCACTATTGTTCCTTCCCTATCCGTGTGTCAGCAGCTGGAATCGATTAGCACACAGCTATTTTGGAATCCTGAAGAAGGACCCCCATCAGTGCTGATTTGTGTTCAGATTGTTTCACAAATCAAAAAATGCTCAACCTCCTGAAAACAGGAATCTGACCTAAGGAGACACATCTTTCAGCATCAGCCTCATAAAATCATGAGGGATCATAGAATCCTTAGGGATGGGAAGGGACCTTGAAAGATCATCCAGTCCAATCCCCCTGCCACAGCAGGATGACCCAGACCAAGTCACACAGGAACACAGCCAGGTGGGGCTGGAATGTCTACAGAGAATTTTCTGAGGAGGGGACTGTCTATGAGAAGTGTTTGCTGGGGAGTCGAGTGGGAGACTTGCATGAAGCTCCACAGCTCAAAATGTGGAGAGGCTACACCGGTATTTAGGAAAAGAAAGATTTCACAGCTTTACTTTGATGACAACATCCTTGTCATCCTGTTAGCCACCTGGCACTGAGGGCAGGTCCACGCACCCTGCTGCTCAGAAGGATTCACATGGAGCTCTTTTGTTTGAACTAGTACCCCTTTAACAGAGATTCCCACAAACCGAGCTGCTCCAATTGTCATCACTGCATCTCGAAGGCAAAGATCAACAGCCTGAGCCTGTTCTTGGCCTCACAAAAGAATCTTCTCTTTTAATACAGCATAATTTGTCAAGTAAACCATGCATGGCGTCTTCCTGTCACGGGGGGTGTGTGTGTGTGTCTGTGTCTACGTGTGTCTGTGTCTCTGTGTGTGTGTGGGGGTGTGTGTGAGTGTGTGTGTAACACTGCCTTTTCCCTGTCCTCTTGTTGTCACAAGCAGAACACACACAGCCGGCCATCTGAACTATGAGGGTTTCATTCTTTGTTGCTCTGTTGCTCTGTTCTTCAACTGCACTATCAAAATAGACTGAATTAGTTCTGTGCAAGAAAGCCTGAGATGTGATTATTTCTTCTCTTTTCTTATCCTATCTCAATACTTCTGGAAAAAATGAAAAAAAGAAAGATAGAAAAATGTTTGTGGGTTTTTTTTCCTTCCTCGATGAAACTCATTTGGAAAAAAAAAAAGGAGCGAGGGCATCTAAATCGCAGGATAGATGTAAAGAGTTCATACCTCCTCCTTGTCACGCTCTTCCCACTTTCCATTTACAGGTACACTTTGGACCTGCAGAACTAACACCTTTATTTTTGTTACTGAACGAGGACTTCTTTCTGAACTTGGTGGCTACTCAGACGACGTGTGGACATGAACGGGAGCCTGCTATTTGACACGGTGTGTAACTACGCCACGGTAACAGAGCGGTCTCGTTACAGGCGAGATGCTCGCTAGCATTCCATTAGTGGTATTTGTCATGTGAAAAGCCACGCTAGGCACTGCTAATGGTTCCTGAGAACAACTGTTACTTGGCAAAACAAATAAGTACAGTGGATGCTACTCTGGCGGCATTAAACACGGAGTGACAAATTCCGTCAGAAGAAGTCAGCACGTTGTGAGAGTGTAAAACCCTGGTAAGAGCTTGGCATTCAAGTGCTATTGAATAGTCTGTTGACGGGAACACACTAACAGCTTAATTTGGACCCGATAAAATCTTACAAGGTTTGTGTTTTTTGTCTTCTCTTGTATGTGCCCTTTTTGATCTCGCTAATAAAAATAAGAAAAGAAAACTGTAAAGGAAAAATACCTTACAAAAGTACGTGCTTGGACTGACTCAGGCACAATTAAGCTTGAACACGCCAGCCTTAACCTGCTGAGCTGTGTGTGGGTGTAACAGCACGAACAGAATTTGACACTCTCTACTGCCCGATACCACTGAAATATCTATGCAGAGTGATAAGCAGATAACAGATTGTCAGCCTTTTAGCTGAATTTCCTATTTTTGTTGGTATAAATCAGACTCTTGCTTCCCCCTCCGCCCCGCCTCTTGTTCTTCACCCTTTCCGTCTCCTTTGAGATACCCTGAATCCTTGCTGGCGCCATGCCAAACCCTTTGCAGCCTGTGTCATTCATCTCTTTACATCCTTTCATTTTCCGGGCTTTGTCTCATGCCATCCTTCTAATCAGAGTTCCAATTTCTTCTCTGTGTGCAGGCGTCACTGAGGGCATACATCTCGTCTTTCTTTCAGCTTTGCAGGGAGCTCAACACATTGCCTTTGTGACACTTGCGTCCTATGCTAGTCTGGGAAATGAGACTCCAGATTGAGACCACCCCCATGTCAGGTGCCCAGCTAGTGATTTGCATAATACATACTGCCTTCACTCGTGGAATTCTGATGGAGAGATAAGTAGCCTTCCAAAATGCTTAGGAGATGTTCCATTTCATAAGGGCAACGCTTAAAACATATGGGCCTCACCTTAGGGCCAACCGAGAAAGACAAGCCATTATTAATGTGTCTGTGTTCACGTCGCTTCGCTCTGTTGGAAAAAACAGTCTCCTCATGAAGAGACTCAAGGCAATTAATGAAGAGAACTTAAATTCTACTTCTAGCCCTGGAAGTTGGCTAAGTCGAGGACTGTACATGTGAGTTCTAGAGCAGAACGCAGCCCACGCAGTGCAGGGATGGTGCTTTGCAACTTTAACAAATTTTGGAGAGAAACTCCAATTTGAAAACTATGCTGAGGGCCAAATAAACTTCTCCATTTCCAAAAAGGGACAAATAAGAAGGAATGTGCCTTCCCCGATGCATAATTTCTTCTTTTCCTAGTGTAAAGCATAGTAAATTACTCCAAACACAAACTAATCATCAAGAAGGCAACAATGCTGTTAATGGTTTAAGCGTAGTACTCAGTCTGAGTTTACTCAGCCTCATGGAAATATCAAAGTCAGTTTGATTATGCTCAGAGGTTTAATATAGCTATTAGAACAACAGCTTCTCTATTTGTGTTACACCATTACGTTGGTGAAGTCGATTCTGCGCTGGAACGATGACTCTTATTCTTCCAGTTGCATTCGTGAGTTTGTTTTTGTTTAAGTTTGAGTAATTGAAGTCTTGTGGGAGGTAAAGTCATTGTTCATCTGCTTATTTCGATCTGTGCTGGGAAAGCCAATTTTCTCTCGTTAAATTATATTTCTAATGTTCAACAGGGAGAGTTGCAGATACTTGCTGTCATGCCTTGCTTTCTCTGAAATACATCTTCGCAGCCTCTCCAAGCCCTCTTACCACCCCCGACGTTTCAGCAGCAAGGTGATTCATTCAGAATGGTCTTTCTCCATTTCTGACATCTCAAATCTCTGAACCGAGATGATCTGAGATGGCTGTGAACCTGCTGTTGTGTAACGTGGGTAACACAGAGCTGTTACCTAAGCACAGGAATGAGAAAGGGGCGGATTGTTTATTTTTCAGTCAGCTTTCTGCTTTGGAGGTGCAATCCCATATCCGTGCCCCCGCTTCCTTTAATACTATATGTTAGGGCAACGAGGCTGGTGACATGTCTGGAGAACAGGGCCTGTGTTCTCCATAGAGAGAACAAGCCACGAGTGGCTGAGGGAACTGGGGTTATTTAATCTGGAGAAGAGGAGGCTGAGAGAAGACCTTATTGCTCTCTATAACTTCCTAAAAGGAGGTTGTGGCAAGGCTAGTGCTGGGCTCATCTCCCAGATTCCTAATGATAGGACAGGAGGAAATGGCCTCAAGCTGCCTCAAGGGAGGTTTAGATTGGATCTTAGGAAGAAGCTCTTCCCTGAGAAAGTAGTTGGACAATGGAACAGCCTGCCCAAGGAAGTGGTGGAGTCATCATCCTTGGAGATGTTTCAAAAGTGAGTAGACAGAGCACTTGAGGCTGTGGTCTAGGGGTTGGGGAGATGCTGGGATGAGGGCTGGACTGGCTGACCCTGGAGGACCTTTTCAACCACAACAATCCTCTATTTTCCACAGCCGTGCTGCCAATGGCTCCTCAAATGCTGCTACAGACTGAGCCAAACCCTTCACCATCATGTTGAGAAGGGCAAATCTTGAACATTTTCTAAGTATAAATGATGTTTTGACAGTTACCATGTCAAAAGCAAACAACAATGAAGCTACTCTACCAACCACAACACACTTTTTTTGGCAGAGCATTGCAGTTCACAGCACTTGGGAATTCCTGATAAAAAGAAGCTTTGGAGAACCTGATCGCTTTGAGGCCAAAGTTGATATTTAATTGAGGCTGAACTGGTTTAGAACCATTGGATCAGCTATTATATCAATGCAACCACCAATAAGGTAATAAGGTATTAATAGTAATAATTAATAATAAGCCAGGAATGTATTTTTCTCTTCTGAATAGAGGGTAATAATAATAACTGATAACAAGCCAATCAGGTATTTTTCTCTCCTGAGTAGAGGACAAATTGTTGGTCCAAGCTTAATGAAAGAAAAGACCAGATGAAAAGAATTTAAAAGAAGTTGATCTAAGTCACCCTGAAGTTAATTAATAGCTTGATATCAGGCTTCTAAGGCACAGATCCTTTGTTAATATTTGAGTGCTGAAAATGTCTGGCATATTTTAAACAAGGTGGATTGTTGAGATTGGTGGTAGCTCTGGAGCTGACCTTAGGATTTCATCAGCTTTATTGGTAACAGAGCATTGGAACAGGCTGGCCAGGGGGGTTGTGGAGTCTCCTTCTCTAGAGATGTTCCAGACTCTCCTGGCTGTGGTCCTGTGCGACTTGGTCTGGGTGATCCTGCTGTGGCAGGGGGTTTGGACTGGATGATCTTTCAAAATCCCTTCTGATCCCTAAGGATTCTATGATTTCAGAAGCTCTTTGAATGGAAAGTACCCAGCTGTGCCCTGAATCCATGTGAGTGTTGGGGGATAGAGTAGAAGGTTAGCTAGATAGAGTAGAGTGCTTAGCTGGATGCTGTTGTTGGTTTGATTGGGCTGTTTATCTCAGATTAGCATTTCAAGGCATACCAGACGCCATAGGCATTCTCTTAAGACATTTAAGGAGGTTTCATCTGAATCCCTTATTTTCTCAAGGTACTGAAGAAGAAAGTATTGATTGGAATCCACATCTTATTGGTAGAAAGCTAATAAAAAAATAAAAAGATTGTGGTCCCAGTAGAGTCTCAGCAAAAGTAATAGTAACAATAATGGCTTTCCTACAAATGCATTCACGTGTCGGGAGCAATGTTTGCTCTTCTTTAATAGCTATTAGGCTTTTTACAGCAACGTGTGTAGGCTTCAAGGAAATGAAAATGAGAACATATACAATGTCGTGCTATTGTTATACCGTTTCTGGGTGTTCTTGATCTGGATTAACACACTGTTTTCGTGTTGAATTCTCTGCTTGTACCTGCTTTGGTCAGCTACAGACAGTGGTCTAATTCAGCCTCTCAAAGTGACAGAGAATACTGAGAGGAGTATTCCTTTCTGAAGTAATGTGAGTAGCCAATAGCCACGACATCTGCTGTGTGTAAAGACCTTGTAAAAGATTGCTGTGCTGCAGAAGCCCCTGAAAAGAACTTTAAGGCAGATTTTAAACCGGCCTTCCTCTGCTTGAGAATAAATTTCTAACATCCAAGGAAAAGTGTTTCTGGATACTACTCATCTCAGGTCACGTTCTTTTGTCTGTATCACCACTGTAGCCCAAAGACACCGTCTCTTTGCGAGAATGTTGAGCAAAGTACTTCAAATCTATTATTGAATGCACCTCTTTCATTCTGGGGCAGGAAAGAAAATGTTTTGTGAACAGATAAATTACTCTGCCATTTCCATTCCAAGGAGTAATGGGTCCAGGACACTACCAGAACCACTTCTTGCAAAGACTGCTTTCTGAGCTTGCATCAAAAACCCCTGCTCCTTCAGCTGGCTCGCTATAACACACACATATATATATATTTTAATGCCTCAATTAATAATTCAGATTAATTCATAACAGAATACTAAATATTAAGGAAGAGATTGTAATAATCAATATCTATAATTCATGAAGCCTTCTTGGCTATAAAGGTAATTTATCAGAAAATTATTAGGAAAGAAAGAATTTACATAAGCCCTTGCCTTTATGATGTTACGATGACATAGTAATTCTTACTGCTCGGATTGGCATGAGAACAATCATGAAATAGTTAGTTAGTTACAGGAAGCTCCCTTAAAAATCTAATAATCTGCTGGATCACTACCAGGAGTGCTGTCCCATTTCACAGAGCCATCCTTATTTGTAGTTTGGGAACCAAGAACCGTTACAGGAGGTGATAATAAGCGGCCGTAGTGAATGTGTGTTTGTGTATGAACATGTGCACGCATGCTTTTGGTCCTTAATTAATCTTTGTTTGGTAGGAAATAAGACAGAAGCAAAACCAGAATGACACTATTACAGAATGGTTGAAGCTGCAAGGGACCTCTGGAGGTCACCTTTTCCAACTCCCCTTGCTCAAGCAGAATCACCTAGAACACACTGCTCAGGGCTGTGTCCAGTTGGCTTTTAAATATCTGCAAGGATGGAGACTCCACAACATCCTAGGCTTTTTCTCAGGCCTTGACAAAGGGTTTCCTGATGTTCACATGAAGCCTTCTGTGTTTCTGTTTGTGCCCATTGCCTCTTCTGTCACTGGGCACCACTGAAAAGAGCCTGGCTCTGTTCTCTGCACACCCTCCCTTCAGGTATTTCTTTTCTCCAGGCTGATCAGTCCCAGATCTGAGCCTTTAGTATCTCACAGGATTTGAGCCACAGTGCCTTCATCACTTTTATGGCCTTTTGCTGGGTTCTCTCTAGTATGTCCATGTTGGTCTAGTACTGTGGAGCCCAGAACTAAATTTACTACTCCAGATGTGGCCTCACCAGTTCTTAATAGATGTAAAACACTGAGAAATGGGGAAAGGAGAGGAGATACACAGATACAGACCTATACACATATACACACACATATGTATATCATAAATACATGTGCCTGTGTGAAAGATCTCAGTTCTCAGTTGTTGACTTTTGCAGTGCTGCAGTTGGCTCCCTGACTGGCTTAGTATCATCATCACACTATCACCTTATTTAGGGGGATTGGACTGGATGATCTTTCGAAGGCCCTTCCCATCCCTAATGATTCTATGATATGTTCCTGTTTCTCATCCCTTAGGAATATGTAGCTCTGCAATGCTCTGCTGGCAATGGCCCTCTGCACTAAAACTGCATCTTGTTACCCCATCCAGAATTTTCTCCCTCCGAGTTATTCCTCTGTCCTTTTATCCCAGAGAAGACCTTTTACTGAAGATTCTTTGTTGATGGCACTTAATTGAAAAAAATTAAACAGAAGGATAAGTTCAGTGAGCATCTCTTAGCATGACATGGGATTTCGAGTGAGAGTATCAGCGCTCATCACTCAAAACCCCTCAATTCCCCAAATCAGCCATTTGATAAGGTTAATGCAACATTAACATCAACGTCATCTTATTTGTATCAGCCAATCACAAATATTTTGCTCTTGTTCATCATTAGCCTGGCATTAGCTAAGTATAACCTATTTCATGCTGTGGTTGAATGTTCTTGTGGTTTAGCACGCATCCTGTTCCTGTTCTGGGCAAATAAGAAAAGCAATGGAAGAAGTTGAAGAGTAAAAAGAACTGCCATAAACCAGCTGCTTTGGTTTATGTCCTGCTTCATTTTACAGTTTCTGCTAGTGCCTTGATGTCGGATGGGAGAGCAGAAGCATACCATATACTACCTGAGGACCATACCTTTTACAGCTCAACAGTCTACTGAGGCTCAGCATCGGCTGGGGAGGAGTCCTGCCCTTCATGCGGTATGGTTGTCTGTGTGCTCAAGCGTGCAAGTTCACTGACATCTTCTGCAGACTGTCTTTGGGGAAGTACAGAGGCCTGGGGAGATGGCATCAACTTGGTCCTGGGAATTGCATCTGTCATCTGGTAATACAAGGGTTACAGATGCTTCACTGTTTTCCTGGAGACATCTGAAATGCAAAGTCCAGGACTACTGGAGAGTGTACCACAGGAGTCAATGAAGATCACTGTGACTCTGGAGCATCTCTCTTTCTACAAGAGGTTAGGACAACTGGGACTATTTAGCCTACGGAAGACTGAGAGGAATCATAGAATCCTTAGGGATTGGAAGGGACCTCAAAAAATCATCCAGTCCAATCCCCCTGCCACAGCAGGATCACCCAGACCAAGTCTCACAGAAACATATCCTTTTGGGTCTGAAACATCTCCAGAGAAGGAGACTCCACAAACCCCTTGGCAGCCTGTTCCAGTGCTCTGGTACCCTCCCTGGGAAGAAGTTCCTGCTGATATTGATAGGGAACTTCCTCTGTTCCAGCTGGCACCCAGTGCCCCTTGTCCTGTCACCAGATGCCCTTGAGAAGAGCCTGGCTCCATCCTCCTGACACCCACCCCTCACATATTTATAGACATGACTGAGGTCCCCCCTCAGCCTCCTCTTCTCCCAGCTCAAGAGACCCAGCTCCCTCAGCCTTTCCTCATTTTCTAGGGTTACCTTATGAGGATGTGTTTTACACCCCAAAGGAGTAGCCAGATTCTGCCTTACTTTATCTTCAAGTAAAGATCCCTGATATTGCCCCTTCCACAATTTTGCAGTCAGTTTTGTTTGCTCCATAGCAATTTCCAGTTACTTACTCAGCCTTCACCACAACATGAAGGTCTTTACCATCAGTGCACAGTAATTGCAGTGGAGTGAGTACAGGGTTGCAAAAATAGCCTTAAGTGGAGAGATGCTGGCAGTGTTTTATAAAGAAAAGAAACAACACTCTCTTCACTGCAGCTATTTATTGTCCAAGTCTCACCTTTTCCATATTTCCCCATCCTTTGTGTTTATGTTTAGCATTCTCTCTCAGGATACACGAAATCACAGCTCTGGCTTCATCATGCACCTTTGGATTCTGTCCTGCTTTCAGATACACGGAGCCTTTCTTCATGTATCTGGGTGCCTTTGATATTTGAGACAGCTGGCTTAGCTCAGTCTTCCTTTCAGAGAGTAATGTAGAGGATTAATTCTATGGCTAAAGGGGTTTTCCAATGGTTAAATCCTTGTGAAAAAGACAGTGTGATTTGCCCTTTGTCCTACATATCTCTGCTATCAGGCAGGATTTCTGTCCTTCGAATTGCACAGTAATTACAAATATATAACAAAGATATCACTGAGTTTTTTTGAAGTTTAGGGTGCAAAAGTTAGGAAAATAAATGGCCTGACTGCGTGGTTCTCCTAGAGTGTTTAATGCGGCCCCAGTGTCTGTTTCCACCGTGATAATCTTGAATACGTGGGCGCATGTGACTTTTTTTTCCCACCAGGATTCCAGCCTTTCTCAGTGCTCAGAACGTATAGTGTTTATCTAATGAGCAGATATTAAGCATCAAATTTTCTCTCCATTCCTCTGTGTATATCTCATGCTTGATTCACTGCACTCTTAGAGCATCTTTCCCAAGACACAGCATTTCTATGATGCTACTCATTCTAGTATGAGTACTGTACAAGCATTAATTAAATCATATAATCCTTAGGGATTGAAAGGGACCTCAAAAGATCATCCAGTCCAATCCCCCTGCCACAGCAGGATCACCCAGACCAAGTCACACAGGAACACAGCCAGGTGGGTCTGGAACGTCTGCAGAGAAGGAGACTCCGCAACCCCTCTGGACAGCCTGTTCCAGTGCTCTGGTACCTATCCTGGGATGAAGTTTTTTCTGATATTTGTATGGAACCTCCTCTGTTCCAGCTGGCACCCAGTGCTCCTTGTCCTATCACCAGATGCCCTTGAGAAGAGACCCAGCTCTGTTGCAGTGAACATTACATGATCTGTTCGTTTTCCTATGGGGGACCTTGAGCTTGACCATTCACCGAGGTGCCCATCAATGTGATGTCAGTAAATGGCGTTTATTATCACGTGGCGTACACTTATATACCAGTGACCCACCCCTCGTGTACGCCCCCTTTCTTCCGACGTAGCAGAATACAGAACCTATCGCGTTACATCCCGCAAGCCCGCATGCGCACTCTACAACACAGCTCCCTCAGCCTTTGTGGAAAAAGTTGATCCTGAGATTCTTTTCAGACAGGAGCTGTGACAGAGATCGAAAAGAGATGTCAAAATTACCTACTCCTCTGGAGTTCCTAGTCTGTTCCAGGCAGTTTGGGTAAGTACTTGGAACTGCCACGCTGTGTGTTCAAGGTTTGTCTTCCCCTGCATCCAGTTTGAAAAACACCTCAGCAAAAAAGGAAGTTTTCATTAGGTGATCTGAGCATCCTAAAACATTCCCAGAGCACGTTTGAGGCTGCCTTAAGAGCCGTATCGCTCCTTGGGTACTTTGTGGGCAGCAGCCTTGATGCAGGCTTTACAGTCTGCAGGAGGATGTATGTTTAGACAGCTGCTGGGTAGAGCATTCAGCTGGGATGTGTGCCATGGATGGAACCCTGACTGGAGATGACACTGGGCAGGTCAACAGCTGGAAAACATTGTATAATAGCATAATCTAAGTATCCAACACAGGCTTTGTGTTTACTTCACGATGCTAATAATCATGTCACTTAAGGAGTTCTGTGGGCTGTGAGGGGTTGCATAGGAAAAAGCAGGAGTCCATGCAATGCCAATTCTACTTCTGGCTAGCATTTGACATTCATCTGTCTTTGTATCATGTGTCTAGCCTTCTTAAGCCGCAGGCTCTGCTTCTCCAGCTTCTTGTGCCAGTTCTGTTGTTTTATGTCATGCCTTGCTGTCTCCCATTTCTTCTCACAGTCCTAGTCATCTGCTTTGACAATCAGTTATCCTCCCCTTTCCTGACTGTTTCTTGCCATGGCTTCTCTTTGCCTTGCCTGTATCCACTGGGCACCAGTACCAGTTTTTCTGTACTCAATATTGCCTCACAGTTTGGCTTTACTCTCTTTGCCCAAGTGTCTCTCCATTCATACTGCTAGTCCTGCATCTTCCTCTGCAAGGTCTTTTCTGCCTCTTCTTAGCCCTAACACTCAACCCAGACTGTTTTCTGGTGTCTGTCCTCTCTCCATCTCTCTTCTATTTCCTCACTATCTCCCATTACATTCCACTTTATTTTCCTTCCTATTCGTAGGCTCCTTGATAGTCAAAGTATAAAACATTATTACTGCAATAATGTGAACTCTGAGCTTTTGAGAACACGATTTAAAGTCATTTTAAAACAACACATTATATTTCCAGTTATGTCTGCACGTCTCTGGGTTCATACCCTCTACAGTGCATTGTGTTCATGGGCTAGAGCTTTCCTTCGCATACTGAGTGTTAGAAGCGTACCCGCTTAGAAAATGGAAGCAGATGTTCTCATACCATCTCTTGGTTACAGCAGCTGAGGTTTTATGGAATCACAGAAGTATTGAGACTGGAAAAGACCTCTGAGATCAAGCATGAACATCACCACGATCACCTAGACCATGGCACCAAGTTCCACATCCAGTCTGTCCTTAAATTCCTCCAGGAATGGAGACTCCACCTAACATCCAACCTAACCCTCCCCTGATGGAGCTTCAGGCCCTGCCCTCTTGTCCTATCAGTAGTTGCCTGTGAGAAGAGCCCAATCCCCACCTACCTACAACTTCTCTTCAGGTAGTTACTAGAGGGTGATAAGATCCCCCTTCTTCTCTGGGCTAAACAACCCAGCTCCCACAGCATCTCCTCATCAACCTTTCCCTCCAGTCCCTTCCCCAGCCTCATTGCTCCTCTGGACCCGCTCCAGCACCTCTTTCTTGAAGTGAGGGGCCCAGAGCTGCCCTCAGTGCTCAAGGAGAGGCCTCCCCAGTGCCCAGTACACGGGGAGAACCGTGTCCCTAATTTAGAATCGTTATCGAATGCTTTGAACTCTCACAATAAATTATGTAACTTGGCTCTAGTGTGCTGATAGTGTGCTGTGAGTAGTGCAGATCTAACCACTCCGAATTATTCTCAGTCTTTAAGGCAGACATACTGAGATGTGGGTTCCTTGGCATCATGCGTTTCAGAACTGAAAATAACAGCATGGCTGTGATGTCTGTATTAAATAATGAGGCAGAACATAGTCCTCTAGAGCAATAGGTTTCCCACTGTGTTGAGTCACTGAGCAAGCTGTCACTGTTGATGATGTACTCTTATTTTCAGAAATCCTTCAATGAAAGTCAAGCTGAACCCTACGATGCCATATTTTACATTGCTTAAGTTGTTGTGGTGCCAGTTTTCATTATTATTGATGTTAAACACTTGAAGAATCTTTCTGGGTTATGCAAAAGGTCTTCTGCTTCTCAATGATTTATGAAACAGATAGGCTTGCGAGATGGCTGTGAAGTGCAACGGATGGAGTCAGTGAATGCAACAGTAAGCACCCATTACAGTACCTAGAACGCAGCTCCTAACTGTGTTTCATTCCATTAACAAGCCGTGAAAGCGACTTCATGATGCTTTTAGCTGAGAAATATTTAGAATATCATTTTTTTAAAAAGAATAATTATATCTGAAAGAGCATGGGAAATGACAGCTTCAAGAGGGAAGAAAATGCATTGTGTTACCATCCTGTGAACTCTGACTGCATCGTACAGCATCTTAGGTTAGCAGTGTAATCTCACAAGACAAACTGGTCTGGTGTGCCAGTGTTCTACCCATACGCTCCCTAAAGACTTTGCACGAGGCTAGCTTTGCATAGCTAGGGATTTCTTTACTGTCATCCCCTGACCCATGCTCTTTCCTCTGTACCTATATTGCATCTTAATTATCTTTAGTGATCTAACCTAAATCTACTCTCTTCCAGCCTCAAACCATTTCCTCCTGTCCTATCGTTACATGCCCTATTCAATAGTTCTTCCTCTGCAGTGCAGGATCTCGCATCATTCATGGTGCAGGCCAGTGGCAGTTTAGTAATTAGCTAGAGAAACCTAGTGACCAGTCTGGTCTACGTAGGTATTCAAGAGGTTATTAAGACACTGAGCCTAGAGACAGCTAACTTCTGAAAAACTCTGAATGCTTTCTTTCCTCAGTGTTCTGAGACAAGGTGAGGGTACAGCCCTGGCTAGGAAAGCCTCCATTCGACGGTGTTTTGTTTAAATTCAGGAGGAGAAGCAAAGAGATTTGGGGTTTGAAAAATTAGGTAATGAATAAGAGAAAGAGATGCAGATGAAATATGACTTCCTATGCAAGGTGTATTTCAGGGAATCATTAATTCAGCTGACGACGATCATGACTTATGCTCACAGGATTGCTCTAGAATTTCTCAGAGTGGGTATTTAGATGAACTTGGAAAGTTGAAGACTGTACAGTATCCATTCTTTAGCACAAATAACACAGTAGACTCTCCTTACCTTCTTTTCCATAAGGAAGACTGCAATAATTCATAGTTCTATACCTTGGCTTTATTTATCTTTATTTATATGTATTTTTAGAATAGGAACATCCAAATGTTTTCATTTTAGGGCCAGAAGATGAATGTTCAGTTTATACAGATGCCTTCTGTCACCATGTTTGAAACAGGGTCATCAATGCCAAAAATCACAGTACCAGACCTGAACACGATCCCATTTTCCTGCTCTGCAAATACAAAGGGATGTGTAACGGGGCAGCACGCACAGCAAAGCACCATAGTCTGGGTGTTGGTGCTCCAGGACACTGCCACACCTAGGAATGGAACTACACACTGGATGGGGTCTGCACTGTCACAGACCCACACTCAATGCTGCAGTACTGGACAGCATGGGGTGGATAAATCTGTGATCATTCTGTACGAGTTCATGGCCTCGAAAGTGTTCCGTAGTGCTTGATGTCTGGGCAGAATTTCATTAGTAATAAATAGGCTGTACTGAGCCTCAACATGGATACAAAGCATGTCAGCTTGGGAAGTGGAGACCCAGGGTCATTCTCAGACCCTCTTTCCACACGGAGCAGTCGCACCTTCTCAGACCTTAGCTTCCCTGAACATTTTGCTGCATTTGAAAAGCAGTTGTCCTGCAACATGGATAAGGCAGAGCTAAGCTGTCTGGGTCCATGCCAGGGGTCCATACCTTCGTGGATTCTATAGTGTGACTGAGTCCTGAGTCACATCTATGCCTTTGCAGTGCTGTTTCCAAAGCAGTGGCACTGGCAAGATCTGGCTTGAGTGTAGTCATACCTCATTTTGAAATACAGAGGTAGGAACTGGAGTAGACGGGACCATCATTGCCATTTGGAGGGGACAGTTAATCTGTAGGGAGGGTAGGGGGCTGCTGCAGAAAGATCTGGACAGGCTGGGTCAATGGGCAGAGGCCAGCAGGATGAGGTTGAACAGGGACAAGGGCAGGGTCCTACTTTTTGACCACAATAATCACCAGCAGAGCTACAGACTGAGGGATGAGTGGCTGGAGAGCAGCCTGACAGAGAGGGACTTGGGAGTACTGACTGGCAACTGTCTGAACAGGAGCCAGT